>VWZD01002252.1:0-29845 GCA_013396695.1 Sakesphorus luctuosus | reverse complement strand
ACGAACATGGGACTGCCGGGAAGGAACTGTTATGCCCGGTACAGAGCAGGTACCCCCGGTAAGGAGCCAGGACCCCCGGTACAGAGCGGGTACCCCGGGAACAGAGTGGGTACCCCCGGTAAGGAGCCAGGACCCCCGATACAAAGCGGGTACCCCCGGTAAGGAACCAGGACCCCCGGCACAGCGCGGGTACCCCCGGCACAGAGCGGGTACCCCGCACGGAGCACGCCCCGCACTGCCTGTCGCGGACGCGCCGCGGCTGCCGCGCAATCCCGGGGCGCTGCACCACCCCCCTTCCTCCTCCCCTCCTCCTCCTCCTCCTCCTCCTGTCCTCTCCTCCCCCCGGAAAGCAGCCCGGCCCCTCGGCCGCCGGAACAAAAGGGGCGGCCGGTGGTGGCGGCGGTGCCGCTCCGCGCCCGCCCCGCTTCGCTCAGCGCTCCGCGCTCCGCCACCATGTCGGGCAGCGGCGGCGGCCCCGGCGGCGACAGCGCCGTGAAGAAGCGCAGCCCGGCGGGCTCGGCCGCCTCGCTGGCGCAGGAGGAGGACAAGCAGGCGATGGAGAAGATGCTGGAGGCGGCGGGCGCGCAGGAGAACGGCTGTGCCCGCTCGCCATCGCCGTGCGGCTCCGCCGAGGGGGTGACCCTGCAGCGCTCCATCACGCTGCTCAACGGCGTGGCCATCATCGTGGGCACCATCATCGGCTCGGGCATCTTCGTGACCCCCACGGGCGTGCTGCGGGAGGCCGGCTCGCCGGGGCTGTCGCTCGTGGTGTGGGCGGTGTGCGGCGCGTTCTCCATCGTGGGCGCGCTGTGCTACGCCGAGCTGGGCACCACCATCACCAAGTCCGGCGGGGACTACGCCTACATGCTGGAGGTGTACGGCTCCCTGCCCGCCTTCCTCAAGCTCTGGATAGAGCTGCTCATCATCCGGCCCTCCTCGCAGTACATCGTGGCTCTGGTCTTCGCCACGTACCTGCTCAAGCCCATCTTCCCCACCTGCCCCGTGCCCGACGAGGCTGCCAAGCTGGTGGCCTGTCTGTGTGTCCGTGAGTACCGTTTGGTGGCTTTGGACTGACAGGGAGCAGCGGCAGGAGGGGTATTAGGGAGATGTTCTGCCGTGGGAGAGCGAGGAGGCAAAGGCACAGGGAACCCAGTGATGCTGTGGCTGCCCCATCCCTGGAAACATTCAGGGGCAGAGAGCCTTTATGGGCATTAAATTGACAGAGGGCAGGGTTAGGTGGGATATTGGGAAGGAATCCTTCCCTATGAGGGTGGGCAGGCCCTGGCACAGGTTGCCCAGTGATGCTGTGGCTGCCCCATCCCTGGAAACATTCAAGGGAAGAGAGCCTGTACAGACATTAATTTACAAAGGGCAGGGTTAGGTGGGATACTGGGAAGGAATTCTTGGCACTGAGGGTGGGCAGGCCCTGGCACAGGTTGCCCAGAGAAGCTGTGGCTGCCCCATCCCTGGAAGTGCCCAAGGCCAGGCTGGACAGGGCTTGGAGCACCCTGGGCTGGTGGGAGGTGTCCCTGCCCATGGGACAGGGATGATCTATTAAAGATTATCATTGATCTTTAAACTCCCTTCCAAGCCAAACCATGCCATGATCCTGTGCCCCTCTCCAGGTCCCTCCTGTCCTGCTGCACGTGGCTCCTCATCCCCATCACCTTCCCCCAAACCTCCCTGAGGAGGAGATGCCCCATCCCTCCAGGGCCATGCTGCCTGCACTCCGAGCCTTTCTGCCTCTCCTGAATGGCAACAGTGGCAAACGTGGCCCCAGCCTAAATTAATTGAGAAAAAAAAATCCCCCCAAAGCCAGTGGCAGGTTAATGAGCCCCCGTGAATGCAGCGGGCTGGAAACACAGCGGGTGTTTCTCTGCGAGCTGCAGTGGGGTTTGTCGGGCTGTCCCACGGGGCTGTGTTTGGGCAGGATAAAATCCCCTCCTGCAGAGCCTGGCACGGGCTGGATGTGCAGGCTGAGGGGGGATAACAGCCCTTGGGACATTATCTGTCACCAGCAGTGGGTGCTGAGCGTGGCCCGAGCTCTGCTGGGCTGCTTTCAGCACCAGTGCTGGGGGGGGATGTTCCTGGGCTGGGCATGCACTGATACCCTGCTCACACCCTGGTCTGATGGGGGCCTTGGGCCAGCAAACATTCTGTGCCATGAGGTGTTGCCTTGCAGAGAAGTTCAGTCACACTGTGATGAATTCAGGGCCACTGGTGCCTCCCAGGGCACACAGAGCTCACTCCCAGGGCACACAGAGCTCATAGAATGGATTGGGTTGGAAAAGACCTCCGAGATCATCAAGTCCAACCCTTGGGCCAACTCCAGTCCCTTTACCACATCATGGCACTCAGTGCCACGGCCAAGCTCACTTGGAAAACCTCCAGGGATGGGGAATCCACCCCCTCTCTGGGCAGCCCATTCCAATCCCTGAGCACTCTCTCTGCAAAGAAGTTTTTTCTGCTCTCCAACTTCAATTTCCCCTGGCAGAGCTTGAGCCCCCCGTGCCCCCTTGTCCTATTGCTGAGTGCCTGGGACCTGGCAGAGCTTGAGCCCCCCGTGCCCCCTTGTCCTATTGCTGAGTGCCTGGGAGAAGAGACCAACCCCCACCTGGCCACAACTTCCCTTCAGGGAGTTCCAGACAGTGCTGAGGTCACCTCTCAGCCTCCTCTTCTCCAGCACAAACACCCCCAGCTCCCTCAGCCTCTCCCCACAGCACTTGTGCTCCACTCCCTTCTCCAGCCTCGTTGCTCTTCTCTGGCCCCGCTCCAGTAGGGCACACGGGTCTCACTCCCAGGGCACACAGAGCTCACTGCCAGGGCACACACAGATCTCACCACTCTCAGGGCACACAGAGCTCTCTCCCAGGGCACACAGATCTCACCCCCAGGGCACACAGAGCTCTCTCTTGCTGCAGTTTTTGCCACCTCTGGTGAATGCCAAGTCATCCCATCAAAATTCCTCATCCTTTAAGAACACGACCATTTTCTGCCCTTCCCTCCTCATTTCCCATTCAATCTGTTCCCCTCCACTGGTGGTTCCTGTGCCTCCATGAAGGTGTGTACTGGGAGAGGCTGGAACCTTTGGGAGGGCTTCCTGAAGCATTTCCTCCCTGCCCAAAGCCACAGCCAGGTGATCCCTTTCTCTTTGCCTGTTGAGGTGGTGCAGAGGAGGAGGCTGCTTGTTCTGCTGCCCTTTGCAGGGGCCTGTGTTGGATTCCTGCCCCCTCTGGGATCTCAGGCATCCCAAAGCTGCAGCACATGGTCATTAGGGGAAGATATACTGTCTGTAAATGCCTTTATCCCCACCCTGCCCGAGGCTTTGGGAGGTAAATCATGGGGCTGGTTAGTAATAACAGTATTAATAATGGGCAGGGCAGCAAATTGTCCTTTCTCTGGGCAAGACTGAAATTTCCTCAGTCCCCACCTCAGGTTTTAGGAATGTACATGTGGATTTGCTTCCAAGTTTTTCACCAAGTGGAGGGCACGTGTGAAGGAAATAGAATTATTCAGCTAAGAAAGCTGTCCCAGGGTTAGGACATAGCTGTGCCCATGGGTGTCTTACCCTTTGGAAATGGGATTGTCGAGCTTTCCTGCCAGTCTGTGCTGTGGTTTCCTCAGGGCCACAGAGGAGCAGGGCATGGATGGATGTGGCATTGCCAGTCCTTGCTGAGAAGCCAAGGAATTGGGGCACTGATGAACTGGGCTCTCTTACTGCCCTGTGGCAGAGTTTGGATGTGCAAGCACATGCTGGAGTTGACAAAGCCTTTGAGAACCTATTTCTAATACTGAATGCCTTTTAATCTGCGGGCTCATTCCCAAAAAAGGGAGGATGAGGTGCCTCTTCCCCTTCTCTTGCTCCAAACCCAAAGCAGGGGTTAAGCAGCCTTGCCCATGCTGAGATCTGTTCTCTCAGGCTGGATTGCAGCATCCAGCTACTTGGAGCCAGGTCTCATTCCCAGTCCTGCTCCTCCAGTGGCTCCAGCTTTCCTTTGCTGGCAGTGAGGAGTTTCCCTGGAGCAGAATTTGTTCTTGAACCTTTATCCTGAAATGCCAAGGGAAGAGTTCCGAGTTCTCCCCAAGTGCCTGAGCTCAGCTCCATGTGTTCCTCCTTTAAACTCTGCTCCCCCCACTCTGCTGGCTCCTGCTTTGTTTATGCTCTGGGTTAAGTCTGGGGTTGTCTCCTTTGCTACAAAAGGTTAGTTCATCCTGCATTGCCCTCAGCAAGTCAGCTTTGGGGAGCTTTGATTGTTGGAATGAGCTTTGCAGCTCTTTGCTGCCAAAACCACATCATGGACTAGGAACAATAAATGAAGTAAATCTGCTCCAAGGGCTGCACAGCCACACCACACTGGTGGGGACTAACAAGCAGCTTTGTTCCATGGCTGTTCCAAACAGCAGCTACCCAGGGAGATCCTTAGTTCTTTTCAAAAGCAGTAGAGTAGAAAAAAAGACCAATTAGTGCAGATGCTGCAGCACATACATTAATGAGCTGCCTCCCAGAAGAGAAGAGCTCTTTAGGAAGCAGTAGAGGAATCTGGAACTTGGGGCTGGACTTCCAAAATTCAGCTTTCTAGAGCAGTCCCAGCTCTATCCTTGCACAGTTTGTCTCTCAACATGAATGCGGTTGGCTGCACACTTTCTAGTAAGAGCAGGAGTAACAGGAGTTATTTGTTTCCACTTTGCTGGTGTTGAACACTTGGATAAATAATGTGCTGCTTGGTATTTGCCACAATGAAATCCAGAGGCTGAATTAGTGCATGAGAGACTCCAAATCACAGTCTTGATGAAAGAAAAAGTGGTTGGAACAGGGAATTTTGCTCCCCTGAAGGTGCTGAGGAAAACAAGGTGGGTGGTGAGTGGAATTTAACTACAAATAGGTGGGGTTTTGCTCTGAAGATTGTAATCTCCACACAGTTGGTGTGCAAGGGCTCTTTCATGAATGTTTGGTGGGTTTGCCAAAGGGAGTGTGGGAATTCACTACAGGGAAGTCTTCCTGGAGCAGGATGGGCCAAGCTGCTCAGCAGCTCCTTGGGTGGAGCAATCTGGGGACTTGGCTGCAGGTTCTGGGGAATTCAGAAACTTCAGCATCTTCTTTTGCCTGTGAGATTGTGTGGCTGATGCTTTTAGAGCTGATAAATCCCACCAGAAAGTGCCAGGGCACAGCAAACAGAAAGTCCACCTTGCATCCAGGTGTTCCTGGAGCAGAGTTTGGGCATGAAAACCCAATGATAATTTGAATTCCCCCCAGTCTGGTCTCACCTGATCCAGTTCCACCCCTTCTGCAGCAGGTGGGGGACATTCCTCAGGTCCTGACTCTGCACATTTGCTGAGCTGCTTTACAGCATCCACACTGTACATGGCCAAGGGTTGGGGTGCTGAGGATGCTCCCTGTGCTGCTCAGGTGGGAATGGGGCACATCCCCTTTGTGTTCCCATGGCTGAAATGCAGCTGGTGAACCTCACCAAAACTCCTCCAAAAGCAGAGAGCACAGCCCAGCACTCTGTGTGTGCTCCAGGGGTGGCTCAAGGGTGGAGGGTTTTGTAGAATCATAGAATAAATTGGGTTGGAAAAGACCTCTGAGATCATCAAGTCCAACCCTTGGGCCAACTCCAGTCCCGTCACCAGATCATGGCACTCAGTGCCACGGCCAAGCTCAGCTGAAAAACCTCCAGGGATGGGGAATCCACCCCCTCTCTGGGCAGCCCATTCCAATGCCTGAGCACTCTCTCTGCAAAGAAGTTTTTTCTGCTCTCCAACTTCAGTTTCCCCTGGCAGAGCTTGAGCCCCCCGTGCCCCCTTGTCCTATTGCTGAGTGCCTGGGAGAAGAGACAAACCCCCACCTGGCCAGAACTTCCCTTCAGGCAGTTCCAGACAGTGCTGAGGTCACCTCTGAGCCTCAAACTGCCCAGTTAGAGACCATGAATGTTCCTTTTTTCCACCTGTTACATTGCACATTTCCTGCTTCAAAGCACCTTCCCGTGTACTTGGAGGTGTTGGAGATGTGGGACAGTGAATTTCTTCCCTGTAGATAATGGAGACTGGGGATGGTGCTGCTGGTCTATAATTTACCTATTTCTTGACAATATAACCTTCCCAGAAGCTTGAGAAACCACGAGCTGGACTTCAGTGATCCCTGTGGGTCCCTTCCAGCTCAGGATATTCTGTGTATGTCATTTTATCCCTGACCTCCAGTGTCCCATCAGCAGTTTGATTGTTTGCTGCTGAATTCTTTTCTCACTTGTTAATTATATGTGCAAATCTGGCACTAATAACCCCAGCACAGCAATATCTGCTGCTTCCAAAGCCACAGTATTTTAATCTTCTTCAAAAGTTATTTAGACTTTCTTTGCTGCTTCTGAAATATTATTTTGGGCGCCCCTCCTGCAAGTGTGGAATTCCATGGAGATGCTGATGGGTTCCTCGTTTGTCTCTTTTGTTTTGAACAGCCAAAGAGTGAAAGAATTAGTAGCAGGCAGAGCAGAGCTGAGTCATGTCTAATAGCACATGTCATGTGGAAGTGCCTGACACCCTCTGAGTGAGCTGGGAGGGAGAGGAGGAGCAGGGACTCACAGCCAGGCTTTGGCAGGAGGGACAGACACATGCCCTGACCTCTTGCCAAGTCACAGCCCTGGCCATAAGTGAGGGTTCAGTGTCCCCCCAGAGGTCACAGATGTTGAAAAGCAGGAAGGTCTTTATTTGATATCAAGGTTTTCCTTCCCACCTGCCAAGCTCAGCCCTTTGCCCAGGTGTTGGTTGAAGGGAAGTGATGGATTTTCAGCTCCTCAGGCTGAGCTGGGGATGGGGCAGGCACAGAACTCATCCCCTCCCTGCCTAGCTCAGAGGGGTCTGTTCTGCAGCATCTCCACTGCTCATTAATCTGGGGGAAGCTTTGAAGGTTTAGTTTTCCTCCTCCAGAAAGGTGGATGAAGAGGCCAAAGCTGCCTCAATAAATAGGCCCTTGTTTGATCAGGGTGGAGGGAAGGGGTCTGTGCAATCCCTGCTGGGTGGCAAATGCTGCAAGGCTGGGCTTGCTTTTTTAATCTGCGTTTAATTAGAGCAGTTAATGAAGCAGGTCTGACACTTCAGGACTCTGCTGAAGTCAGGGGGGGCTTGGAGGGCTCTGGCAGCCCAGCAACCTCTGCATTCAGCAGCTCCTGCTTGGCTCTCCCAGCAAATGTGCCATTAAATTTTATTGTGTTTGGATGATTTGCTTTATCACTGAGATCCTTCAGAGTCTTTCCCTTCGGGCATGAACACATTGGGAAGGGTTTTGCAGGGAATTCCTCCGTGGTCAGTCTCAGGCAGAGCAAAACAAGTGGGTTTGAGTATTTCAAGTCTCACAGTGCCATGTCAGATGTGCCCAGTAGTCCCAATCCAATGGATGAGAAGCAGTTTTTCCCAGGCAGGATGCAGAGCTCAGTCCTGCCCCCCTGCCTGGCACAGGTGACAGGACTCAGACCAAAACCTGCCTGCAATTTTTGCTGATGGAGCTCCTGAGCCAGAGTTTGGCCCTGAGTGCTGAATTCCAGCCGCCTCCTGTGGGGCTGTGGAATTCATTCAGTGCAGCTCTGGGAGTGTCACCTCATGGTGGGCCAGCTGGGGTGGGGTTTGCAGGACCAGTTTGGCCTGGATGGTGATGTCTGTGGGCTTAATATGCCTATTGGTAATTTAATTTATAATAAAAATTCATACATTAGTAAATATGACATTAATATGTTCGTGTTGCTCTCTGTTAGGAAGGGGCTTCCATGGGGTGGTTGTGGTGGGGATGTTTAGCTTGTGATAGTTAGTTTTCTGTGAAAGGAAAACCTCTTTCTCCCTGTCTTTTCTCTCTGTATTTTGTTTGTCCTTCTGTCCTAAAATGACCTGTTTGTGGAACTGCTGCATCATGTCAGGTGGGAGCTTTGGCAGTAAATCACAAGCTCCTTCCTGAGGAGACAAAACAGTAACTCCTGCCTGGAGTTTGGGGTCACCTCCCCAGAGTCTCTGTGGTCTGCAAGTGCCCCCAAGCCCCCCACAGTGCAGGGCAGCTGTGGTGGGGGGTGTTCCCACTCTGGGCTCAGCCCCTGCAGGGCCTGGGCAGGTGGAATTCCAGCCCTGGAGCTGCCTCAGCCCCTGCAGTGCCTGGGCAGGAGGAATTCCAGCCCTGGAGCTGCCTCTGGCCCTGCAGTGCCTGGGCAGGTGGAATTCCAGCCCTGGAGCTGCCTCTGGCCCTGCAGTGCCTGGGCAGGTGGAATTGCAGCCCTGGAGCTGCCTCTGGCCCTGCAGTGCCTGGCACAGCCCTGGGGGGACGTGGCAAGGAAGGGCTTGGCAACTGATCCCTGCAGAATTCTGCAAACCTGAGGGGGTGGGTAATTCTGGGACCACAGGGTGACATCCCAGCCTTGGCCAAGCCTCTGTGCTCCCTGGAGCTGGAAGGCAGTGGGAGATGGGGCTGTGACACCTCCAGAGTTTGGGGCCATTTGCTGGGGGCATCCAGATCTCCTGGTCTCAGGGGGTGGGTTTGAAGGGGATCCCTTCCCTGAAACTCCAGTGGCCAGGCAGCCTTTGCCTTCTCCTCTCTTTTGTTGATGCCCCATTCGTGGATTCCTCTTTTGGGAAGAGAAATAAAAAGGCCACTCTGAACTGCTGCCAGGTATGTTGATTATTATAAGTAGATTTTAATATAGACACATTTGCTCTGGGGCCAAGTGCTCCTTTCCAGCAGGCTCATGTGCCCCCAGCCCTTCCCTGTCCACACTGATTGCCCTGGGTGTTGAGTTTCTCCAGGGATTTGTCCTTGAAGCAAGAGCTGCAAAGGTTTTTCCTTCTGCTTTCTCTCTTCACCACCTCGAAGGGCACGGGGTTCAGTTGATACCCTTCCAATTGAGAATTCCTGGGCCATTGTCTCTGAGAATTCCTGAGCCATTGTCTCTCCTGTGTCCTGGTGTGTCCCATGTTGGACTGTGCTGGTAGAAAGAGTCACCTGAGACCCTTTGGGGACACTGTGGCTTCACAGCCACCAGGATATAACACTGGTGGGGTTTTTTTTTGCCTTAGTGAGTTGATTTTCCCATGGGTTTAAGTGTCAGGATAACTTAATTCCTTGTTTTCCTGCATGGAGTAACTGTTTATTGTGAATTCCAAGCCCTGGTGAGCTTTAGTTCCCTGAAGCCCATGGACTGGTCTGTGCCTGGGGCTTGTCCCTTGGTGGCCACGGGCTCAGCTTGTCTGTGTTGTGCCACCCCTGGTGGCAGAGAAAACTCCTTGTGTGTCATCTGCACTTCCTAAGGAGTGAAAGGAGCTGTGGGGTGTGGGATGAGGAAGAGCTGGAGCTGCTCTGTGAGTAATTGTGAGAGAAAAATCAGCATCATCCAGTGGCAGATGGTAAATGGAAGCATCATCTTCCAGTTCCAAAGGCCAAGCACTGGGGAATGTGAGTTACAGGCTGGAGTCCTGCATGGGAGAACAGCTCACACTCCCTGTTTTCCTGGCAGGGAGGCTGAGGTGGGAATTTCCCTTCATTATTCTCCTCATTTTCCACAAGTTCCTCACCCTCCTGTGCTTTTTCCCTCTATCCTGTAATGCCACAATCAGGAATCTGTGGACAACTTACAGCAAATGAAGGAGTTTCCTCCTGCAAAGCAGCTACTTCACACAGGTATCCAGGTCCAGAGGTGTCCATGGAAACACAGGGAGCCCAGGAGCAGGGAAAGCTGGGGGAGTGCCCTGAGGGAGCCAGGGACACTGCAGGGCTCCAAGGGCTCTTTGTCATGGGTCTGTTCTGAGTGGGACTGTTGGGATCCCTTTCTCTGCCTGCTCTGTGGGCAGCTCTTCCTGCTGCCATCCAGGAATTGTGTCTGGGAGGGGTCTGGGAAGGCGAGATCAAAGAGGTAAAATGTGGGTTGTGGGGGTAAAGTCCTGGGGCAGTGTTGGCTCAGTGAGTTTGTCCCTTTGCCATCAGTGGTGGGAATTCCCTGGCTGGGCAGGGGGTGCCAGTGGAGCAGGTTCAGTACCCAGCAGGGGCTCTGGGGCAGAGCAGAGAGCAAAGCCAGACCTGCTGCTGTTTGTAAAAAGCCACATTTCTCTTTGAAAGCCTCTGGCTGCCCCTGTGGGTTGAGTTGTCTTGGAATGGAGATAAGGAAGGGAGGCTGGAGCAGCCACCAGGGAGAGGTGAAGGGGTGAGAGCAGCTGGTGAGCACGTCCTGCTGCAGTGGAACAGCAGGATGGCTCTGCCTTCTGCCACAGTGATCTGTAAATAAGGAGTGGGATTTAAGGAGGAAACTGGTTACAGTGAGGGTGGGCAGGCCCTGGCACAGAGTGCCCAGAGAAGCTGTGGCTGCCCCATCCCTGGGAGTGTCCAAGGCCAGGCTGGAGCAGGCTGGGTTGGTGGAAGGTGTCCCTGCCCATGGAGGGGATGGAACTGGATCTTTATTGTCCCTCCCAACCCAGACCATGCTGGGATTCACCCCCCCTCGCTGCACCTGCCATCCCTGCAGCTTTCTGACTCCTGTTATCCCAGTTATGCCAAGCCTTGGAGAGGGGCTGCAGGACCAGCCAAGCTGGGTCACCTCAGGTCATGCTGAAATCCCTGTTCCTAGAACAATTCCCTGCCCAGATGGGTCACTCCAAGGCCTGCCAGGGGCTGGTGGCTGGAGCCTTGGGCAGGTGCTGCAGGGCTTGGGGCTGTGCCTTTGCAGAGCTCCAGGAGTGGTTCAGCCGAGGTGAGATGAGCCAGCGGTGCCAGCAGGAGCCCGGCGTGCCAGGGCAGCACTGGCAGCAAAGCCATCCAACTGGCTGCTCCAAGAAATCCCAGCCCTCTGCTCCCCTGAGAAGCTGAGCAGCCACTGGAATTTGTCCTGAAAAGTTCTCACTCCTGGCTTTTTTTCCTGTGGGATTCTTCCTGCTGGGTGAGACTGGGGGTGTTTTTCAGCCTTTCCTGTGTTGAAAGTGTTTGAGTGGAGTGAGTGCCCCACGCTCCTTTAGGAAAGACAAATATTATTGTTATTATTATTATTGCTACATGGTGGGAAGAGCAGAGGGGTTGGGCTCAGGGCACTGACAGAAGTTCTCAGCCCTGGTCAGAGCCTGCCCCAGAGTGTGTTCCTGTTTCCAGGGAGCCTGTTTGTCTGGCACTGACGGGATTTAGGGCTGGATATGGACACGTGGGCTGTGGAGGAGGAAGTTTTTGCCCTTTATTTTTACCACCTCCTCCCACGGCCTGTCCAGGGGACTCTGTGCAAAACCAGGGCGTGAAAAACAGCCCCCAAAAATCAGTTTTTCCCTGGAGTGCCAAGCATCCATTGTCCCAGCCCCAGAATGCCTAAATGGGAAGGGAATGTCACTGTCACACCTCTCAGGGCTGTCCTCACCCACGGCAGAGGCTTTTTGCTGCCTGAGCTCATCCTTTAAATATCCCTCTGTAAACAAGGGCAGGTTTATTTTTAGCATAATCTCTGGTCGAAGGGAATCCTGGATCTCAGCTCCCTCCAGCAGGATCCACTGGAGGTGCTTCCAGGAGGGAACTGTGACCTGGGCTGTGTTTGCTGCTCTGCCCTGTGGCACAGGCACAGGTTGATGTGGTTAACTTGGATTTTTTCCTTCCCTGTTACTGGCAACAGCCCTTCAGCCCAGGGGTGGCAGAGCTGTGCCAGTCTCTCTGGGGTGGCAGAGCTGTCCCAGTCTGTGTTGGCAGAGCTGTGCCAGTCTCTCTGTGGTGGCAGAGCTGTCCCAGTGTGTGTTGGCAGAGCTGTGCCAGTCTCTGTGGTGGCAGAGCTGTGTCCCTGCAGCCCAGGGATGGTGCTGGGCTGCTCTGGGTGCTGAGAAGCCTCCAGGCCTGGGCGTGGGGCACTTTTTAGCTGCTCTATCTCCCTGGAGCAGTGTGGGGTGGAGGGCCCTGGGGCAGGGTGGGGGCAGTGCTGGGAACAGTGCTGGGGCAGATCTGGGCACAGTTCCTCGTTCCTGCACTTGGCCCTGAGCCAGAGCAGCTCAGCTTGTCCCTCCCCAAAAGAACTCTGGGTCCTCTACACATTTTCATTACTAGAAGGCCCCAAGGGTCTCTCAGGGGGTTGAAGGGCTTGATCCAAGACAAAGCCAATCTCAAATTCCTTGTTTGCTTCTGGCTCCCACTCTGGTAGGATGGAGTGGCCCACGTGCTCTGCTTTGTGGAGACATCCAGCTCTCACTTCTCCAGACTGAATGCTCTTGTGTTGAAATGGCTCTTGTCCTGAATGCTCCTGGAGTGAACTCCGGGGCTTGGAAGGAGCCCATGATCCTGAAAGCCACTGTACTCTGGGATGCTGGCACACAGGAGCTGTGGCTGCCCCATCCCTGGTTGGACAGAGCTTGGAGCAACCTGGGATAGTGTATTTCCCAACACAGCAGGACCATTCCATGTCCCCAGGACTACAGACAGTATTCCAACCAACCACCTGCTGCCAGAATGAAGGCTGGAGCTGAGGAGGGTGACACTCTGAGCCTTGCTCTGTTTTAGGAGGAGACTTTGGTTGTGGTTTAGCAGAAAGCAAATCATAGAACCACAGGGGGGTTTGGGTGGGAAGGGATCTTATAGATCATCTTGTTGTAACCCCTGCTGTGGGCAGGGATAAAGTAAACAATTTTAGGCAGAGGAAAAGGACTTCACACAACAAGCCATTAAGGTCTATGGTGAAAGACCTTTAATACACACTGCACATGGTTTATACAGGGTTAAGGCTACATTCTATTGGCTAAATTGAACCTCACACCATCAAACTACAAATTCTAATTGGTTATAATCCATATCTCACAAGTCCAGTGTTTTGATGAAATCATCCCAACTGTTTTCAGGTACATCTCTGGAGTCCTGTGGTGAAACCTGAGGAGTTCTCATAGAAACTTCTGGGGAGTTGCTAAGAACTTGCAGGGAGTGAAATCTCCTTTACCAGACAACAGCAGCTTTGCCCTTGTTGATTCTTAGCTGGCAGCTGCTCCAGTCTCTCAGGGTCCCTACAGACCTGCATTGCTCACCTTCCATTTTTCTGTACCAACACAGGGACACCTCCCACTGTCCCAGGTGGCTCCAAGCCCTGTCCAACCTGGCCTGGGACACTCCCGGGGATGGGGCAGCCACAGCTTCTCTGCCCAGCCTGTGCCAGGGCCTGCCCACCCTCCCAGGGGAGAATTCCTTCTGTGTCCCCAACCCACAGTGTGGCAGAGTGTGCCTTGCCAGGCAGTGCCCGCTGTGCTGACGCTGTCCCTGTCCCTGTCCCTGTGTGTCCCCAGTGCCCCCCAGTGTGGCAGAGTGTGCCTTGCCAGGCAGTGCCCACTGTGCTGATCCTGTCCCTGTCCCTGTCCCTGTGTGTCCCCAGTGCTGCTGACGGCCGTGAACTGCTACAGCGTCCGAGCCGCCACGCGTGTCCAGGACGCCTTCGCCGCGGCCAAGCTGCTGGCACTGGCCCTCATCATCATCCTCGGCTTCGTGCAGCTGGCCAAGGGTGAGTGCTGGGCCTGGGGAGGGCAGGGCTGGGGGCACGGAGCCCTGGGTGCCACCCTGAGCCTGCAGACGGGGCAGGAGGGCATCACAAACCTGCTGCGCTCGGGGGGGGGTTCAGGGCTGAGGTTTGGGAAGGGCTGAGGTTTGGGGCTTTGGTTGGGACATTCTGTGTTTCTGTCACAGTTTGGGGCTGATTTCCTGCTGTGAAACTCGAGGTCTTTCCCACTTCTGCAGTCCCTGTGGCCTCTCCCTTGGGAGTGCAGGGAATCACAGAATCACAGAATGGATTGGGTTGGAAAAGACCTCAGNAACACCCCCAGCTCCCTCAGCCTCTCCCCACAGCACTTGTGCTCCCTGGTCCTATTGCTGAGTGCCTGGGAGAAGAGCCCAGTGGCAGTGCTGGTGCTGCTGCACTGGGATGTCTCTCTGGTCATGGCAATTCACTGGGAGAGAATTATCTGTGTGTGGAGAATATGTATAAACCACTCCCAGCTGTTTCAATCCTCCCCCAGACCATCCCTGAGCGTTTCCCTTCACCCTGCTCTGGGCATGGCACAGCTGGGGCGAGCCCGGGGGTCACCCAGGGCCACCTGGGTCAGGCAGGGCTGGAGGCACCACGTGAGGAGCAGAGATCTGGAGCTCTCACTGCCACTGCCACTTGGCTGTCAACCAGCACCTGGAAAAGAAGATAAAAAGGGGAAGATAAAGCAAATTTTCTGCTGGTTTTGCTTGTTTGCTTCTTGCACACGTGAAACCCTCTCAAACCCAGGGAGCTGCTTTGTTCCAAACCCCTCTCACTGACTGATCCTCACGGAGGAGCTTTGCTTTTGGTGCTGGTTTTGTGGGAATAACCATTTCTCAGGGAACAGCACAGCCCTTATTTGCTAACAGGGGGTCAAACCTCCAGGGAGTCCTGTCCCTGTGCCTGTGGCTCTCCAAGTCCTGCCTCAGCCCTGGGAGCCAGTGCTGTCTTTGCAGAATTTCCTGCTTTGTCAGAGGTTTTATTTTCTTCCAGCTCGGTGCTGACACTCAACAGGGACATTGTTTGGGGCTTATCACAAAATACACCTCCCTCCACAAGTGCCCAGCCTGCTTTGCTGGGCTGTTTTTGCTCTTTTAGGAGGATAAGTCACCATAAATCTCTGTTGGTTCGTTCACATTTTGCCATAAAAACCTTTTACAACTGTGCTTTGTTTGCAGATCAAATCTTAATTTGCATCTTCAGAGTCACCTCCCCTCTCTCTGGGCTGTTCTTTCGGCCTTTTGTTGAAGGGGAGGCCACTTTCTGTTTGTTTAATATCAAGCTTTTAGGACCCTGGGAGCTGCTGGTTGTTTAATCCTGAGCTTTTAGGACCCTGTGAGCTGCTGGTAGTGAGTTGTTGTTTGTTTAATATTGAGTTTTAAGGGCCCTGTGAGCTGTTGTTTGTGAGCTGTTGTTTGTGTGTTGTTGTTTGTTTAATACTGGGCTTTTAGGACCCTGGGAGCTGTTGTTTGTGAGCTGTTGTTTAATACTGAGCTTTTAGGACCCTTTGAGTTGCTGTTTGTTAAATATTGAGCTGTGAGGACGGTGTGAGCTGCTGTTTGGGAGCTGTTGTTTGGTTAATATCCAGCTTTTAGGACCCTGTGGGTTGTTTTTCGTGGGCTTTGCGGGTGGATGCTCAGCACTGCCTTCACTCCTGAGGGTTGGGAATGTGCCCTGGACATCCCAGAGCTGCTTTAGCCAAGGAGCTGTGCACTGTAGCCTGTTCATTTTGGTCCCCAGGTGCCAAGCTGGGGCAGGGGGAGGCTCAGGGGGCACCTGGGATGTGCCACAGGGGTCCTGCTCAGCCCTGAGTGGGCTCTGGGGCCGCTGGCACAGGAGGCTCCCTTGGCAGCTCCTTTTCCCAGCACTGCCCCACATGCCCTGGAGAGCAGGGAATGCTTTGGGCTTGGCTCTGCAGCTCTGGGTCCTGCCCAAGGTGTGGCAGTGCAGTTGTTGTCTCCATGTCTGTGTGTCCACATGGACCTTTCCTTGCTCTTTGAGTCCCTCCTTTCGCACAGCCCTGCACGGTGGGCTGGCAGTGAGTGGTGCCTGCTGAGCTGCAGGGTCTGCCCTCCCCAAACGTTCCTGGCTCTGCAGGTTGGGCTGGTTGGCTCCTTGAGCCCCTGCAGTGGCTCCTTCCTGTGTGCCAGCCTCAATCCCAGGGGTTTATGGATCTGGATTGACCCTGTTGTGCAGATAGGGAAGGGAAAAACAAGGTCCTGGAAGTGGCTGGAACCCCACTGGGTGGTTTGTTCAGGGTTTGCACCTTGCTGGGTGGGGACAGACAGGGGAGAAATGCCTTCCCATGCTGTGCCAAGGACCAGAGGGCTCTGTTTGTCCATCCAGGGGCTCTGCAGTGCCCTTGGATTCTCTGCTCCTGGAGAGACATCACTCCAGGGCTCTGGGACTGCTGCCTGTTCCCATCAGCAAACGTTCTGCCAGCAGGGATTGTGAAAGTCGGGAGGGGTTTGTTTAAGAGGAGGGGAAAGTGTTTGGTGTCTCAGCAGGACGCAGAGGAGGTGGGAGAGGAGACAACGTGTTGTCTGGGCTGGGAGCAGAGGGACTTCTCCATAAAGAGCTGGAATGAGGGGAAGGTCATGGCCTGTCCACAGCTGGGGGTGGGAATGGAATCAGGACATACCCAGGAGCTCTGGCTCCTCCAGGGATGCCCTCCCTGCCCTCCAGGGCTGTGTGTGCCAGACCACAATCACCTCAGCCTGGCATCAAGATCCAAAGCTGCTCCCCAGACCTGCCCAGGGGCTGCAGGGAGGAGCAAACAGACCCTGTGGGCACCGAGCTACGAGCACTGGGATGCCCCAACCCCTGCCCTGCCCCTGGAGTTCCCCCTGTTTTCCTCAGGGGAGGCTCAGCAGCTCGGGGGGTCCCTCTGGAGGCTTGGTGCCCACACCAGTTCCCCCTGCCTGGGTTTCTCCCCACTCTGAGCTCTCTCCATGCCCATGTTCCCTCTCCTCACTGGTGGGGCAAATTAAACCCCTTAATTCCCATGCCATGCTTTCTGCAGGAGCAGATTCTGTGCCAGGACAGGCATGGCTGGGCAGCAAAGGCAGTTTTTAGGGAAAGGCTCTGAACAGGCAGTGCCTGGACCTGACCCAGCCCCTCCTGGCACAATCCCCACAGCCCTGGCAGATGCAGGACCACAAATGGGGCTTATGTCAGAGCTTGTTACCTTAATTTGCTTAATTGTAGAGCAGAGTGCAATTGAACAGCCAGTTCAAACTGGGTGCCAGCTCTTCAGGGTGCCCTGGGCAGCTGTGCCAGGGCTGGACAGCCCTTTTGGTGAAGCATTTTTCCCTGACACCCAACCTGCTCCTCCCTTGGCACAGCCCGAGCCAGATCCCGACTCCTCGGGGTGTTCCTGAATCCCGTTCACTGGGGGGCACAGAAATGGGAAATTCAGCAGCTCTCTGGTGTTCCTGGGGAGCTGCAACTCCCCAGAGGTGAGGTGGGGACAGGGCAGGGGGTGACAGCCCCTCAGGTGCTGAGAAGGAGCCAAAAGCCCCTTCCCTCCTCCCTCCTGGTTCCCTGTCCTGGCTGCCCCTGTGCTGACTTGCCCCTCCTGTGACATTCCAGTGCCTCAGAGGGATGGGCTGGGTGCAAGCAGAGGTGTGGGAGCAATTAGAGTAATTAGTTCCCTCCCTCCATCACCCTCACCCACCCTCAGGGTAATGAAATTACAGGCTTTGATTTTCTTCCTCTGCTCCAGTGCTGCTCCCATTCCTGGAGTCCTGGAATCCCAGACTGGGCTGGGTCGGGAGGGACATGAAAGCCCACCCAGTGCCACCCCTGCCATGGGCAGGGACACCTCCCACTGTGCCAGCCTGCTCCAAGCCCTGTCCAACCTGACCTTGGGCACTTCAGGGGTGGGCAGTGGGTTGGAGCCTCCCTTGCCCAGAGGCTGAGGATGCCTGTGGTTCCCTGGTGGGTGGCACATCCTCAATCCAGGAATGTGGTTCTGGGCAGGGACCACCAATGCTGCCCTGTCCTCCCCACACCTCCAGCTGTGCCAGGGCAGCAGCTCAGCCCTTCCCTGGCAGCACCAGGCCTGTGGGTTGGGCAGGTTTGGGGAGGCAGAGAGTGAAACCTGCAGCTGCCTCAGCAAAAAGAACATTTTGGGCTCAGAGGGTTTTCCTGTGACAAACAGAAAGAACACTTGGGGAGGAGCTGGTGGCCAGTTGGGGACAAGAAATACTTGTGATGCTTTTTGTGCTGTGCTGCTCCTGGATTGGAGCATCCTCCTCACCTGGGGAGGGTGATGGTGATCCAGGTGGGAACATGCAGGGCCTGAGACCCTCTGAGAACAAACATCCCCAGGGATGTCTGAGCTGCTCTCCCAGTCCATCCCTGTGCTGTTCCAGCAGCTGATCACAGGCCCCGCTAACAAAAGGTGTATCTTATTCCCAGAACAAAAGACCTGGAAAGAAGTAGAGTGGTAATTATTCAGGAAGGGCAGCAAATGAACAGGGAAAGCTGAGCCTGAGGGCTCAGTGATGCCCTGCACCCCCTCCTGCCCAGCCCTGGTTCACTTGGGCTAAATTAGGATTCTGTGGCTGAACCACAGCCAGGGAAGGTTAAACTCAGCTTTAGATCAGTCTCTGCATGTCCTGGCTCTCCTGTTGCACTTGGATGTGTTTTAAGTATTTTGCTAAGGATGTTCACTGGCTCAAGGGGCATTAAATGCATCCAGCACTTCCCAAGGTGGGTGCAGAGCAGACCTTGCTGGGGCCAGGAGATGCTGGGGGGGAGGGAGGGAGGGACAAGGTGGCTCCAGTGGGGAGGAGCAGCTGGGACTGGGATGTGGACAGACAGAGCCCTGCACTCCTGCTGGACATCCCTGTGCTGGGGGTGCCATGCCCAGCTCTCCTGCAGCTCATGCCCACAGCATCCCCTGCAATGGGGTGGCTCCTGGCAGGGCAAAGGCAGGGGGGGCTGCATTGCTGGGCAGCCTGGGCAGCAGAGCCCAGAGGGAATGTCTCTGTGCCTGGATAGGATTAAGCAGGGGAAGGGAGGGGAAGGGAGCAGTGCCTGGGGTGGAAAGGATGGGGATGGAGCTGGAGGGTGAGGGGGGAGAGAAGAGGCAGCTGTGCCACACACACAGGGCAGCTCCATGCCCCTGGCACAGGGTTGGAGCAGCCCCAGGGATGACAGACACACAGCAGGTAGTGCTGTTGGGAAAAATCCCTCTTTGCCAGCACTGGAAGAGGAGTGGGAGGTGTCACAGGGCCGTGTGTGTCCCTCAGCAGTGGCTGTGGGTGGCACAGGGGAGGGAAGGATCCAAAGGGAGCCCCTCAGAGGGCAATGCCCAGTGTTTGAGCATCCTCTGCCTTTCCCAGCAGCACATCCTGGTTCCCTTGTGCTGAGGCAGGAAGGGTTAAGCTCCAGGCTCTGCTGATGTGGTGCAGTTGCTGGGGTGATGGGGCAAGATCAGTGCCCTCAGAGGAGTGCCATGGGCTTCCACGTGGGTGCAGAGGTGCCCCTGATGCCACCCCAGTGCCCCTGATGCCACCACACTCCCTGTTCCCCCACACCGAGGGGAATGGGAACGGGAATGTGGCTTGGCCATCCCAGGCCCCACATCAAAAGGCAGGGAACAAAACAACTGCAGAGCATTTGGAAGCAAAACAAATAAACCCTGGGCTGCTCAGGGGCAGTGGGGACCAGAGGGACAATCGAGGGCTCTATTTCTGGCTGCTCCTTTCAAAGGCAGATCCATAACAGGAACTTTTGATCGTGGGGCCCTAAAGAAGGTGACTTCTGATATCCAAGCCCCAAAGAACCTGACTTCCCCCAATCAAAGGCATTGCCACAGCCCTCTGCTTTATCAGGTGGCTGGTGGGACTGGAGGAAATCCTGGGTTTCTGCTTCACTGGGTGGCTGGTGGAAGTGGAGGAAATCCTGGGGCTTTATCGAACCTCAGCAGCCTTGAGCCCAGAGGACAACGTGACAATCTCTGTGTTTGCAAAGCATCTTCCAGCAGGAAGGTCTCCAGAATGTTTTCTTCACAGGGAGAAGGTGTCTGGGAGATCACCTCAGTGAAGGCACGTTGCCCTGTGGGAAGGTCTGGAGGGGCCACTCATGGCCAGCTGCTCATGCCCCATCTTTTTGGGGCTCATTAAGCACTGTGAGACTGGCGCAATCAGCCCAACCTGAAATGCATCAGGATGATAATGAAGATAATTACCCTGAGAACAGCTTTCCCTCAGGGTGCTCTGAACCCCCACAAAGGGCTCTGGGGGTTCCCAGGCCACCAGTGACCCTGTGCTGTGTCCTGTCCTGCAGGTGATGTGACAAACCTGACCCCTGAGCACTCCTTCGAGGGCACCAAGGTCGGGGTGGGCAACATCGTGCTGGCCCTGTACAGTGGCCTCTTTGCCTATGGAGGATGGTAAGAGGCTCCCTCTGCTTTCCACACTGAACTGAATCCCCACACCCATTTCAGTCCCAAATGTAGCACCTGGAGGGCTCCTCAGTCAGTGCTTGGAGCACCTGCAAACAGGAGGAGCTGCTCAGTCTGCTGTGGCAATGGACCATTTGTGCTCCCCATGGAATCATGGGATGGGTTGGAGGGACCTTAAAGCCCATCCAGTGCCACCCCCTGCTATGGGCAGGGACACCTTCCACTGTCCCAGGTTGCTCCAAGCCCTGTCCAACCTGGCCTTGGACACTCCCAGGGATGGGGCAGCCACAGCTTCTCTGCCCACCCTGTGCCACGGCCTGCCCAGCCTCAGAGCCAGCAATTCCTTCCCAATATCCCATCTAACCCTGCCCTCTGGCAGTGGGAAGCCATTCCCCCTTGTCCTGTCCCTCCATACCTTGTCCCAAGTCCCTCTCCAGCTCTCCTGGAGCCCCTTCGGGCACTGGCAGGGGCTCTCCGGTCTCCCTGGAGCTTCTCCTCTCCAGGTGACCCCCCCCAGCTCTCCCAGCCTGGCTCCAGAGGGGCTCCAGCCCTTGGAGCAACCCCATGGGCACCTCTGGTCCATGATCTTAGCACCTGGAGGGATGGCCCTGTCACTTGTGGATCCAGCTCTCCACTTGCAGTGTCTTGCAAGGTTTGCTGGATCCACCAGCACCATCCTGGCTTGTTCCTTGCAGGTTTAGGACTGTAGGTCTTGGAATGGGGCATCAGCCACCCTCAGTGTTCCCACAGGCACCTCTGTCCCCCTCCTGAACTGCCTGTGAACATGAGTTAAACTCCAGGGCTTTATGCATTCCTTGGGCTAACCAGAATTAAGCCCTTTTCTTTTTTCAATTCCAGGAATTACTTGAATTTTGTGACAGAAGAGATGATAAATCCCTACAGGTGGGTGTGTGGCCTGGGGTGACATTCCTGGGAGCAAACCTGTGTTTTGGGGCAGCCTTTCCCTCCTGTGTGTGGCAGGGGCTGCTGCTCAGCCCAGGAGCCAAGGATTTTATCTGGGGAAATAGAAAACAAGATAAATTAATGGCCTTGTCCCTCCCTGGAATCAGGGAAGTGGAATAATAACCTCTGTAGGAGAAGGGCTGTTGTTAACGCTGCTTTCCTGTCCCTCTGCTATCAGAGCTGCTGGAAGGCTCTGCTTCCTTGGCATGACACCTCTGTGAGTTATGGGCGAGGAAGGAGCACTCAGGCCTTTATTAGTGCCCTGGAGAAGCTCCCCCAGAGGATTTGGGCTGCTCCCCATGTGTTTGTCTCGTGCTCTTCCCATCCTGTTGAGCAACAGCTGCTTCCTGCGCTGCTCGTGCCTGTTGGGGTCACTCGAGGGCTCAGCACAGGCCACAGCGAAGCAGGACAGAGCTGGGAACCCCCTTTGCCCTTGGCTGGTGCCTGGGATCCCCTGGGAGCCTCTGGGATCCCCTGGGAGCTTCTGGGAGCCACTGGCAGTCACTGGGATCCCCTGGGAGCCCCTGGGATCCCCTGGAAGCTGCTGGCAGCCACTGGGATCCCCTGGGAGCCCCTGAGATCCCCTGGGAACCCCTGGGAGCCGCTGGGATCCCAGCTCAGGGTCACTTATGCAAGAGCCCTGCCTGACCCTGGGGGAAATTGGTTCCTGCTGGGAAGGATTTCAGACTCCCTTTCTTTCAGCAACAGTGGGGAAAAGGGAGTTTTTGGTTTTGCAATTCTTTTCCTGTCTGCTGAGTGCAGTCATGGGATGTGACTCTCCCCTGTGGCTTTGAGCTCCTCTGCACCAATCAGACATGGCACCAAACAGGGGCTGCGTTTGCCCTTTCCAGTGGCAAATGAAGTTAAACTGTTTGGAAAGGCAGGTTTGTACCAGCAAGGGCCTGTTTACAGACCGACTCAGGCTGGGCCTGGGCTCATTTTCCATGAGGTTCCTCAGCCCAGCCATCTGCACAGAGTTAGAGCCTGGAAACTGCCCTCTGGATCCTCCCTGAGCTTCCCATGGCCCACAGGAGACCCACCAGCAAAGTGAACCTGCTGTGCCCAGAAGAGAATCCACGTGCCAATGCCACGGGGTGCTTGGAATTAATTAATTGCCATTGCAGTGGTCCTGG
The DNA here is from genome assembly GCA_013396695.1 of Sakesphorus luctuosus. Taxonomy (NCBI): domain Eukaryota; kingdom Metazoa; phylum Chordata; class Aves; order Passeriformes; family Thamnophilidae; genus Sakesphorus; species Sakesphorus luctuosus. Next base: position 7,853 of record VWZD01002252.1, on the reverse strand, counting down.
ACTCCTGCCTGCCCAGCCAGCCAGAGCCTCTCCATGGAAAGTCCCTTCTGCCATAATCCTGCACTCCCCATCAGGCTGTTCAGAGGATCATGGAGTTGTGAAGGGTGGAAAAGACCTCTGAGATCACCAAGCCCAGCTGTTCATGCAGCACCACTAAACCATGTCCTTGAGTGTCACATCCACATGTTGGTTTTGGTTTTTGAGGGATGGGAACTCCACCACTTCCCTGGGCAGCCTGTTGCCATGTTGGCATCTCCCCTGCCTTGGGGGCAGAGCGTGGCTGGGAAGGTGGATGTGCTGAGGAGCCAGAGGGCAGAGTGGCTCAAACACGGAGCGAGTGCAGCAGGATCTGGGATCAGCATCTCCCTGCTCTGAGCTGCCCCATGACAACATGTGTTTTTTCCCAGGAACCTGCCCCTGGCCATCATCATCTCCCTGCCCGTGGTCACTCTGGTCTATGTGCTCACCAACTTGGCCTATTTCACCACGCTCTCCACCGAGCAGATGTTGACGTCCGAGGCCGTGGCCGTGGTAAGGCAGAGCTGCTCCAACGGGATTCTGCTTTCCAGGGCAGGTTAAACCCCACATGCAGCCTCTGGTCTGTTCCATGGCTGAGAATCCCCTGGTGTTAGGCAGGAGATGAGGAGCAGCTGTGGTGGGAGCAGAGGGCACAGCATGGCACCACGTGGGGCTCGTGGCAGACAGAGAGGGTGGGCAGGCACTGGGGCTGCTCTGAGCTCTCAGACAGGGAGGGTTCTTGCTGCCCTTGTGACTGCTCACCACTTACCAGAGCATGATATCTATGGGGAAAGGTCATCCAGGCAATACTGAGCTGCATTGTCCTCTCTCTGTATCTTCCTTGTTTTAATTAAGAGAGAAAAATAATACTTCTGTTAATTAGAATGCCATTGTGGTCAGAAATCCTGATTGCTCCAAGAGAGCAGACCTTGGAAACTGAGCATGACCAGGATTGTTCAAGGCTTCAGGGGGCATCTCCCAGCCCAGGGTGGGCTGGTCTGACCTCTCAGGTGACAGAGCTCCATCCTTGGGTTGGCACCAAGCCCTGCTCCAGCCCACATGATGTGGTGCCAAGCTGCTGGAGGTGCAGCCTGTGCTGCATCGAGTCATGGAGTGGTTTGGGTTGGAAGGGACCTCAAAGCTCATCCTGTCCCACCCCTCCATGGGCAGGGACACCTTCCACTGGCCCACGTTGCTCCAAGCTCCATCCAGCCTGGCCTGGGACACTTGCAGGATGTTGCTGGCATTGTGTCTCTCCCTGCATTGTGTGCCCTGGCAAGGCTGGTAATGGATACGGGGCACAGGCTGCAAATCGGTGCCAACTGCTGGTGCCCAACTGCAGTGGGGCAGCACAGGGGCAGTCTGGGGCAGACCTGCAGCTCTGAGTCCCTCTGTGTCCCTGTCCCAGGGCTGTGTCCCTGTCCCAGGCTATATCCCAGGGCTGTGTCCCTGTCCCAGGGCTGTGTCCCTGTCCCAGGCTATATCCCAGGGCTGTGTCCCTGTCCCAGGCTGTGTCCCCGGCCCTGACTCAGCACTTGGCAGCAGCTCCATGTCTGAGTCTCCTCAGTTTCCGTTTGCTCCCGAACTTCCCGATGGCTGTTCTGATAAATGTCCTGGCCCCGAGGGAAGGGCTGGCTGCTGCTTTGTTGGAGCAGCCCCACAGCATGTTTTTCAGGAAGGAGGAGCAGCAAATGGCAATGTGGGAAACTCAGTAACAGCCTCAGCACCACGCCGTGCCCTTCGCTCTGGTTTCTGCAGATACCGAGTCTTTGTAGGCAGCTCTGAGTTCTTTTGGACTTTCAGGGTGTGAAATGTCTCTTGTTGTGCCCCATGCAGGATTTTGGGAACTACCACCTCGGTGTCATGTCCTGGATCATCCCTGTCTTCGTTGGGCTGTCGTGCTTTGGGTCGGTCAACGGGTCTCTCTTCACGTCTTCCCGGTAGGTTTCTTGCTCAATCCTGTGGGCTCTGTTTGCAGGCTGGGCTCGGTTCCTCTTCCTTTGGAGCTGCCCCCAGAGAGTGGCTGTGGGCAGACACAGAGGCTGAAGGGTCTGGAGGCCATGTGGAGAATGCAGGGAAAAAAAAGCCAGGCTTTAAAAGCATGAAAGGAAACCTTCCAGTGGTCTCAGTCCTCTGTTCCTCAGGCAAAGCCCTGCTGGAGTCAGTAAACCAGAAACAGGCACAGGCTTGGGGATGATGAGAAAGTGGCTTTAATGAAAAGCAGAAAGTTGTGAAACTTCGGGCCTGAGAATGCCTCCAGGCAGAGGAGAAAGGACAGGGCAGGACAGGGACTGAGATGGTTCCAGCTCTGGCACATCTCCTGGGTCATCTGAGGGAAGTCACTTAAGGGCTGTCTCTGGAATGAAGGATGGAAATGTCCATCTGCAGCCTCCTGCCTAAGTCAGGGATTGGCATTGCAGCCCTGCTGCCTTGGGCTGGAGACAGAGCCCAGCTGGGGCTGCAGGGCTGTAACTGCTCTGTGTCCCCCCAGGCTGTTCTTCGTGGGATCCCGAGAGGGACACTTGCCCTCAATCCTGTCCATGATCCACCCCAGGCTGCTCACTCCTGTGCCCTCCCTCGTGTTCACAGTAAGCTCCTGGGCTGGGCTGGGCTGGGAGGGAAGGGTTGGGGTGGGAGCCCAGCAGGGTGGTTGTTGGGAGGGGGTCCCACCTCCAGTCACAGCCATTCCTGCATTCACCCACAGGAGATGGACCTTCTCATCATACCCTCATGGTCCACTTCAGTTTGAATCCTCCCCATCCCTGGAGGTGTCCAAGGCCAGGTTGGACAGGGCTCAGAGCAGCCTGGTCTGGTGAAGGTGTCCCTGCCCATGGGTTGGAATGAGATGAGCTTTAAGGTCCTTCCAACCCAAACCATTCCACAAGTCTATGAACTCATTCCAGGCTCCAACTGAAAATGGCTTAAATAAGTAAAAATGAATCCACACAGTTCTTTCCCTGGCAGGCAGTTCTGAAACACCTGTGTTCAGTGCTGGCCCACACATGGTTTTCCCTGCCCCCTTTGCTAATGGCTTTTTCCCTGGATTCAGTGTGTCATGACCCTGCTCTACGCCTTCTCCAACAACATCTTCTCAGTCATCAACTTCTTCAGCTTCTTCAACTGGCTGTGTGTGGCCCTGGCCATCATCGGGATGATGTGGCTGCGTTACAAGAAGCCAGAGCTGGAGAGGCCCATCAAGGTAAGAACGGTGGGAAATGGGAGGTGGGTCCTCCCCAGCTCCCTCCCCAGCTCCCTCCCCAGCTCCAGGGAAGGCTCAGCTGCTGGTCCTGCATGGAAGAAGGGCTGGGATTGTAGGGAATTGTGGGGTTGTAGCTCAGGGAGGTGTCCCTGCTGCTGAAGGGATTTGGTGGGGGAGAATGAAGAGCTGCCATGGCCATGGGGACAGCAGTGGGGGTGGCTCTGGGTGTCAGGGACACAGGGTGCTATGGTGGAGGTGGCTCTGGGGGTCAGGGACACGGGTGGTGGGGGTGGCTCTGGGGGTCAGANAGGGAAGGCTCAGCTGCTGGTCCTGCATGGAAGAAGGGCTGGGATTGTAGGGAATTGTGGGGTTGTAGCTCAGGGAGGTGTCCCTGCTGCTGAAGGGATTTGGTGGGGGAGAATGAAGAGCTGCCATGGCGATGGGGACAGCAGTGGAGGTGGCTCTGGGGGTCAGGGACACGGGTGGTGGGGGTGGCTCTGGGGGTCAGGGACACGGGTGGTGGGGATGCTCTCCAGGACTAACACCCTCCCCAGGACACAGCCCAGGCCGTGGCTCTCAGTGAAAGTCTCTGTACCCTCAGGAATTCACCCAGAATAGCTCCCTGCTGAGGCAGCCCCTGCTCCCAGGGCTTTGTTCCCTGTGTCCTTGGCCAGCCAGGCAGCCCCGTGGCCCAGCTGGGAGGAGGCCAGGAGTGTGTCTGGTGGCCTTCAGGGCATGTTTCCCACTCATGCCCTGGCACGGGCAGGTCTCTGCCAGGAACAGCACCCGGAGAGAGACAAACTGCCAGGCCTGTGCTGGCACCTTCCCCAATGGCCTCTTTGCAGGGTGTTTCTTTAGTTTTTGGGGTTTTCAGAGAGCCCTGAGCAGTGCCATGGCTCGAGCTGTGGCTGCTGCAGAGTTTGGTGCTGTTGGTCCAGCTGCTTTGTGGAAGGAGTGATGGGAGTGTGGGACTGGGGTGCAGAGAGGGGCTCCTGGCCTTGGCCATGGGGGAGCATGAACTCTGTCCCTGCCTGGGCTGTACACCTGGACAAACTTCCCTGGTCCCCCTGACCCATGTCCTCCCCTGTGCCTTGGCCCTGCTCAGGTGAACATTGTCCTGCCCATCTTCTTCATCCTGGCCTGCCTGTTCCTCATCGCCGTGTCCTTCTGGATGACACCGAAGGAATGTGCCATCGGCTTTGCCATCATCTTCAGTGGGATCCCTATTTACTTCTTCGGGGTCTGGTGGCAGAACAAGCCCAAGTGGGTTCTCCAAGGCATCTGTGAGTACCCCCAGGGAGGGGCAGGGCTGCAGTTTTTGCTCCCAAAAGAGCAGTTTCCCAGTTCCATCCAACAGCTGGCAGTGCTGGCTCTGCCTCCTGTGGAGGGCATTCCAAAGTCTTGGCTCTGACCCATTCTTTCCATGATCACAAGTTGAACCTGATGATTACCACGTCTGTCAAACACCCAAAATGCTCCCTGACTTGCAGTAATTGCAAAGTTGGGGACAAATACCATGTTTGGGTTTTTTTTTTATCTTGGGAAACAGGAGGTTGTTACTCAGCAGAGTGAAGTTCCCTGAGCACGTTGCTCCTCCTCCTGGAAAAGCCTTTGCTCAGCAGAGAATCCCTTTCCAGTGGTGTGGGAAGGCAAAAGGAGGAACTGAGCACAGCTGGCCTCAGTCTGACTGCTGAAAACTCACAATGAATCCCAATCCATGGCTTAGGCAGTGCCAGCATTTGGGATCCAGGCACAGCTTTCCCTGGCATCACTGTGGCAGTGGAGCAGAGGGAGGGGCCAGTCCCCTGCATGTGTTCTCATGGAGGTTTCTTTTTAAGGCATCTGCTCTAAGGTTTTCCAACAGCTGACACTGCCCCATGGTGTGTTCAGGGATGGAAGGGCTGAGCTTGGCACGTGGAACCTCTGCCCAAACAACTGAATCCAGAAAGTCAGTCCGTGTTGTCCAAGTGACTGAGCCCCACCAGCTGCCTCCCAGCCCTCCTACAACAGGCTGACCTAGGAAAGCAGGCCAGGAGAGGTGCCCACCCAGCCTTGGCTGGTGTTGATGGGGAAGAAAAAGGCTTTCAGAGCAATGCTCAACACTCCTCAGTCCCTTTTTCCCTGTCTCTGTTTCCCTCTGCCACACTCACTTTCTTATCCTGAGTATCAGGCTCAGATCCTGGAAATGCCATTTTTGCAGTGCCTGGGTGGCAAATTACCATGTTCATTGTTCTTCTCTACCAAAAGTAGGAGAATATAGACAATGTTCTGGGAACAGAGAATGGCAATCCTGCAAACCCTCAAACACAGCACCTTTGAACCCTTATTGCTGATGTGCTGCAGATAATTTGAGCAGCTGCAGCTGCTCCAAGTCTGACCTGGCAGATTCAGAGTTAGTTCTACCAGGCAGGAGGAGAGTGTTGGGATGTCCCAACATGGAGAGGAGCAGCAGGGAGCAGTGTTTGGAGATCAGCCACCAGCACTAAGATGGGTGCAAAAATAAAATCCCTCCAGCTGAGCAGGGCAAATTTGCTCCTGAAATGGTCCCTTTGCTCCCCCCTGCCCTGGGCCAGGCTGTGGCCTCGGCCCTGTGGGCAGGACAGGTGGGTTTAGGTTGGTTTGTCCTTCCAAGGGCTCACATGGGTTTCCAAACTGCAAGTAAAAGCTTCACCTTGGATTTTCCATGCCCATTCCTGACTCAGTTTTGGCTGCTCACACTTAGGGCACCCAAAATCAGTTCCCATATCACTGGGCAGGTAGAAGGGGGGTCCAAGCCCTGGAGCCTCTCCGGGACCATCCCAGGGTTGTGTGTGGGACTTCTGGGATTGAGTAGGGAGTATCCTGTGGGTTATTCCAGGCCTGAAATTGGGAGGCAGAGAGGTCAGCCCTCCTGTCTGAGCCCAGCCCCAGGTTTGGTTGGGCCCTGTGTGGTCCCTGACCCTGCTCTCCTTCCCCTCAGTCTCGGCGACCGTCCTGTGCCAGAAGCTGATGGAGGTGGTTCCGCAGGAATCGTAGGCAGAGACATTCAGCTCGAGGAAACGCACAATTTCAGTGGCAGAAGACCCAAGAATCTGCTCCCTCACCCCAAGCCCAGCCCCTGGAGCCCCGTGGAGCTGCCTCCTGCTGACACCACACTCTGCCTTGTCCCCTCTGCCCCCTGGCACATGGACGAGCCTGCGAGGAGTTCCTGGTACGGACACAGCCAGCAGGAGGAATTCCAGAGGGCACTTCCAAAGGGGTCCTTCCTGCCTGTCCCATCAGCATCTCTGTGTGTTTGGCACTGAGAGCTGGGCTTGGCTCTGGGTGGGCTCAGCTGGTTTGGGCTCAGCTGGTTTGCTCAGGAGCTGGTTTGGGTGTTCAGACGTGCCTGGGGCTGTCCCAGAGCTATGGAGGGTCCTGAGCCCACCCCACCTGGGGTCCTGAGCCCACCCCACCTGCCTTTCCTGGCCAGGGAGGGTGGTTGGGAAGCAAAGGCTTGCTGGTGTTGGCTCACACACCCACAAACTCACACCAAAACGTGCTGTGGACACTTTGGACTCCACTGCCAGTGGTTTGGGTGAGACAAGGCAGAGCAGAATTAGTGTCAGAGACAGGGCAAGGGGAGCCTCCTGTGCCTGTCCCTGTGCCCCTGGCAGAGCACTTGGACCCCCCAGCTCCAGTGCCCTGCTGCTGAGCCAGTTCCCCAGGGTGCTCCTCACCAGAGTGCCCATCCCTGTGCCCTGTGCAGGAGCTCTGGGGCAGGAGCAGCCCCAGGGTGGAGGTTCTTCCTCCTGGTAAACCCAGGGAGCTTCACCCAGCACAAGGCCAAGTGCTTGGCTTGCTCATCCCCTGCTTTTCTGTGGACAGCCTTTCATGCAGCATGGGATGAGCAACACTCAGCTCTCCATGGCCCTGCTCCTTGCCCATGGTGTGATCCCTGTTTGCCCCAAAGCACTTGGAGGGGGAAATAGAGGGTGGGATGCCCTTGGCACATGCCCCGGGGCTGTCCCTGCCTTTCCCAGTGCCATGGCCTTTGTCACACGTCAGGAATGTGCCATGGAGATGGGACCAACCAGGTCTGGGGTGTGGAAAGGGGCAGTGGCTGGAGCCTGGCTGTCACCTCAGGCTGCTGTGGGCCATGGGATGGTTTGGGTGGGGAGGCACCTTAAAGCTCATCTCGTTCCACCCCCTGCCATGGGCAGGGACACCTTCCACTAGACAGGCTGCTCCAACCTGGCCTTGTACACCCCCAGGGATGGGGCAGCCACAGCTTCTCTGGGCATCCTGTGCCAGGGCCTGCCCACCCTCTGAGCAGTGATGGTAGATGGTGTGTTTTGGTCCAAGGAGCTGTCCTGGGGCCTCCTTTGTGCACCTGGTTTGGCCTGGGGAGATCCTCCACCACCCTCCACTCCCCTCCCGGGAGCGATCCTTGAGCACAAACCCAGCTCTGCATGTGAAATCCTCTTTGGCTGTCGTGGGTGGTGCCATCCCATGCCCTGGGCACACCCCACATCCCTGTGGCCCCTGTAGTCCTCCTGGCCCTTAGGGACAGTTGCTGTGTCTGCTCAGAAGCGTCGCCTTTGCAGCAAAGCCGCAGCCCTTGAACACTTGCTTGTTGTGCCTCTGCTCTGCTTTCTGCTGCAACCCAGGGCATCTC
>VWZD01002251.1:0-45293 GCA_013396695.1 Sakesphorus luctuosus | reverse complement strand
CCATCTTCAAGCACCTATACAGACTTAAAGAAAGTAATCCCTACAACCAAAGAAAAAGAGTTAGTTTTTATAATGTACATTTCTCTTAGGTCTATGTGTCTGTGTTGTACTTTCACATTGTAAAAGAATTTAAAAAAATCTCCTTTATATTAAACAGGAATTCTTAAAGGAAACAAACAAAAAATATTAAAACTATGCACCGTAAAAACTGAGCACTGGCAATTTCAGACTAAGTAATTGGCTGATGATTGTTTCAACATCATTTTGCTTAGTACAGCCACTGGTTTACTGCAGTAATTGAGATTAATCTCATTAATAAAGTGATTTTTTGCAGAAGGTATTTTCAGGGGTGGATTTAATTTTTGTTTGCTTGTTTGTTTGGATTTTTTTTTTAGTTCAAATTGAATTTTGAGCAAGCTAATGTAGATTTCAATGGGCTACCAGTTACATTTTCTTTCCAAATGAAATTGTGAAGGAAGTTATTTGATTTACTAGCTTGAAAGATGAGACATCATGTACAATTTGTGTGTTCTAAGATAACAGCATTATGGGTACACAGAATTAAAATTATAAATGTTATAGTATTGATGTGCAGCGACTATACAATGGGAGGAGATCAATAAAATGCTTCTCCTTCAGTAGATTGTATGAAAACTAGCTGAAGAAATATATAACCATAAACACTCAAACTAGAAAATTAATTAAGGTACTCACCATTAGAAAGTGAGTGAAACACAAAAGAAATTAAGAAATTGTTCTTAAGTTTTGCTTGGAGTTCTGAAGAAGTAAATTGCCAAAGAAACAAGGTAAAACTTGAAAAGAGAATTTTTGTTCTCATAAAGCTGCTGAGTACCAGTTTTTGGTGACAAGGAGTTCATCATACACACACCCTTGTCATTACATACCACTGGCTTTACTTCACAAATTCCTTTTATTTCTGTTTGTGTCACTTCCAAATTCCTTTCATTCCCCAGAAGTCCTTACAAAAGTCATTGGCTACCTCTGCAGAGGCTCATCCACTGACTTTGGCTAGTGACTTTCTTTTGCACTTTCTCTGTACTGGCAGTTGTATATTTTTACATGATGGAATTTAAACATTGCCTGCTGTAGAAATTTTCTTATAAAGGGCAGGAAATGCTAGAAAAAAGTCAACTGTTGCAAACACAGCTTGAGTAGAATAAAAGGATTGATAAAACAGTTATTCACAGTTTCTGACAAATCGAGGGTTGATATGATAATGCACTGATATATCACCCATGAGAGGAAACTTTCATAGTTGAAATGTTCAACTGTGCTTTCATCAACAAACATTTTTTCTTCAATGTAATTTTAATCCAAGAACAGGTCTATGAAATGAGTCTGACTTCATGAAGGCCTAAAAAGCCGAAGACTGTCATGAAGTCATAGCTGTTGCCTGGAGAAATTCCACTAGAGTAATTTTTGTGCTTTGATTAAAGTGGCATATCAGATTAGCCAGGGATGAGGGCATGAAATCTGTCCATTATACATTTTCTGATATAATGCTAGTTTGGCCCAACCATGCTGAACCAGAGGTATGCTATAGCTAGATGGCATGGATACTCAGTCAGCTGTTATATGGTGAGGTAATGCATAGAAAAAGACGTGAATACTCTAGCTAGAGAGAGAGTAGTTTTTATATTAACCAGGTTTATTCACCTAACTATACATATGTCCAACAGGCCATCCTAGTTTCAGCTGGGGTGAGGCTAATTTTCTTCCTAGTAGCTAGTAGAGTGCTGTGCTTTGTACTTAGGATGAGAATAATGCTGATGACACACTGACATTTTAGTTGTTGCTGAGCAGCACTTACCCTAAGTCAGGGAGTGTTCATATGCTACTGAGGAGCTGTGAAAAGGCTGTGAGGAAGCATGGCCAGGGCAGTTGACCTGAACTGGACAAGGGGATATCCTATACCATACAACATCATGCCCAGTATATAAACTGGAGGGAGCTGTCTGGGGAGTGCCCATCAATGTTTGAGGACTGGCTGGGCATCAGTCAGTGGGTGATGAGCAATTGTATTGTGCATCACTTCTCTGTCTTGGGTTTTATTCCTCTCTCTCTGATTTTCATCTCAATCATTATTAATAGTACTATTATTCAATTATCAAACTGTTCTTATCTCAACCCACAAAGGTTACTTTTTCTTTCTAACTCTCCTCATCATCAGCTGCTAAAAAGAAAACTAATTGAGCTGAAATCAAGACACAGGGTTAACTGATGCATGCCTGCACTGACATCCTCAACTATGAATATGACTCACTATGACTGTGATGTCATAGTAGCACTCCACACTTTGGACAAAAATTCATTATTTGTTGCTTACCAGTTCTCTTGTCTAAAAATATTTTGCTGGGTAACACTGTCCATAGAATACGAATTTGCAAGGTTTGGCATGCACATGGGGAATCAAGCCTGGATTTAAAAGATGAAAACAAAATAGAGACCTCCAAAAGAAAGTGTACAGAAACTCAGGGTGAAATTTTTTAATATACAACAGTTATTCCCAAATTCTTGTCAGAGATTGAGGAGTGAAGGTGATGAGGCAATAATACTAAGAACACAGTCCCATAAAAATGCCTTAGGTATGCATTGCTCATGAATTGACTTTATACCACATTTTATACGGAAAGCTCTTCAATGAAAAAATGTATGTTTAAGCATACTGGGAGCTCGTATGGCCTTTATGTGTTTTACTTTTTCTGTTCTGGGCCCAGAGGTGATCAGTGATGAAGTATAGTTGAAGGCCAGTGACAAGCAGTACACCCAAGGGATCAGTGCTGAGTCCAGTTCAGTTTAACATCTTCATTAGTGATATGGATGATGGCTTAGAGTATACCCTCAGCAACTGTGCAAAGGACACAAAACCAGGAGGAGTGTTTGATACAATGGAGGGCTGTGCAACCACCCAGAGGGACCTTGACAGGCTGGAAAAAAGAGGCCAAGAGGTACTGCATGATGTTCGAGAAGTGCCGAGTCCTACACCATGCAACGAGTTCTTGATGACCCTGCTTCAGAGGGGAGGTTGGATTTCCAAAGGTTAATTTCAACCTCAACCATTCTGTTCTGTGATTAATTTTACTTCTATTTAACTTCTCCCACCCCACCCACCCCACCCCCCGTTCATTTTATTTACTTGCTATTAGTATTTAATGCCTGACAAAAATGTCTTGAATCCACAGTCTTTAAAGAAAAATAGATTCATTTTAGGCTTTCTTCCAGTTCTGGCGTCTTTTCCTCTTTACTTCAGAAGACAAAAAATCTTCAAATAACAGGAGACAACATTTAGTGAAAAAGCTGGGCTGCTGACAAAAAAAAAAAAAACATTCTTATGCAAGAATCTCTATCAGGTGTTATCTTCTCACTGACAAAACATGGAAAGAGAGCAAAATACCTGTANGAAGGTGATGAGGCAATAATACTAAGAACACAGTCCCATAAAAATGCCTTAGGTATGCATTGCTCATGAATTGACTTTATACCACATTTTATACGGAAAGCTCTTCAATGAAAAAATGTATGTTTAAGCATACTGGGAGCTCGTATGGCCTTTATGTGTTTTACTTTTTCTGTTCTGGGCCCAGAGGTGATCAGTGATGAAGTATAGTTGAAGGCCAGTGACAAGCAGTACACCCAAGGGATCAGTGCTGAGTCCAGTTCAGTTTAACATCTTCATTAGTGATATGGATGATGGCTTAGAGTATACCCTCAGCAACTGTGCAAAGGACACAAAACCAGGAGGAGTGTTTGATACAATGGAGGGCTGTGCAACCACCCAGAGGGACCTTGACAGGCTGGAAAAAAGAGGCCAAGAGGTACTGCATGATGTTCGAGAAGTGCCGAGTCCTACACCATGCAACGAGTTCTTGATGACCCTGCTTCAGAGGGGAGGTTGGATTTCCAAAGGTTAATTTCAACCTCAACCATTCTGTTCTGTGATTAATTTTACTTCTATTTAACTTCTCCCACCCCACCCACCCCACCCCCCGTTCATTTTATTTACTTGCTATTAGTATTTAATGCCTGACAAAAATGTCTTGAATCCACAGTCTTTAAAGAAAAATAGATTCATTTTAGGCTTTCTTCCAGTTCTGGCGTCTTTTCCTCTTTACTTCAGAAGACAAAAAATCTTCAAATAACAGGAGACAACATTTAGTGAAAAAGCTGGGCTGCTGACAAAAAAAAAAAAAACATTCTTATGCAAGAATCTCTATCAGGTGTTATCTTCTCACTGACAAAACATGGAAAGAGAGCAAAATACCTGTAATTAAAAAGAAAAAAAAAATCACAAATAATCAACAACAAGGGACAAAACCCCCCCAAACACCAACTCCTCCATATTTTTTATGAAATTACCAAGAGAACGTGAATGGATAGAAGTTTTGGGACTAAGGAGTGAACTATGTTTCTAAACATGTGGACTCTTTCAGGAGACTAATTGACAAGAAGAATCTCCCCCTTTTTTCCCCAATTACTGCTTTCCACACCTAAACTGACATAAAACTAAATAAGAAGATGTAAGATTTGGAGAAATTACTACACTGTCATGAAGTTCATTATTCAGTTATGCACATATACAGTACAAGATAAAAAACTTGGGGGTTTCCCCCTCCTTTTTTTTTTTTTTTTAATAGTGCAAAAAAAGGAAAGGCTTTATTCTTCTAGTCTTTCATGTGTCTATTCATTGCCTTTATGATGATACTCAAGATGGTTCTGGAAGTAATTCTTGCTCAGGAAAACACAATTTAACTCAATGCTTAGGCTATAAAACATTAAAACAAGATAAATACTATGAATTTACAGGACTAAATTTCATATATCATGCCAAAATGGCTTTAAACGTAATAAATATTAAAGACTTACATACAAACTAGTGAGCACATCTGAAAAAAGAAACTAGAGAAATGGAATCCACAGAATTCATAAAAAAAAAAAATCCATCTAGGTATCAGTCAAAGTCTTCTGAAGTGCTTTAAAACACAAAGAAGAGTGACTTCAGATTCCCCATTATAAAACATTGTCTTTTTAAAATCTCAAATCATTTTAGTCCACAGTCAGTTACCAAAAAGACAATATGCTAGAACACTAAGTCCTTATAATCATCTTTGTAGAAAGTGAAGGTTGTATAAGGGATTTTCAAAGGTGAAATCAGTACATGTAGTTATATGCCTATAGAAAAGCAAAAGATGTGCATTTTTCATGAGATTTAGTTTGTATTTTCAGCTTCAAAATAGAGCAAGCAGAGGCATATGGATGGGAAATTCATATCCACGTAAGGAAGCACCATAAGAGATGTTTCATTCTCATGAGAACAGGCATCATGGACCTACTTTTATGCAAGGAAAGGAGAAAAGAAAAAAAAAAAGTCATTCCAGTTCACAGAATTTTCCATAGTTTTCCCCCTAATGTCAGTGTGTTCAACAGACATCTGCCATAGCCCAGTGTACTCTGCTTTCTGAAAAACTCACAAGTGAGAGTAACATAATGTGAGAATTTTCTTTAGCGTTCACAGAATATTTTGTTATTATGTGCTGTAAAAACAACTATCAAGGTTGTGAGGTCTGTATTTCCACTGTTACTTATAAAAAAATAAAAACAGATATATGAACAGAGTACAAAAATATATGAACAATAGGCATTAGATGTCAGTTTCAAACAAAAAGTACTCTTGGGTTTCAAATTGAAATTTTGTGATGGTCTCTTCTCAGTGGTGACCAGTGACAGAACCTGCAATTGTGTCAGGAGAGATTTAGGTTGGATATTAGAAAGAGGTTCTTCAACCAGAGGGTGGATCAGTGCTGGAATAGGCTCCTCAGGGATCACAGCACCAAGCCTGCCAGAGTTCAAGAAGCACTTGGACCATACTCTCAGGCATGAGGTGTGACGCTTAGGAAGGTGTCCAGGACCAGGAGTTGTACTCAATGATCCTTGTGGGTCCCTTCCAACTTGGCATATTCTGTGGTTCTGTGATACATAGATTCTGAATAATAAGGAATGAAGTATCAGAGTATCATGGTTCTGTTAAGTAAACAGCTAATCTCACCTAAATTCGCAAGGAGAGCAGTATCAGATAAGTTTGAAATGTATACTGGCATTGCTACTTAAAGTAAAACCTGTCATTGACCACAGAAATTAAGCTTCTTTCTCATCATATTGAACATCAATAGTGATGCAATGAAAACCTAAAAAGCAGATAATAATAATGGATCTGATAAACCAAGCAAAGAAAACAGTTTCAGAATTGCAGCTCCTTGCTGGTTTACTCTTTTAAGTTCTCAAACAACTGAACTGCAAATCTCGATGTTTTCTCATTACACACTTGAAGGAAAAATCCCAATCAATTTATTAAAGTGAACAGTTGCCTGCACAAGCATTGCATTTCAAAGTATTCTTCTTTGGACTTAGCAATAAATTAGCCCTTATTAATTGCCTTGCAATTCATTTTTCAAAGCCTTTGAGTAAGGTGTTTGGTTACTGTGATTATTCTGGCATTAATATTCAGTGAAATGCAACAGTTGTCCTGTTTATATTATTTATTTCATGGCATTAATGTACTAATTTAATCCATGGCCAATTTAAAAGGAAAACTGAAGTCAGTATTACAAATGCAATCCTTAAGTAATATTTAATATTCTGGACACATAGAGATGATACCAGTTTTATAGACTTCATGAACATGAGGTTGAATTATAATTAAGTCTCTGCATGAAATGAAAGTTGATATTCCTCTGTTCTTCCATATTATTATGTAGAACTTGCAAAAATATGTCTGTAACAGAGAATGTGAAGTGTGAGCTTTTATCCTAAAAAAGAAGAAAAACTAACAAGGTGTAATGGGTTTGATCCATGGCTTCCTCAGTAACCAGTGCAACTAAGGAAGTGGACATTACAAAGTATTCCACACGTGTTTTCCACGTAAGAGTAGGAGGGGGGAGTAGTTTTTTTCCGGTTTCCGGGAGCTCGGGAGGGAACCGGGGGAGCTTGGATGGTCCGGTGTCTCTGTCGGTGTTTTCCTGGCTCTGGACGTTGGTGAGATTGTATCGTTGCCTGTTTCCCTCCTTTCTTGAAGTTTTGAATTGTATTCATTAGTTTCATTTGTTCTGTTTTAGTTCATTCCTTTTTGTTCCTTGTTGCCCCTTCCCTTCCCCTTTTTCCCTTTCCCCTGGGGTGGGGTCCACATAGTGAGTAAATTGCATACATGTTTGTGGATGTTAAGAAATATAATTCCTTTTTGAGTCAGTTCAGTTTCTTTTGAGTTTTTTCCCTTTGCAGTTTTTTTTCTTCCTTGCTGAGAAAGCTCGGGAAAAGGGAGGAAGGCAGTCCAGGGTTGGTAAAAAACTGGGCCAAACCTGAGACACAAGGCAAAGTAAATACAGACAGAGCAAATCTCTTTGGTACCAAATACAATGATGAACACCATTATAGAATAGCAGGCACTGTTTTAGAGTGCCTAAGGTGCCTTATAGTACCTTAGTCTTACCAATGGTAAGGGTATGCTCTTTGCAGCTTTGTAAACTTTCAGCTCTGCTGCTGTAGAAGTGGTCACTGGAGCCTCTCTGGTTTTATTTTTCCTTTTGTTCCCTTTCTGTTATTCTCATGCTGCTGGTCTCATGGGCTTGCACCTGTCAAGCCCAATTTTGTTTGTACAGTGGGTTATCATGCTAAATGGCTATGAGTAGCATAACAGTGACTCCTCTTTCTATGCCTATATTTTCCTTCTTGTTTTGCATATTTGAGGTATTTGGGTTTTTTTTATCTAGTTTTCTCCAATATAGAGAAAACCAAACAGTGCACAATAAAATATGCAACAGTCACTTAAATGCTTGACCGTCATTATCCAGCAGTACTTGGGCACAGAAGCTTTAACATACATTTGATATTCAATGCTCACACATTATTGGTATATGCCAAGCTGTGCTAACAACATCATAAACAGGAGAAAAATTATAGTAAGTAAGAGAGGATCATGACAAAATTATATACAGCTAGGGGCTAAAGGCAAGGCAAAGAAATCATTGTCACTACTGCTGTCATGTTCCTCCTCATTGCCTCTTGCACTGCAGAGAACCTCCCTCAGAGGATACTTGCCTGGGACCTTGTTATGATCCTATTATTGAGAGGTGCCTCTACCTGAATTAAGGTACAAATATGCCAGAGTCAATAGGACAGATTTGCTTTAACAGTAAATATGAGAGACAGAGAAAGACATGAGAAGTGGGAGTGAGGGAGAATAGGAAAGGAGAGAGAAACAGTGTGAGAGATTAAGCAGAAATATATCACCACCCACGGATCCAGATAGTGTCCTGTTGGTTCTCTTCACCCTGGCTTCTTAGTAGTGGGGTGTCATGACACCTGAACTCCACAGGCCTGAGGTCTTTTAAAACTTTTCACTATTTATCCATTTCAGCAAACAAAGGAATCAATGTTCATTGGCTACACTGATCTCTTACTCTATTGTTTAAGAGATTCCCTTGCTTCCAATGCTAATTAGACCCATGCTCAGTCTTTCTTTTCTTTTGAGTCAGTGGGCCTTCTGTCTTGAGTAAGTGGGCTATGACCTGCCCCTGCCAGATCCAACCAAAGCAGACCTTCAGCGCAGTTGCTGAGCTGGTCTTCTCCTTGCAGTGATACATTCTCCCTCAGCTGTGTTTACCTCTCCTTAGGCTCTTATCTCAAGTAGCTTAATTCGCAGTAAAAATTCCAGGAATTCATAGAGGCATAGTGTGGTGGGAATAAGGATGGGGTGGGGTTCAGTGGTAGAAGAAGAGCAGTTGCTTCTTTACACGATTGGCCATAGTAGGCAAAATCCTTCTTTGGTCTTAACAATGTTTGAGGCAATTGTGATCTTTAAGTCTCTTACATACCCTGCCAGTGCTCTTCCAGGCCAGCCACTGGTGAGAGTCTGCATTTTGCCTTGTGCCTGCTCTTTTCCAATTTCCCTCCTTTTCTTATCTCTCTTCCTTTTTTTTCATTTTTCCCCAAAAGTAAATTTCCCTATTGGAGTTACTGTATGCTGTCATCCATAGCACCCAGTAATAATTAACTCAACTATGAGACCTGTGGCTATTAACATCTTAGACTGTTCTTATGCCATACTGACTTTGAAATCTGCTGCTCAAGGAGGGAAAATAACCCTACCAGATTTGCCTCCAAATTCTTTTGTTTTAATCTTTCATTATAATACTGACTTTATTAAAATCTCTTGGTGACCATTTTTGTGAACATTAATAAATTATGTTTGAATTAAAGATGACATTAGTAAAATATTTTTCCCTTAAGACACACCAGAATTATAGGTTTTCCTTTGATAGGATTTTAAGGAACTAACCCAATGAAATATTAGTTTCACCTAAAAATTGTTGATAAAGCAAACATTACTATTTGTTTATTCTACGTCAAATGATTTCTGTTTCACTCAATTTTTAAGGTTATTAATAGACTTAGTCAAAATCCAAGATTATTTTCCAAGCTTAAAAAGGGTGGAAAAAAGATGATGTTGCTCAGTTTTGGTTGCAAACACAATAACTCCAAGATAATAAGAGGATAACCTTCATGTTACCACAAGTAGGAATGGTTGGAGAAAATGCCTTGATCACAGTTGGAATGTTTGATCAGGTGCTGTTTCCCACTGTTCATTTCCCTCTGTCTGCTGCAGGGCTGTGGTATAATGTAGGAGGTCCTGGCCTTGTGTTTCCAACAGCATTATCATGTAGACTCAGTGACCAAAATAATCAAGAATTAAATCAGTGCTATCCTGTTAAATTTTAAAATTGATGTACTTTGGCCCTAATAAATAACTAATGAACACACGTAAATAAGTACTAAGAATAAATAAATAACAAGAACATGAAAGATGAGAAAGTGATGAGGAGTAGAAAACATGAATTCATCAAAGAGGAGTTGTGCTTGACAAACTTGTTTGCTTTCTTTGAAAAATTACTGCCTTGGGAAATGAGGGGAGAACAGCAGATACTGTCTACCTGTACTTCAGTAAGGCCTCTGACAATGTCTCCTGTATGATTCTCATAGAGGAGCTGATAATGTAAAGGCTGGAGAAGCAGACACTAAGGTGGATTGAAAATTGGCTAAATGGCTCAGCCTAGAGGTTTCTGATCAATTCTCATATCTAGTTGGAGGCCAATGACTCGCAGTGTACCCCAGGGGTCAATACTGGGTCCAATACTATTTAACATCATTGGTAATGATCTGGATGATGGGACAGAATGTACGCCAAACTGTGAGTAGTGTCTGACATGCCAGAGAGTCATATTACCATTTAGTGGGACTTTGACAGGTTGGAGAAAGGGTCTAACAAGGAATCTCTTGAAGGTCAACAAGAGAAAGTCCTGCACCTGTGGAGAAACAACCCCAGGGCTCCAGTGCATGTTGGGGTCTTGCCAGCTTGAAAGTGGCTTGGGAAAAAAGGCCCTAGGGGTCCTGGTAGTAAACACCAAGTTGAACTTGACCCAAAAATGTGCCCTTGTCGAAGAAAGTGAATGATATGCTGGGCTGCATTAGGCAAAGTACTGCCAGCAGGTTGACAGAGCTGATCCTTCCCCTCTGATTAGCCTGGGTAAGGCCACACATGGAGTGCTGTGTCCAGTGCTGGGCTCCACAGGGCAAGAGACATGGATATACTGGAGAGAGTCCAGTAAAGGGCCGTGAATATCATTAAGAGACTGAAGAATCTTTCCTGTAAGAAAAGGCTGAGAGAGCTGGCACTGTTCAGCTTGGAGGAAGGGATGCTGAGAGGGCATTTCATTAATGCTTCAAGGGACGGTACAAAGAGGATGGAGCCAGGCTCTTAGTGAATGTCCAGTGACAGGACCAGAGAAAATGGGCACAGACTGAAATACAGGAAGTTCCCTCTGAACATCAGGACAAATCTTTTTGTACTGGAGCATGACAAAGCACTGTTACAGGATGCACAGAAGGGCTAGGGTTAGGCTTAGGTATGTCCATCCTTGGACATACTCAAAAAAGACTGGGACATGATCTTGATCTCCAGATGTTCCTGCTCGAGCAGGTTGTTGGATCACATGACATCCAGAAGTCCCTTTCAACCTCATACTTTCTGTCATCCTCTGACAAAGTAACAGAACCCTAATAACTTCTGGATACAATTTAGCAATTAATACGGGTCAGAAGTTCTTTCAAATAAGCAGTTTGAATGTGACCACTATTTTTTGGAAGATAACAGAATTTAATAATACTGATGTGAATCATTCCTGGTCACTCATCCTCATTGCTCCACTGGCATTTTAGTTCACTAGCACAAACGTAGTCTTAAAATGTGTCTTATTTTAGCTGAGAATCATTGTACTGTAACACAAAATGTACAAGACGGGGATGAGGAGAGGAAGAGCAGATTTTTCTTCCATTAATTAATTTTTATGTAAAAATGTAAAATTAGTATTTTTAGCATTAGGCAGTCTTTGTTTACTTCAATAATCACAATCATGAAGATAACATACTTACATGATTGTCAATTTATGCAGGGAGTCCTCCATAGAGATTATTGTCCATTTCTAGCTACCTTTTACTCTCACACTGCTGAGTCTTGGTAGTAGCTTTTGGCACTGGTACTGCACATCCACATTCAGCAAATGCTTAATGTAATACACTGATGCAAGTGCTTGTTATGGATTATGCTTTGTCAGATATTGATTAAAATGTAGTTTACTGGACGTAAGAAGAGAAAGAAAAAGGGTATAGCATAAATAATCTTGCATTCCTTCAAATGATAAGAACCCCAAATTTTACAGCACTGGAAAATAATAGTCAGGGCATGGCATGCTGCACAGATCCTTTCTGTGCTCTTTGCCAGCACTGTCATCTTTAGAGTTCTATACAACCTCTTATTGGTAAACAGCTCTACCAGTCATTTCAACCATCAAGCAGAGGAACATTTTATGTAAACATATTGCTTGCATTTAAGTGAAGAAGATACATGAAGGTAGCACAAAGGGCAGGGACCAAAAGGGAGGTCCATACAGGCTTTCCTGTTAGAAGTTCATCTGGCAGTCAACAAATGTGTACAGTACAGCACAGACCTGAACCTATCCAGGTCTGCTGTTATGGAAATTATTCACTCCTTGATGCACAGTAATGTTCTGGTTCAGACTTCTATACTTTAGCTTAGCTATTACTTTCTCCTGTACTGTTGTGATCACTGTGTTCAAACAGTACTGAAAGACTGTCAAAGAATTGGTGTCACAAAGTAACCAATATGACTTCTTGCTCTGGCCGGGGTGCACTAAAGAGATGGATAAAGGGAAGATCAGGGTCAAAGGTTGAAGTAACTCTGAGCAATGGATGCTGCATTTGCAAGAGTTCTGGTACTCCAAAATAAAGATTACTTCCAGATGACTTCTCTTGACTTCTTCCCTGTGGAAAACAAGGTAAAAGTGTTTGAGGGGCTATTTTCTTTCTGGACTGGACATTTTGAAAGTGTTCACTGGTTCATTATTTCATGTATACCTAGAATTTTATGCATCTTGAAATTATATCTAATCGCAGAGTATTTGTGAGCTGGAAGAAGGGGAACATTGCATGACCAGAACCTATCAACCTTTGAAGGCAGACTTCTTGCTTCCTACATTTTAATATAACAAGGGAGGATATAATATTAAGAATTCAAATATGGAAGCATTCAACAGTGCCACAGCATTGATCTGCACTTGATATGAACTACCACAGAGAGCACCTGTTGTGTAAGTGGCACAATTAAACAAAGGAATGAGTGTAAATTATCCTCCCACATCAAGAAAGGAGTGCTGGGGTTAATAAGGTGGAAAAAAAAATATATGAAATCTATCCAAAGTAGAGGCATAGTATAATTAGAATCTTCCTGCTGCATTATTCATTATAAAAGAATTAATGGAGAAGTAATGCAGATTGCTCTAGATGAAAAAAAATATTTTTGCATTCATTTCTGTATCCATATAAATTATATGACTTATTAATTAGCTAATAACATGTTACTTACCATAGCAGTCATGACATTACTCCAGTGCCAGGGTTCAGAGGGCATCGCCAGCCCTGACTATCCAGCTTAGGTGTGCCCCAGCATTCCCTCTACCCTCCTAAAGACCAGGACCCAAAATTCAGCTTGGTGATAATTTCCCTCCATCCTGTCCACAGGCCAGTGTCTGAGCATGAGACACCTGGTGACTGGCTAGCATACTAAATTTAGCTGCTCCGACTTGTGTCCCTTCTTTCTGCTGCACATGAAGGATTTCAATGCTCCTACTGTTGCACCTAAAAGAGAATACTTTAACACATCTATCTAACTTAATGAAATCACTGAGTGCTTTTGTATCTAGTTTTTGGTTTATTTTGTTTGTTTGGGTTTTTTTTTTCTGAATTTCACTCTCATCAGCTCTATTGTAGCATTACCGTGCAGCTGGCACAAACAATGCAATGATGTTCTGCAATGAGTTCAATATTTGCTCTTCTCTCTCAGCACTGCAACTTCTGCATTTCCTTCCCCCCATTTTTGTTATGGACAGTCATACATAAGATAGTCTGCACAAGAAAGGAAGGAAAAAGGAAGCTGGTGGCAAAGTTCTTCTCTAAATTGTGTTCGTAGTGTCATGAGGATTTCTGAAACTTTACTCAGGAAGGGGAAAGAGGGAGTCCACATTTCCCCCTGGAGTTCATGAAGTTAGAGAAACAACAAGGACTAATGTTTATATGTACAGTACAGATCCCTTCAGCATCTAGGCTTAAGTGTATGGTATGTCCAGTAGCTGCATCTGCATCCCAGTCTCCCAGTGGGTGGTATATAGGACATATGAACTCCACTGTCTCTGCTGATATAGACTGTCTCACCTTACCACACCTGCACACACACACAAACATATGCAGCCACAGCTGTAGTTGTCTTCAGCTCCTCTGATTCTCAACAGCAATCTCCACCTCCATGACCTCACCCTTAAAGGCATGCTAAGAAACCCAGGCAACCTCACCAACTCACCAGCTCACCCGGCTTCCTCTTCACCAGTGGTCTCACACTCACTCCTGTATTCACTCCAGGTGCTGCATCACAGGCACATGTGGCTCTGAACCCTGGTCTCACCCTGGTGTTTTTTCAGTGGATTTCACTCACTCAAGTCTCTCCAGTTGCTGCCACCACGGACACATGGGTCTTCTAGACCCATAGTTTGACTCCACTTTCTGACATTCAGACCCTTCATAAACACATATGCACAAGAACTTAAAGAGCCTCTTACTGGAAAAAATAAATGAAGGTAGAGCATAATGAGAAGAAAGGACATCCTACAGTGATCAGGTGCAGGGCACGGCTGGATTGTACAGACCAGCCCCTGCTCACATGTAACCAGACCCGTTTATTCCCTTACCCTTTCATTTGCCCATCACTGTTCCTCCCCTTGATCATCAAGATTCGTCCCTTGTCCCACCTTTGATTCCTCACAGATACATCCCATAACAACTCTTGTGCAATCCCCAAATTCTCTCCCCCTGCAACCCATATTGTGCCCAACACCTACTAACAATAATCATTTCTCGGTGCAAAAAGGTGTTTCACAGAGTTTCTCCCATCTTCTTGGTAGGTTTCACACCTGAATAATGAATCTGCTAGTCCTGGAAAAACTCTGTGTAGATCCTGGACAAGACGTCCCTTCTCAGGAGTCTAGTTTGGGTTTCTATTCCTTTCATCCTGCCTGTATGTTCCCTTATACTTGTGGAGATGGGCCTTTGGTGGTCTAGTAGTCCTCCTGTGGGAAGCCTGAGAGCAGCTAGTACAGGTTAGTAGTTCATTTACTCCAGCTGACCCTGTTTTATTTCTACTGAATATGTGTGTGCAGAAATTCTGCTTATCACTTTACCTAACAAAGTCCTTCACTAGGGCTGTAACATTTGAATATGAAATATTCTTTATTACACATGATTTCATGACATATACTCTTTGTGTTCTAGCCTTATATTAAATGTACAAGTCTCTGTGTTATCTCTGTGGAGTGATCTGTAAAGAATGGCTCATCCACCATGCTGTCAAATCACTTCGTCACGTAAGAATCATTCTGAGGGAATACCATACAGAACAGTTTTAACTGCAGGACTAATCAGCAGTGGGACATTAATTAAATCTTTATTTCTTTAAGAAAATATTAATCAGGAGGTACACTTGGAAAAATATGTTCTGAAGAATAAATTCTATCTTCATCTCATTTTATCATTTGAGTTTTATATGTTGCAGAATAAAACTTCAAGGTTACAAACTTTTACAAATGTCCATGCTTTTTTTACTACACAATGGAAGGGGCTACAGGCTCTGTCTTTACTTTTGTGGAGGTTTCATTCTGAGTGCAGAATCACTGAATCATTTTAAAGCAATGCATTTTTCTATGCTCTCAATAGAGAAAGACTGATAACTTGCCTAGGTCTTCTGGATTGCTCCCTGGAGGTACCTAATTTTCCTTACTGAGTGTATAGACAGCATTACTGCCTACTAAGAGAACTTCAACTTGACCAAGTAGAACAGACTCTGCTGTTTAGGAATTGCAATACATCAGTTAAATGCCCAAAATACAGCATCTGACTCAAGTTCAAAGTAACTAATAGCACTGGGCTTGAGCATACTGAGCCAGGAAAAAAAAATCCATTACATTATTTAGTATTTTACAGTTGAAGTTCTACCATGATCAAACTGCAGACATATTCCAATGTTTTCTGGTGCAGAAACAGTGCTTCTTTGGAAGTTGCATAAATTTCAAGTGTAGTTTTCAATGCATTAAAGAAGAAGGTCAATTAAAAGACTTCTATTGCTTTGAAAAGAGTCTGGGGAAAAAAAGTTAAAATAAGAAATCATGGGAAGTTCTTAAAAAAATTAAAAATTTATACAGTCTTGTACCTGTACTAAGAGAAAGATTACTTAATGACATTTTTTTTCCAAATATTATTGCCATGTCACACTCGTAAGAAAAAGGAAGCAACAAGCACCCAAGATTCATAGATGTCCATGGTTGAATAGGGAATGACAAATGTCAGATGGTAAAAAAAAAAACAACCTTACAAAGTTGTATTAGTAAATTGTTGACTTAGCATGGAAATCGGTGCAAGTCAGTCGCTTATCTTAGTAAAAAGAATAAAAGACTAGAAGAGGGAAGAAAGAGAGAGACAGAGAGACAGAGACAGAGAGAGACAGAGACAGAGAGACAGTGAGAGAGAGAGAGAGAGAGAGAGTTCGCCGGTCCTGTATCTAGCATTAGTGGGGCTGACAGGGTCCTGCAGGGCATCATCTGGGGTTTTGGGGATAACTTTCTATAGATCAATTTCCCTGCTCTGGGACTAATTTTCTCGCTTTCTGTGCAAATGACTTATCATGCATGGTCTGTTCTTTTAGAGCTTTCTGGAAATGGATAGGAGGGCTTCGGGGGTCTTTGGTGGTCTCAGTCCTCCCCTCTACTGGTCTTCCCCACTACTTGACCTCATTCTTGAGCTTTCACCATACTTCATTATGTTTATTTCCTGGAGCCAGCAAAAGGCCATTTGATAAGAAAAGTGCTGTCCTACCTCTGAATGGCCTCTTTCTCCAGCCACATCCTGTTCCTTTTTGCCCCCTTGCGTAGCATGTTCTCACACAACAGTCCTTGGTTAGCTCCATAGCTATCAGTGTTTGAGACACACATATTAGCACTGTAACTTCTGGGCTTCTACAATTATGTAAGGGGAAGTGAGCACTATTACATGTCGTAGACATGCAAATTTTCCAAATTGTTTATCCATTGTTGCTATTGTGACCATAAACACTGAGCAAATGATATTCATTTCTGAAAATATAGTGAAAACTTCCCACGAGTGACTTAGTATCACTTGGGAAAAGTATCAAGGCAAACCTGAATATATTTAATATTATATATATATATATCATATACCTCCATAATCTTCTCCAGTACTTCAAAGTCTTAATAGATTTTTTTGGAGTCCACTGTAGAGAAGCTGTCATTTAATCATCTACATTAACTAGACTAATTACAATATTCAGTACCTGACCCTCCCAGACCTCCAAACAGAATTACCTTGAAGTGTTATTTGTACTGGGATCTTAGTATTCAGAAGATGCTATGCAATTTCTGACAAACTCCTGAGATTCAATAGCTGTAATGTCTTTTATCTGACTTCCACTTTCTTTCAATAAAGATAGTGAAGGAGTATTTTCTTTGAGATGTATAAACCTATCAAAATGGACAACATCTAAGCAACAAAGCACTAGCACTAATAAAAATCAGAGGTTGTGTGATCAAAATCTGCCAGACATCAATCTGTCATGTACATTTGTTGCTGTAGAAGGATAGCTTAGGTTAATAACTATTCCTGTTTTTAAACTTTGGACATTACATTGAAATGTTCTTTAAGTTACTGACTATAACTTAGAGAGAACACAGATGTCTTCAATATTAATGTTTATAAGAGACAGATAGGTATCTATGTTTGAAATACTGGCACTGAAACAACAAATTAATCATGATCTTTTTCATTAATGATAGCCTAGCTGTTCAGTTGTTTCTAGGCTGAAATATGATATTTCAACTGATGAGTCTTTCGTGCTGTGGATAGTTCCAGATGGAGTGTTGTAATGAAAACTTTAAGAGTTGTGATGTCTTAGAGGAATACCTCAAAAGTTGGATCACTCACCACACTGAAATAACCTTTTTAGGAGATGTGTAATGGTTAGTCATAATATATCATTTAATATTTGATCAAAGGACAACAAATTGCTTATGTGATATTGTAGGTGTTATAAGATGCTTTTTTCAAATGTTTAGAAGAGACTTTGGTGACATAATTTGTTCTGTGGTTAGTTTCCAAACTATTCTGCACATCCATTATATGGTACATGGGGATTGCAATAGGGTGTGACATGCTAGGAGGGAAATCTGATGCTCTGTCAAGAAGGAATGCAGATTTTCAAACCAGAGATTAGACTTGGATTTAGGCCATCTTTCTTGAGTAATGGAATGAGTCAGGAACATTGATGCGAATGACATGGGGAATTTGTCAGTCCCAGTCTGATAAGTGTTTATATAAATTTGTATGTGCTTTAAATAAGAGAGATGTGAGCAATTGCTTTCAAATTTTGCAATGTTTTCAGACTACTGTTCCTTGTCCAGTTTACCTGGAGAATATGTGTCATGGGTGAGTAGAAAACAAACATAACTTATGGGAATGGCACACAAGTCTGTAGACATTGAAGTGTTACTTATTTACTTATCTTGCTGGCTTCGTAGATGTGTGATATCACTCATTCTGAAAGTTGTAAGGCCAAGTCTTCAGTGTGCTATGTTGTTAATGCCCAACATTTCAGAAAATCAATACCAAAGCAAACGAANACAATAATTTATACATATATTTTTTAAATGAAAAACTGTAACATAATAAATAGAAATAAAATATATACTAAATTTATTATAAATATATGGTAGATGTATAAATATCTACTATATTTAAATATTAATATATATTTAATAAGTTCTTAAAAATAATTTTTGACAGTTCCAAAATATTATAAGTTTTAGTGACATTTATATCCTAGAGGAAGACAATGGAAAATCAGCATTTTTTTTTCTCTCTGTTTCTATTTGTGTAAGGCATTTACTTTGGACCACACAAAAACTGAATGCATGAAGCAGACTTCAGGTACATCTGAAATTAAGTTTAAGATTACTGTTTGAACTTCATGCACATTTGAATTAATATTATATTGGATTTAAATGTTTACTTTATGTTGATTTCCAGTATAACACAACATCCATGCACAAATTTTGAGTATAAATTTTAATCATCTTACCATTGCAGCCTTTCTCTTTCAAGGTTCATAATTACAGCATTCCAGTACCTGAAGGGATGGCCCAAGAAAGAGCGAGAGATACTTTTTTAAAAGGGCATATAGTGACAGGACAAGAGTGAATGGTTTCAAATAGAAAGTAGTTTTAGATGAGATATTATGAAGAAATTCTGTACTATGAGGGTGTTACACCCCAGTCCAACTTTACCACGTGTACATCTTAATTCCAGGCTTCAGGAGATTTTGCCTAACAAACCCTAGTAAAGCCATTGGTTCTTTTATACCTTGAGATAATGTCCAGAGAATAACCACATATTTCTTTAATTTACTGAGAAAATAGGCATTTTCACAAAAAGGGCTTTACAAAAATAACATGCAACTTCACAAAAACATTACAATGTATTGCCAGGACTAACAAGCATTGCTATAGTAAGGAACTTTTGTCACACCCAGCAAACACAAACTCCATGCAACTTAAGTTAGACACTCACACCTTACAGAAAACTAGTGTTTAAGTTATCCCCAAGAGGAAGAAAAGAATAAAGGGAGTTTAAGAGAAGAATAAAGAAAAGGAGGGGAAAAAGAACAGTTACCACTTAGAAGGTCACATGTTGACAGCTTTTAGGAGAACAGACCATGACCCACAATGGACACCTCCTGCTGCCTCCTTAGCTGCTCTGGTCACTGTGGCCTTTCTCCCCAGNACGATGTGGCTCTGACCCACGATGTGGTTCTGACAATGTGGTTTCTGGTTGTGAAACAATTGGTCACCTCAAAATTTAACTTCAACTGNAAGCAGAGGCTCCAGGGGTGTGGTATGGTCAGGTTCACAGGAGGACCTTATTGACTGACAGGTACCCTGTGCAGCCTTCATGCCATGTAGCCAAACCTTGGGAGCTGTCTGGGCTGATCATGTGGACACTCCACTGGAAAACAAACAAACAAACAATAACTTTCTGCAAATTATATGATTTCCAAGGGGAAGGACAATGTGGAGATGACACTCATTTTCATGGACAGGTTGAGCCAAACTAATGCCTATTATTAAAAATGAAACCTGTAGTTATCTGAAGTCTTTAATTGGTTTAGAATGTAAGCAAGAGATGCTCAAAATATGAGATCAGTTATTTTAGGATTTCACTGTGACCTTGTTGTGGCCTTTCAATACTTGAAGGGATTTTATAAGAAAGAAAAGGACAGATATTTTAGTAGGGGTGATGGTTTTAAACTAAAAGAGACTTGATTTAGATTAGGTATAAAGAAGAAACCTTTTTACAATGAGAGCCATGAAACTGTATAACATGTAACCCAGAGAAATGGATATCCCATCCCTAGAAACATTCAAGGTCAGGTTGAAGGGACTCTAAGCAACCTGATCAAGTTGAAGATGCCCCTGTTCATTGCAGGGATCTTGGGCTAGATGACCTTTAAGTGTGTCTTTCAACCCAACCTTTACTATGTATGTCTAATTCTATGAATTTCAGAATTGATGTATCTAAGCAATTTCTGAGGATCCTACTGTTTTGTACATATATGTGGAGGGGACAAACCAACAAAGCACTAAAACCTAAACCCAAAGTCACAGAGAAACTGAAAGCCAAAGATGGATTGCAAATTTTTGAAAGAATTACTCTGTTTTCTGATATTATGAGTTAAAAAGAAAAATACAGTATGTCCTCAGGTATCACATGTTCCAAGTTGGTCTGGAAGTAAGAGAAAACAATATAAGTAAGTAATGGACAACAATAAATCAAAATTAAGGTAAATAATTTCTTCTTCAATGTAAGAAATGCATTCTTGGAAGTCACTAGGCTTTGCAAGTAGACTGTAATAATGTTTCAGATTTAGCAGAGAACAAATGTGCAGGTCATGTCAAACTACATTAAATTGTTTGTTATGAACTAAATGAATCACAATAAAAGCTTTAGAACATTTAATGCTTGAGCAGATTTCATCTAATTTTTTATTACTTTTCTGCTTGTCAGAATGACAGCATAGCTCATTAGCCTCTTCCTCATCACCTTTGACTTGTGAAGTGAGAGTGAGCTACTTAATAAAGGTCAAACAAACTAGGAGCTATGGACATTAGGTCAGAATGCAGAGTTATTTCACAAACTTACACCATTATTCTACAGTGGGATTTTTATTAGGAAAACTGAGAAGCAAAAGAAAAATAAAAGTTTACTTATCAACACTTAAAAATCCCATAATTTATTGTTTCCTTCAACAAGAAGCATTGGAGCAGTTGTTTTTAGCAGAGCTCATACAGCAGTTTATTTAAATGATAGGCAAGTGGGCTGGGCACATTGCACCTCACTTTAAGGGCATGTGTCAAGAGGATAGGGCCAGACTTTTTTCAGTGGTGCCAGTGGAGAGGCAATGGGCAGAAGCTGGAAACCAGGAAGTCCCATCTGAATATAAAGAAAAGCTGTTTTACTGTGAGGGTGATAGAGCATTGAAACAGGTTATCCAAAGAGGTTGTGGCGTCCCCCTCTCTGGAGATATTCAATATCCACCAGAACACGATCCTGTGCAACATACTCTAGGTGAACCTGCTTTAGCTGGGGGAGGTAGACTAGTTGATCTCCAGGGGTCCTTTCCAATCCCAACCACTGTGTGTTTGTGGATTCAGTTTATTAAAATCCTAGTACATACATAAGTCATGTTTAAGAAAATGATGCAGTGAATCATGTAGTCAATTATGTGAAGGAGAAAAAGGTGAATGGGAACAAGTAACATAGATTAATCATGGGAAAATCCGCCTTGACAAATTGATTGTCTGTTAGCATGAAATGACTGGATCCACGGTAAAGAAGAAACCAGTCAATATTGTCTACCTTTCCATTGGAAGGCTCCCCTGCAACAATATCTTAGCATGGAGTAGTAAAATCTAGATTTATATACTCTGTTATAAATTAATAATCTAAATAGCTGTTCTACTGGAGGGGTAAAAAAAATGTCTCGATTACCTTTTCAGCCATTACAATTGGGTAGTGGTTAAACAGGCATACTCTATGAGGAGGCCTGTTTTGAGTACTTAGGGCACCTTTCCTGGAATCTTTTTGTTTTAAAGAGGACAGTTAGTAGACCATTATCAGGTTGGGGCGGAGATGGGAGAGGGATAGGCAATACACTTGAAGCCAGGACTATAATTCAGAATGATCCTGACAGGTTGGAGGGATGTTGCAGATGGAATTTTTTCACAATCAAGAACAATTGAAAAGTCCTGCACATGGGAAAGGCTGTCTCTCTACAGTGGTGCAGACTGTGGGCAGAGGGGAAGGGGAGCACTCAGGCAGTGGGAAAAACCTGGGAGTGGCAGGCAGCAAGTTGAGTGTGAGCCTGTAGTATGTCTTGGCAGTGATGAAAGTGAACAGTAACATGGAGATCCTGTGTTTAGGAACAGGACCACGGCCAGTAGGTGGAGGAAAGTGTCTAATCCCTTTTTCTCAGCATTCATTAAATCACATGTGCAATACTCATCTTTGGGCTCTCCAGACTCGGGTGATTCAGCCAGTTACAAATGGCAATCTGCAACCTTTTATTTCTTTGAGTGAATTTAACAGTGTTTTGTACTAAGCAGGATCTCAGTGGTCCTGAGTGCCTATGTCTAGGTAGCTGAAGTGAGTCTTTGATATTCACTGTCTGCAATAGGAGTTTAAACACTTGGCTGTTGTATAGACACTATGCTTAGATGTTTTCATCTGGAGATGTCCCATTCTAGATGCCTTCTGAATAGGTGGAATCAGGGAGTTTCAAAGTGTGAAAAATCTAAAGGAGAAGATAGGTAAAACCCAAATACATATTATGGAAGCACTAACACACTACATGTGTGAAAACTCCTCATGGGAAGCCTATACAAAGAGCTGAGAACACGAATATAAGCACACTTGGTCTTGCCATATTGAAGAGTAAAAGTTAAATGAGATTGCCAGTCTGGACTGCGCCACTAGTAGAAGTACTTAAAGGTAATCTGATTTTTTTAATAAGTATGTAAATATGTAGAAAAGGAGGCAGTTAGTAGCATGCAACCAATGCTAAAATGAAAAGATCAATGTTGTTTGAGAAGGAGAATCTGGAGAGTTAAAACAAATTACTACATTCACATTTAGGTTCATTTGCTAAAAGAAGCGTGATTTTTCTTCTGAGAAAATATTTAAAAATGCATTATTGTAATTACTTCTGTGTGGGAGTAATTATAAATGTCTCCCAATGGGAACACTGACACAATGTTAAAATATACATATAACAGTTAAAGGCATCTCTTTCAATGATGATAAGTATATGCAAAAGCACATAGTCATAGGGAGATAATAGATAGGCAGATAATTATGATTCATATGAACATGGAATACCACTGTAATTGCATATTACATGTTGCTGAAAGATAATTAGCCCAGTGAGAAATTTTAATATGGATTAGATGTTCTGAAAGAATTGCATCAAAAGTAGAGAATGAACACTGGATGCTCTGCCCAAATCCTGTTAATCTTTTGAAGATCAGTGAATATACACCTTTATCTTTCAAAAACTCCTCTGAGAACTCAACCTAAAAATGCCTTAGGGTTTTCAATAAAAGCAAAAGAGAAACATAGTTATAATATGACACCAAGGACAGAGAATAAATTATTCACAAACACAAGTAAAAAGAACTATTGTAGGATTAAGTTAAGGAAAGAAACGCTTAATCTGAGAAAACAAATGCTATTTCCAGATAGGGCTTGATGATATTTGAAAGATAAGGAAGTCTTTTAATCCTCTACTCTATTAAAAATTAAAAATACAATCCAGTATGAGGAAAAAATCCTTCTGTAGCAAAGAAATGTCTTAAATACTGTAATAGATCTTTCTTACCTCTAACTTTTCTAACAATTCTCTGACTTAGTACAATTTCAGAAATACCATTTTAGTTGTATTCATATGGCAGTTACCCAGATAGAAAACTGAATTAAACAATTCATTTCTCCACTAAGGCCAAGGGTTTGGAACTGGATGATCCTTAAGATTCCTTCCAACTCTAACCATTCTATGATTCTATGATCTGTGATCTATGAATTCTCACTGTATAAGTCAGATAGCAGCAAGCTGCATATTTAGCTGGACACTCTACCTATGCAGGGATACAGCAGCTTGAACTTTGTCATGTTTACAAGTTAGTTACTCAGTGATTGCTTGAACAATGAGGGTCTGCAGATAGAACAAAAATGGTCCACTATTCTAATGCTGAACAATGGTACAACCACCTTGACCAAACTATCAGACCCATCATGAGGACATGCAAAACATGTTCTCTGACTGAGGCTGGAAGCAGTAAGGATGCGAAGGCCCTGATACAGAAGGGAGAGTCAGAAATTTCAAGCAAAAACCAAAACTGGTAACACCTTTTTCAACAGCAAAGCATATTTTACTGAGTAAGCCTAACAACACAAAATCTAAAAATGTGTATAACTGACATTTGATCACTTTATGCTATAAAAGGCCAATCTCATTTCTGGACTCTGAGGACTTCTAGCATATCTCCGTAAGGTGTGTGAAGATCCTTTTATTGTGTAGGGATACCTGTCAAGCTTACTTCTTAAGTCTGAGAAAAAGATTTACCTATGGTTGTTGGCATGGGTGAGTGACATCAATCTCTACTTAATAATTGTTTTGTTATATTATTGTTATAGTTTCAAAATCTTTCATGGTATTTTTTTTCTTATCCCTTACCAACACAGTGGTTTAGGAGTTCAAGGCCAGGACAAGATGGCTCATTGAAGCCCAGCCTGCCAATACCTGCTCCCAGAGCCAGCTAACTATCTAAAGCCTAAACAAAGGGATGGTTGACTGCTTTGCATTCTAACATGGTGGCTGGGGAGACGACTGCAGGGAGGTAGGAGGAGAGAGAAATTTTTCTTGGTCCTTGTCACACTTTTCTCCTCTAGATATTTGGGTGCCAGACACTCCTGGCTGGGCTAGTGGAATCACTGGAAAGGGGTTCCTGGTTCAACCCCAGACTCCACACTCCCTGTGCAATTCTTCTGAGGGAACGATCACTGCTGCCTGGATTCGCTGCAGGACCATTGTGGGGCTGATGGCATCTGCAAAGTTGCTAACCCCTCCCCGTCAATGTTTTTGGACAGAGCTTCTGAGCTAGCACTTCTCCCTGCCTACTGTCTTTGCCTCGCCAAAGCCCTCGCGTGATTCATCACAGCAGCAGCCTCCCAAGGCACAGCATCACCTCCTGCTGTTTGTAAATAAAACTGCATTGCAGGGGCAGAGATAGGACTTGATTTGTTTGATAGTTTTGGTTATGGTGTTTCTATTTGTTCTGTTCTGGCTTTGGTTATATATATATATATATATATCTCCATATATCTATATAGAGAGAGAGATATTTGTAGTAAAAAACAGTTATCCATTTCTCTTAATTTTAAAGGTTGTGGTGGTTTTCAGGGAGATACTCCCTTCCTAGTCCAGAAGGGTTCCTCACTTTCCTTGATAGACATTTTGTTTTCTTTTAAACTGAGACAATTATATAATTTCTTAAATGTATTTGCTTCAATATTGCTTCAAAAATAGTGCACTATGCTAGTAGTTACAGCTATGCTATCCATACTGTATAGTAAATAATTCTGATTAAAGTATGCTGTGTAAACATTGTCATTATTTTAAACAATTTAAATAAATAATACATTTTATTTGTATTAATATATTTGGTTTGCCATTCTTAATCCTGTGGGACACAGTTGCAAAAACGTTCAATCCTTTAGACATAAACCATTGACTAAGTCTAAGATTGGATCCAGCTGCAGGTAGGTGTTTCACTGAGAAGTAGTTTAGAAAGCAAACGGGTCTTTTCTGCGCCTTGTGACTGAACAGGAGTGCTTCTCTAGTAAACTTCGTCTGAATCTCCCATTCTGTTCACAACAACATCTACAATTACAATACTATTAACTGAAAGGTGTCCCTATTTGTGAGACTGAGAATATGTGTTTGCTTGTTTGATGTAATCAGGTGTGCTACCATTGCTGATGGTAAATGCACTAACTTGGACAGTTGCACCCATATATTGTTAACACAAAAATGAAGTCTTTGGCCATGCTTATATCCAGAATATATGAGTCAATAGCTTTTTAGTGGAATCATCATGAAAAAATTATTTGGATAAAGAGTTTCCACATCCTTCTTGTCTGTGCTAAAAAAAAAAAAAAAATAAACTGTTAGGAAGTTTTTAGTTAACATTATATTGCATTTTATTGCCAAATTCTGTATCAAAAATATATTGATATTACTCATTTTGCAGAAACCAAAATGGAAGCAGTTTTCATTGTTTTTATTTATTTTTAATTTATGTTTTTCTTTGTAATAAATCTCATTTACTGAGTGCATTAGATGCAAGCATCTCTAGTGAGACAAAGTAGTTACAAATACGTATGCAGGAAACTAAGCCATATTTTCATCTGCTCTCTATCATTAACAGAGGTTATAAGGCATCGCAGGTCAGTCAAGTCACATGTTCCTCAGCTGTACTGCTGCGAAGAGCAACATAAAGACTCAACAAGGCATTTTCTGTCAAGCTGAACATGAGACAAAGTTTGAGAAGGGTCTATACCGTATATCCCATGGCTCAAACATCCAATTCTGAAAGGATGACAAGCAAAAGGCTCAGTGTCTCAGAAATTTAAACAATCACTTTTAGAATACATTGATTCATAGAGTCAAAAAGGAAAATGGAACTACAGTTTCCATTCAATTTGGTCATCTATATCCTATAATCTGTTAGGCATGCTATAGTTTCTTCTAGAAATAGAGCAGTTCGTAAAAATATGTAAAGCAAAGGTTTTAAAGGGAGAAAAAACAGAATTATAAAAATCTGTAGTAGCTTTGAATAAATAAGAGTCCATCAATCAAATGTAATTTGCCTTATTTTGTAAATTTCCCATACAAAGTAAATATTGTGAACTTTTATGTCCATGTCAAATCAGCAGAAAAGACACAGGATTAAATACTTTAGCACTTTGAAAAACACTGTATGTTAAAGACATTCCTACACAAAAAAATTAGGTTTGTTTCCATTTATGTTTTTTCCTGAGGAGATGTCTCCACGCTCTAGAAAGGAGAGTTTTGTAACAAGGAGAGAAAGCTCTGGTGCTACTGTCAACTCTGATGAAGGAGAATAAGGGATTTCACCTTCAAAGCCAAGAGAGAGATGAACAGGTAGTGATAGCAAGGATAAATGAGAAGCCAATGCAGTCATACAAACACTCATCCTTAAAAGGCCTGACAGAAGCTATTAGGATTCACCCCACAATTCTCATTTTCACACTAGAAGGGTGAGTGAGCAATGAAGGCTATCGATGCAGCCTCCAGGCATGGATTTCACCAGCAGCACATTGTGTGTTATGGATTACCATTGTGATGGCTCTGATGTGAATTCCAATAAAATGTATCACAGAAAATAACTCGGGGTGTGTGGGAGTGTGCATCTGCTGCCTTTATTAATCCCATATATTCCCAATCTGCTGTCAAGGATATCCCACAGCAATAAATAATTGATGAATTAGATCATTTGATATTGCCTCTCCTCAATTTTACATAACAATCCTCCATCAATACTGCAAGAAAATGCACAACAATATGTATTTTGGAGGCCTGCTCTCAGCAGTCAGTCATGCTAAATCAGCAGCACACTTGACCCTTTGCTCTTTATAAATATTCTAATTGGTTAGCTTGGCCTTTCCATGGGGATGAGGGTCTTAATTAGCATTATCTTACTTGGCAAAATAGGAATCCAGAAAGATGAGGCAAAACTCCAAAGAATGAAGTTATAATGGAGGCAAGACCTCAACCCCAATGCCAGCCTGACTTGTTTTCTGAATACATGTAGAATACTTTTGGAACTTGATTAAGACACTGGCCTTGAAACTCTATTTGACACTAATGCGATGACAGTCATTGAACAAGTGATGTGAGATTGGTTGCAATGGGGAGATGAAATGTAAGGAATACACTAGTGAAGAGATTTTCTTGAAGTACCTTAACTCTTGGTCTTAAGTTACACCAGGGGAGGCTCAGATTAGATATTAGAAAAAAAAGTAAAAAACACTGAAAGAGCAGTTAGTCATTGAAATAAGTTGCCCAGGGAGGTGGTGAAATCGATGTCACTGAAAGGTCCAAGAGGCATCTGGATGTGGCACTTGGAGATCCGTTTAGGTGTGATCATGGTGTCAGGTTGACTGCTGGACTGGATAGCATTGGGGGTCTTTGCCAACCTCAATCATTCTATGATTATGTCAACCCATTTGTCTCTGTGTCTTACTGACTTCTCAAAGGATGTTGTTGCTGCACAATTGGACTCTAAACACTTTATTCCTTTCCTTATGTTTCTCCAAAGACCGCTTAAGACTGAGTCCTAGATAATCTTCTTCCAGAAGGATATTTGAACAAAATGTTATTGGGACTGAATTAAAAAAAACCAGAGAACTCAGAGCTAACCCTAAAGCAGTTACACCAGAAGAAAAGATGCATGACAAGATTATTGGAACCATAGGCACTGCTGAACAACTTGAACAGCCTTTTCTAGCACAAGGTCCTTACTAATGCTCTGCATATGTTTTCCTCCCAGATTTTTGGGTCTGCTCATACAGGCTCATGGAAAGGCACCTCAAAGTTTGTCAGCTTCAATGGTATCTCTTTTGAGTCTTCCTGTGAATCTATGAGGCATTAATTTAATTAATTAATTATAAGAAATGTGAGGCTTTAAGTCACAGTAGTTATCAACATTATAACAGAACTTTCTCTTTTCTTTGAGAAAAAATTGCTGTGTTGATAAAAAACATTTTCAGATGATTTTTCTGTCTCCTTCTTTTCTGAAAAAGTTCTTATTTGAAATGGAATTTTTGACTAACAAATAAATGGATGTATCTAAGACAGTTAATTGCCAGACATAGGGATTTAACTCCTTTTGACAATGAAGTAGAAGCTCCATAAAACTAACAAGCTAAAGGTGAAAGCCATTAGTTTTGATAATTCTTAGTGTGAGTCAAATACATAATAAAATAATTGATATAATAATTATTAAGTTATTTTTCAACTACTCCTTTAACGAGCTTCTTTGGTAGCCATAACCTGGCTAATGATGACTTCTTCTGCTAACCACTCTCCACAAAACCTGCCAAATCAGTGTTTTGTCCACATCACCCTCTTGCATAACAATAGCCTCATTAACAGAAATACACAGATATCCTCTCACATTTGAATTTAAGTTAACACACATAAATATCCACTATCAAACTACTAGAAAAGTCATGTGTTGAAACTACGAATAAAGTGACAAGCAGACTCTGTTTTTTTCTTGTTTGTCCTACTTTTTTCCACTAATTGTTTTTTTCAGATTTTTTTTCTTTTTTAAAGCATTAGGAAATTATGAAGTTGGATTTCACTTTGATTCTGTCAATTTTCAGATTTTTAAAGTGCTTTTCCATAGTATTCTGCTGTCTGAAGGCTTTAAACTGACAAGATTTTTTACATTGTGAGACACTAATATAAACATAAAGGATCAATTTTCAACCCTTTTTGCATTTGAAAACAATTCAAACACAGAATAAATTTAAGAGGCATAAATATCTTCTCTTCTACAAAAGATTACAGAAATATAAAAAAAGTTTTCCAGTGAAGTTTGTGAAGTTGTATTACTCTAAAAGCAAATTAAATGCAACAAGATTTTCACCCTCAGATACCTGAATCTTGATACGAACCAAAAGTTTCATTTAGTGATCTTTTTGATATACTTAAGATATTGATGTTTATTTCTACATGACCTAGATTATTCAACAGTCCACAAACAATGCAATGTATGCTGCTTCTGCTTTCACACCAAGTGATATATTTCCTTAGTCAAATGTAAGTATTTTCAGAACTAACAAGATATAATTGTGTGAAGTTTTAAAGCAAGGTATCAGTCCTTTCAAGACTTTCACCATTCAGTCTCTTGAAAATATTTCCTGCAGGATTAAGAGACTGTGAGAGTCGGATGCTTATAACGGATTCAGTTTCTTTTATATTTACATGTAGGAACAATTATATAACACTATTACATTTTAATAATTTAACCACTAAGACTAATGAAGACTGTGATTTAAATATCTAATATATTTCCCATTTTCTTTGCATAGATTTTGACTTAAGGCTCGAAGATAATGTTTTATTGCTAGAAAATGAAAGACAGAAAACATTTTTTATTTCCTGTCAAAAAGACATTAGGTTTTACATATTGTCTTGCTAACATGAACTATGCTAAATACAGCATGAGATAAAGTTCATCTTGGACCTCAGTCATTAATTCTCAATAATATTACTATGGTATAAAACTAGAATTTTTTATTTCTCTACACTTCATTTTTACTTCAACTATTCCCAAGCCAACAAGTTTATGTATTACTCCAGAGTACTATTCCAGACCAAAAATGACTTATCACATCCAGACGTGATAAACATCTCTCTACAACAATAGCTTCAGCTTGACTGACGTTCAGATCACTCAGCAATTCTTATCAGTTTATAAAAACACAGATTATCCACTACACCTTTTATTCTTGAGCAAAATGTCCAATCATGTGCTAGAGCTGCCCACTCAGTTTGCACAGAGAGAAAATAACTTATTGTTTATATATGGTTTTCCACATGGATCTCTTAAAGAAACATACCTGACAGCACTTTTGGACTACAGCACAGAAGAATGAACCGACATTAATTTTTACTCTCAGGTAAATGCTATAGGAATAATTTACTTTCACTGAGCTTTTAGCCTCATTGTTACGTACAATTCTTTACTCTTGTCAGCTGCACTGTTTAATTAGATGTCTAGGAGCACTTCCATGTAATTTTTTCCAACAATGTCACATATGTTCCCCCTCTGGGAAGAACAATAGGAAAGAAAAGGTAAACCACATGAGTTGAGATAAGAACAGTTTCATAGTTGAAACAAAATAAATATACTCCTGCTACTACTGCTACTACTGCTACTGCTACTGCTACTACTACTACTACTACTACTATTTTAATTAAATGGAGAGAGGGAGAGAAGAATAAAACCCAAGAGAAAGAAATGATGGACAATAAAATCACTCACCACCTGTTGACACATCTGTGACCTGTCTGGCCCTGAGCAGTGTTTGGCCCCTTCTTGCCGACTTGATGTAGTTTATAGACTGGATATGACATTCTTCCTCAGCTTTCAGAAGACCTACCTTGTTCAAGAAACCTATGATTCTGTGCATCAATGCCCTAAGTGTACCAATAGGCTCTACCTGTCTATCCTCCTTCGGGTCTGGCTACCCATGCTCAAGACAGCTCCACAACAGCCTAGCTGGATGTCATGGGATCACACAGCTTGGAAAAAGCTTACATAGAAAGAACTGGGAGGTAGCTTCACAGAGTGAT
This sequence comes from Sakesphorus luctuosus, assembly GCA_013396695.1. Taxonomy (NCBI): domain Eukaryota; kingdom Metazoa; phylum Chordata; class Aves; order Passeriformes; family Thamnophilidae; genus Sakesphorus; species Sakesphorus luctuosus. Next base: position 14,038 of record VWZD01002251.1, on the reverse strand, counting down.
GCCTCCCACTATGTTTTGGACCTGTACTTAAGCTTAGGTCCTATCCTTTGTTTCTTTCCTAGGCTACAGTGCAGGTGCTCATCTTCTTATGAGATACCTCATCAGTCCCTACTCTGACCTGCTTACTCAACTCCTTAGCTGGATCTCAGACCTCCCGTGTAAGTGCAGCCTTGCCAGATGATCACTGGGCTCTGGACCTGACTGCTCATTTGCCTGGCTTGATAATTGCTGGACCACGGCAGGATTCTGTTCTGTCCCTGTCCTGGCCCTGCTGGAGTACTATAGGAGGGTGTCAACGATGGCATTGTCCTGGCAGCATGGAAGGTGCCTGCAGCTCCCAGTTCATCCTCCTCTGTGGGGCAGCCCCACTCTGACTTCTCCCTGGCATCTGAAGTAACTGGCTCTGTGGGTGAAAGAGTGGATTTTTTTACTTTGACTTTAGCCAGAGTTTTGACATGTTCTATCCATAACATCCTTGTTGTGAAGTTAGAGAGACATAGATTGATTAGTGAAAAACTGGAACATCAGGCTGAAAAGGTAGAGGTCAAAAGCAAAAAGTCACTTGATACAAAAAAGAGTTCCTCAAGTGACACTAAAGGACTGATGCTACTTAAAGGCACGCTGACAAAAAAGGACGGAGGTACTTAGATGGGTCATACAAATGGGCCTAAAAAACTTTCATGAAGGTCAACAAAGGGAAATTCAATGTTTTGTGTGAACTAAGATACATGCAGGTACTACCAGCAATGCTAAAGCAGTGGAAAGAATCCAAGAAAGATATTTCGAAGTTGATAACACTAAAAACTTGCAAGGAAAATCTTCTAGACATGCTGCAAAAGCACTGGGGCCTGAGAAAGCCACACCTTCTGTTCCTCTTCAGATTTTATCATCCCGGTGCCCCCATCTCTCCTAGGGCTTCAGAAGCCTGTAGCATTTGTTTATCTCCTTGTATACAGGGAAAGAGAGTCTGTGGATTTCTCTGGACTGCAGAAGGGAAAAGAAAAAAAAAAAAGCCTGACCACTCTTGAGAAAAGCACTTTCCAGATAGGAAAGGCTTCCTAAGTGAGAACCTGTCTCCCTGAAGTGAATTCTTCCTGCAAAAAGGATATTTACCTTTACGTGTTCCTCTGAGATATCAGGAACTGTGCTTCAATATAGGCTAGAGACGCATGGATAAAAAGTAGCACTGTATTAAAGGACATGGGGTTCCTGTGAAGCAGCATGTTGGAACTGAGCCAAGAGTCATGAGGGCTAACTGCACAGCAGTCTGCATATTGGGCTGCAGGGGGGAATTTGAAACACGGAGGAAAATTATTATCCTCCCTTCTCAGCACTCAGCACTCACATTTTTTTATTGAGCATATGATCTAGATCAAGTTGTCTTAAATATAAGTACCCTTTCTTCACTTACTGGGGAAGATAATATTCCTGAAATCTAATGAGACTTTCTCCATCTTCATCTCTTCAAACAAGAGATCTGGGTGTTTGAGTGAGTGCTGACAGCTTCAGTCTAATACTGTAGAAGGAGAATAAATTCTTGGATCTAATTTTTTAGATATACAGCTCAGTAGCGGAAGTTATTTGGTTAGATTGACCAGGAAGGCTCTGATGTTTGTCTGGGAATTAATGAGCAATAAAACACAATCCTGTAAACACTTTCTGCACTGGAAAAACATGCCTGATGAGCACCTGTTTCAGGAAATTTATCAGCAGTAGACAGGGTTTGGGTGCAGTTTGGAACTGTACAAAACAGGATTTTACAGTTAAATCTTAAGCAAGTAGCCTCTTTAATTTAGAGGCAGCTCCTAAATCTTTGAATGTGAAGGACAGTGAGCATTTTTGTAATCTGAGTATTCATCATGGCTAGGCTTCATGAATGAAGATTTGGGAAGGGCTCTACCCACTCTTGTTGCAAGCGTGCTGCTGGATAGAAAAAGAAGGATAGGCAAGTCCGGTTGTAAAAGGTCCAACATGCGTGTCAATTCGAGCACACTTTTGGAGGCTGGTGTATGCCTTTGTCTCTTTGTCTTTCTTTGACTGCATCAGAAGATGCCTGCTGGCCGCAGTTAGCCAACTGAGTGAGGAGGTGAGCTTTGCTAGGCCACCTTTTCTAGGCCCCTCTCCATGTGGAGCAAGTAGTGCTGTCCTTAAAAAAGGCTGCTTGGTCATTCAGGATGCTGTCGAACCAGACTGTCATCTCCAGGGTCAGTTTCAAATGACCAATATCCTGAACCGCCTGCATGCAGGGTTAGGTCTGCGGCTTCCAATGCTTCTTATCATCTGCTGTGGCTTTGCAATGTGGGTGAACCCTCTGAGACTGTGCAATGGTTTTTTAGGTGAGGCACAGCGTGCACGGAACTGGTCCCACCCTTTACTCCTAGAGATCATCTGCCAGGGCCTAGCGAGCTTGGATGGTGACAGTGAATACCTCAGGATGCAGGTTTGGTTAGAGTATCCTTCTCGTAGATGGACAGCCTTACAGGGCTAAGCGAGCTCCATCGGCCTGGGTTTGTAGTTAGAGTTGTCCTTCCCCTAGGATGGTTGCCAGGGATCTAGTGAGCCCATCCTGCCCGTGGACACACATTGTCTGACCCTTCAGCTGAGACCTGTCTGACATGGGAAACCCTACCAGAGGCACAAACCACCGCCAGCATAGCACACAACCTCATGAGGGCATGCAAGCTTCTGTCCCGTGACAAGGGTGTGTCCCCAGAGAAGCATTTGACTGTTAATTATATTTTTAATTTACAGTAAAACTCAAGCAATTCAGCAGAGTTGGTGCCAGCATTGAGTACTTGAGAAGGATCAATAAGAAATACAATTTCTTTTCATTTCTGTCTTTCTTTTATTGTTGATTTCTTCCTTCTTTTTTCCAGCGTTATGTAAATAGCAAGAAAAAAAGAACTGGCAGATCTTCTCTGAAACTAAATGACATGTATTTCAATCTATTTTTATTTCATCATACATTTAGCATAGCCAAGTTGTGATAGGTGGTCCCAGAACTGGTTCACACCCTAGTAAGCAGCAAATGCATGATAAATGAGCTTTAAAAACATGAATTAAACAGCTGCCAAAATCAAAATAAGCAGAAGAAAAAACACAAATCCAACAAGGAAATAGAAAACTGTGTATCTCAGTTCTATCATCCTGTATCTGTAATCAATTTGATAGATGAGAACTGTTTCAAAGATATTGCAGTGACAGTTTCTCCACGGCAGCTTTGAAGGAAAATTTAGAATTAAGAATGACTTTATGATTATAAACTGCAGAAATAATCTTAATGAGGTGATCACTCAGCAAGGAATATGGCTAGAAATCAAACAAGTTACATGGTTTTATGAGCCTTTAACTATGGAAAATTAATTTACATTTCTTAACATTGTAATGGCAACAGTATGAAGTGGCAAACACCCTGAATCAAAAAGCTACAGCATTGCACAGTTAATACACATAAAGACATTATCTGTCATAGTAAAAAAACAAAAAAAAACAAAAAAAACCAAACAAAACCAAAACCATTTAGTTAATTATTCAAATAGATTCAGTTATGTCATCTCTTGTCATCATTCAGAAACGCATATGACATTTAATGATTCCCAAGGAAATCAGCAGGAAATGCATTCATTTTGCTCTGTGATTTTCCAGTAAGGCTCTGGATTACATAAGTGCAACATGACAAGAATAATTTTTAATAACAAAACTACAAATTTGAAGATACAAAACATTTTATGTACAGGATAAATAGCAAATAGGCGTGAGAGACAGTGCTGTAAATGCTTGCAGTTTTAGAATCTCAAAATGAAAATGTTCTTATTTTTTTGTAGGAATTATTAAGTTCTGTTGAAGAAGGAATGAAGAAAGAATTCAAAAAGGAACAAAGAAAAGTGCACAATATACATACTTAATGATACTATAATATTGAATTCAATATATCTAGAAAAATGATCAGCAGACTAGTAAGTACAGCCATGTCTACACTTTCTTGTTATGAAGTATTTGAGACACTGTTAATTTACTCCTCATGATACCTTGGTTGCACAGAATACATACAGTGTTATGAATCAGCCCCTGTTAAAATGCAAATGGCAAAAACACAGCTTCAAGCACTTTACATGATCCAATAGATGAGATACAATATATCAAGCTTACTAGCACATGGATGTGTTTGGAAGACAGTATGGTAGAATATCCAACTTCTCCATCTTTCTCTCATGATGCACTTCTTCANGGGGGTGGGGAGGGAGGAAGGCAGTTCTTTAGAGTCTATTTATATGTGTTTTCCAAAGTGCTTTTAAGCCTATTTCTTTTTTCATTGCTTTGAAATGCCATGCTACATCTCCTTTATTTGTATTTCCTTTCTTTCTTCCTTTCATTCCTACAAAAATGGGGTCCTTATAGCAACCTAGTAACTAGAAAAACAAACAAAAAACATTAGAAAGCAAACTTCCATGCAGATGAAGAGAAGTTTAAACATAGTAAGCCTGAAGAGTTTGAGTCCTGAGGCCTTGCAGACTCACTCAAGTCCTGGTATTAGAAATGACAATGTATCACTGGGTTACAGAGGAAAAAACTTCAGTAAGACATGTCTTAACCACTGTCTTGTTCTCTTCTAAAGGCTGCATGACCCACTTGCCCTGAACATTTTTCTTTCTTTTCAAAGCCCAGTTCCCAGGAAGAATTAGACCATTTAGCTGACAGTATTTTTGCTGCAAACATATTTCTTGGAGCATGTCCATTCTGCTTTCAAGCAAACTGAAGGACAGGCAGAAAATATTGCTACTGGCATATTAAGCAAGTTTTATACATGAAATTCCCTTCTGACTGTGTTGTAACTACCACTGACTCCGTAACCATACTCAGTACCATTTTTTTCCTACTTTTTCTGTAGTAGGATGGGGTTTTCCACTTTGTTTATATTTTAATAATTTGGCACCTTGCCTCCTGGTACCCTGCCCCTTGATCATTATCAGCAGCACAGACAGACTGCTGGCACCATGCTTCTGACCAGAACTTGCAGCATAAACAGACAACACCCAAACTTTTACCAATATCGGCACTGTAGGAAGGTTTCTGCCCATATTATTTCATGCAAGGTATGATCCTCTCAAATAACACTGTCTTTGTTGGAGCTAAAGGGTGCCCCAACTCTTACCAACATTCAAAAGGCTTTTGTGTGACTGGCTGTTGCTGACAGATGCCCTGGAAGTCAAGTCTCCCTGGCCATCTGCTGGAGCATCTCTTATGATGTCATGTTTGTTGCTGGCGATCGGGTGAGTCACTGTATGAGCATGTTGTTCATCTTTCCTACTGCTTCATAAAATTTTCTTTTATAACATGTGTCAGAATCCATTACTGTTCTGACTGCACAATTGCATCTGAATTAATAATGATTCTTTAATTACACTTTTTGGATTTCAATTACACTAACAATATTTATAAGATGTGTTACCTTTTTGCCTTTAAGAACACAATGAACATAACAAACTACGGAGAACATTTCTCCTTTAAGGTCAGAATGGGTCTTATACTGAAATTGTTACTTAAAAGTTGATGTTGGCATCACCAAAAACATGTGAGTTGTCATACACTAATCACAGAATAACAGACAAGTATGGGTGGAATGGACCACACTGGGTCATCTGGTCCAACCTTCCTGCTCAAGCAGGGTCATGCCAGAATACATTCACAGGTCCTGTCACTGAGAATCAGAGAGAAGAGATCAGTGCCTACCTCTCCTCTTCCTCTCACAAGGAAGTTGTAGACTGTGATGAAATGACCACAACTGAGGAGTCCCCTCAGACTCCTCTTTTGAGGCTCCCTCTCAGTTGGCTCTTTTTGATGCTGAACAATCCCAGTTCTCTAAGCCTTTGCTTGTTAGAGACATGCTCCAGTCTCTTAATCAACTTTGTAGTCCTCTGCTGGACCTGAACCAGGAGCTCCATGTCTGTCTTGTACTGAAGAGATCAGAACTGGACATGGCACTCCAGATGTGGCCTTATCAGGGCTGAGTAGAGGGACAGGACCACCTCCCTCAGCCTGCTGGCAATGCTTTTCCCAATGCACCCCAAGGTACTGTTGGCTTTCTTGGCCCCAAGGCCACACTGGTGCCTCATGGAGGGGTTGCTGTCTACCAAGACCCCCAGGTCCTTCTCTGAAGAGCTGTTTTCCATCAGATCAGCGTCAGCGTATCTTGGTGCGTGGGGTTATTCCTCCTCAGGTGAAGGACTCTGCATTTCCCGTGTTGAATTTTAGGCAGTTCTTCTTTGCCCATCTATCCAACCTGCTGAGGTCCTTCTGAAGGGCTGAACAACCCTCTGGGTTACTGAACACTCCTCCCAGCTTTGTGCTATCAGTGAACTTGCTGAGGAGGCATCTGTCCCTTCATCCAAGTAATTGACAAACAAGTTAAACCACACTGAGCCCAAGATAGAACCTAGGGACACCACTAGTGACAGGCCTCCAACTAGTCACTGTGTCATTGGTTACAACCCTCTGGGATCTGGTGTTCAGCCAGTTTTCTAACCCACCTCACTGTCCACTCATCCAATCCACACTTTCTGAGTTTTTCTATGAGGATGTTGTGAGAGACAGCATCAAAAGTAATATGATAATGACAATTCTGTGCTGAAATTTAAGGATGAATTTTGAAGAACTGATACATCCTATCTTGGTGTCCATGTCTCAGAAGGCTGGACAGAATATGAAGGACTTAAATCAGATCCTTCTCTGGCATGTTTTCTCTTCACCTCCTACAGCATATCATATTTTTTAAAAGTTAGTTCTGAGACACCAATTTTGACCCTGCTGACAAAACGGAACTCTGTCTCCAAAGCAAAATTTTGAGTATCAAAGGCCAAGTTGATAGAGGTTGGACTTTGAAATAATCAAGTTCCTTTACCTTAAAGTCTTCGGTTTCTGAGTGTATAGATCATGATAGCCTAAGGAAGCACTTGCTTGCCAGCTAAATTATTCCTAGTTTTTCAAGATTGTTTTACCATCTAATAGAAAACTGTAGTGAAAATGAATACTGAGTGGTAGTTTTGAGTGCAAACAGAACATGAAGCAATGGCATTCCTTGCCTAATGTGATTTGAAAGTCTTATCATAACAGCAATTTTAAATCATATCTTATTAGTCTTGCACCATGTTGAGTTAGCTGGTATTTTTAATATGATTTGATAGTCAGTAATTGGACGCGACTTTTCTCTTACCATAACAAACACCAATACAACACAATGGCAACATGACACAATGTAAAATTCCTAATAATAATAAATTGAACAGCCCTTCTACCTAACTGCAGGCATTTTTTGCATAACTAAACCTGTACTTTTCCAGGATCATACTTGTATGTTTCTCAATGGCCAAAAGAGAAATATTTTGCAGGGAGAAAGAATTGTTTTTCTACTTCTGATAACTTTTGAAACCTATTTCATGTCCTCAGTGTTTTTGTTTTGTTTTGTTTTGTTTTTTCTTTTAAGGATTTTATTTAGCCAAAGGATGTGAAAAAAATATTGATGAAACCAACAATCACGTATTCGTCCTTAGCAATACAAATATAATTTGGACATATGTAGAAAAAGAAACGTCTTAAAGATAATTTCTCAGGCAGAGACTGGTTTTATCAAGAGCCTTTTATAAACCCCAAATGGTGCCTGAATTTTTCACTGGGCAATTTTTTAATACTTGGTTTTGTTTAGCTATTAAATTCTAGAAGAAATTTTATTAGGGTAGGGAAGAAGCATTAGAGAAAACAAACAAAAAACCAAGCAGCTGACCATAAAGAAATAATACTTTAAAGCAGAAATTTTTGTTTAATTATATAAGTGCTTGCAATTGTATCATTATTATTGTTATTATTATTATTATTGTTATTGTCATTATTATTACCCAACTACAAAAATGTTAAAAGTTATCATGGAATGGAATTTTCTAATGTGTCTCAACACAGCTATTTTTTTTTAAGTGTTGAACAACAAGATAGGGCTTTTACTTGAATTTGAGCATTTGCTTTTTCATTCTTATTAGAGTTTTTGTAAGTAAGGACATTTTTTTGTGTGTGTAATCTATTGTCTTAGTTTTGAGGGGAAGAACCAAAATGTCTACCCACAAATGGGGGAGGGGGATTCCTCCACAATAATCACATCATCCTTTATCAAATTTAAGAAAGGGAACTTTAATCAGAAAATGGATATAAGAAGGATAACTGTTCTTAACTGTGAGATATATATATATATATATATATATGTGTGTGTGTGTGTGTGTGTGTAGGTATTGATATAACTGTAAACAGACTGGAACAAACTGTTTCCCCAACACAAGAAAAAAACCCGAAACACAACAACGCTAAAAACAGCAGGTTTCCTCCTGGAGAAAAAGTTTTACTCACGGGCAGTGTCTGTGTCACAGCCTGGCTGGCTGCAGGGTGAGCTCCCAGTCCCTCTCCAGCGAGACAGATGAGTGGTGAGCACTCAGATGAACTCTGTCTCTTCCCCTGTGTTCCTTGTTCCCGAACGAAGAAGGAAAGCTGGAAAATGGAGAACCACAGTGTGTCCCAGAAAGCAGCCATGACCTCTCTCTCCCGGGGTCACTGCTGCAGCCAGGGTGGGCCGGTCACGACACTGCAGGTGGTGGTGAGACTGGAACAGAGACTGGGACCCCAATGCCAAAACCAGGAGTGGCAGGAGAAAACTGGCTTACTCCACAGTCGCAGCAAGGAGCAGCAGCAACAGCCTCTCTCCCACCACAGCACACACACCGCCAGAGCTGTGTGTAGTCCCCAAGAACAAAAGAGACAATCCAAGCCCGTTTCTTAACCCATCTTTCCCCAGTCTCCTCCACCCAAAACAATCAAGAAGGAATTGGTAGTAGTTAGCTACTTCTTTTGTTAACTAATAGCATGGGAAGTTACTGGCGGGGAGAGAATTTACATCAAAACTACAACATCTATAATTAATGGCAATTTTTCTCTCAGTGTGAGAATCTCTAATGGGATAGATAGATAGATAGATAGATAGATAGATAGATAGATAGATAGATAGATAGCTCAGTAATACTGCATAAAGAAGCGAATACTTTTAATTTTATTTCCATTCCTTTTGATTCCAGAAATAATAATTTTATAGTGTAATATTTGTAATACTAGATTTGTATAGGTTTCTCTTAGAGAATTGTCAGCCACACATACTTGCTAATCGGTAAATTACCCATGGGATTTAAGACTACATTTGAACTTTCAGAACCTGTATTTATTTTTTTTTTAAATTAAAACTAATTCCATGACTGTGATCACTTATTTGATTCACAAGCACCATAAGCTGATCAGAGAATTCACAAGGGCATTATCAATTAGACTATCACCTAAATTAAGTCATTATCAAACCCTGTCCACTTCCAAGCAGCCAGAAAAAGATAAAAAGAAGATATTTTCATTTCAACTGAATAGTGAAAAAAGAAAATTGGATGTAACTGGGAAAATCAGTTGATAGAAATATTACAAAGAAACACATTAAATAATCTACAAGATAACATCTCATACCTTGATGTTTGAATATTTACATTATTTTTACTCTTTATTTGTACCCGTATAATTATGCCCAGTAGCATTTTCCTGAGTAAAACATACAACCATAATTGTAAAGTACAACTAGAAAGTTGAATGAACTAACCAAAGTTCAAACAATTTGAGGAATCCTACTGATACCTGACACCAAATACTTAGTACGGTAAACCTCAGGAAGGTTAAGGATGAGATTGTTCTGAGCCACCCAGTATTGTATCTATCTTAGGTTTATGCAAGGTAAGCAACTTTCATGGATTCAGCATCGCAGCCATGCTTCTTTGACCCATGAAAAAGCACTGGGAAGACAATGCACAGAACTGCTGCTGCCGAGGAGTAAGTGGGTGGGCTACTCTGTCTGAAGTAATGGTTAGAGTAGCAGTGAGAGAAGCAGAGAGACTGTTTCTGAAAGGGAAGGCAAGACAAGGAAAAGCAAAGCAAGGCAAAACAGAAGAAAAGCAAAGCAGAGAAAGAGAAGTTGTATCCACTTTTAAAACTTGAATAAACAGAGTGCTTTCAAGTTGCTTTTGGCTAGCAGTACCTAAAGTAACAGCTAGATATCTAGTCTCTCACACACAAGGTCCTGCTGTAATCCTAACCCATAAGTGGTTTTCAAAATCCCGCTAGGTACTTACATTTATCTTCAGCTGCCTACAAACCTTTAACACAGCAGATTAAGCCTCTTTTTATTGCTCTGCTGAGTTGCCTACCTCTCAACCATGCAGCCTGAATAAATGTGTGGAGGATTTGAAGCAGTCTGATACCTTGGTAATGAGGTAAGAAGGAGCACAGAAATATCACAAATGGACAGACTAAAGGAAGCTTCCTTAACTGCTTAAATGAAGCTTCGTGCTTTAGACCACCAGCAGCTTTAATCTCTCAGTGCTGTCAGAAATACCAATAGCCTTTTTGATCTTCTACTGTATTCTTAAATGCAGTTACTACCTACTTCATACTGATAAAGAAAAGTTTAATTTGGAACAGAATATTTTGTGTGAAGGACATAGCCCAAAGGAATTGGTTGTTCAGGACTTTTCTAATAAAAGATTTATCTTATTTAGCTTCTAAATGTTTCCTGAAGGGTTTAATTGTACTTTAATCCTATATACATTATCCTAAAAAATATGTTTTTACTACTAAAAATACAGTTTTGATGTGAATTATTAAAAAAGAAAAAAAGGCAAAAAAGCAAATGGGTTTTCAAAAGGATCTGACCAACGCTGTAGACCTTGAACACAAAACCAGTAGGTTACAACAGGCTTAAAAAGAATGGTTTAGCTCAAGTAAAATTTGGCACATCTTCAAAAACTGTCACAGCAATGGGAAAATTTTAGAGCCTAAAGGGTCCATCCATCCTAATATTAAATATCTAAATCTCAGCTAGTCTCTCTAGGCTCCTTTTGCTATATATAGTAAGAAATGGGCATTCTTAAATAATTTATTATAACTATTTTGATATTTTACATGAGAGTGATATAAATTGCATTCTGGAAGTTCTCCTCACTATTATCTATCAAGGAGTATAGATGAAACATCAAAACTGGGAGAAATGTAACCATCTACTCTTCCCAGATAAGAGTTCCCACACTTGGTCCCCACCAGAATATTGAATGTGTGGTAAATACTGAAGCATCTAGGCTGTGGGCAACTCTTTAGCTGAGTCTGAAAACTAAAACTGGTGGACAGATTCCTCTCTCCATCCTTCCCAAAGAAAAGCAGAGTAGTGTGAAGGTTTTCAGGGAAGTGTTTTCATCCACTCTGAAATCTCCCGAAGAAAGACATAGTACTGAGTTGGTAGGCAGACTGCTGCCATCCCAAGAATAAAACAGTTTCTTTTATTCGAGTAGCTGAAAAAAGAGAAGATATGATGGCATAAGCCTCATTGACTCTGAAAAGATCCAAATATCTCTCTCTTCTGCCCTCTAAGAGTCTTTCCAAGACACCTATCTACAGAATAGTCTTGATGAGGATCCGAGAGGAGGGTGGGTAACTTCTGTCTTTCAGACTTACTTAGGGTCACTCTGCAGTCAAGAATCTGAGACTGATAGACATAGAACAGAGAAGAATAGACTGCTTTTCATTGGACATCCCCATCCTGAATTTATTTTCTTTCTATATCACCTCAGTGTGTGAAGAGTCAAAGGAGAAGAGAATGGCACCTAGAACTCCTGCTGTTAACTTTGTGCAGCCTGAGAGCTACAAAAGCATGACTTCTTGTAGATACACAAATATTTCATTCAAAGTTAAAAGGATTTTGTTCACTATTTCATTCCAATCTCAATAACAAATAGTTTCCTTTCCCTTGTCTCTTTCATCATGTCCCCTTTATTCTTTTTTGTTTGGTGGAGGTTTTGTTTTTTCTTTTTTCCCCCTTTTTCTTTTTTTTTTAATTAGTTTCTTTTTCTTTTTTTCCCCTTTTTTGGTGATTTTTTTCTGAGTAGTTACACTAAACACTAAAATATAGAGGTTGAAATACAATTTTAGAAGTAATGTACATTTATAGAAAGTAATATATCTGTTTCAAATGAAAGTTTTTCCTTTACTAGAAAAAAAAAATAAACCACCAAAACAAAGCAAGTACATCTAAAGAGAGAATTCTGCTTTTTTTACCTGCAACACATGATTTTTTTGGCTAGAAAAACTCCTACATTAAGAAAGCCAGCTCTCATCTTTAGAAAAGAATTATCTAAAGTTCTAAGAATAAAAAGTAAATGAAGAAAGATTTCACACAGTTTTCAAGGTTAGTACTAAGGTACAAGATCTTGTTGTTAGGTTTAATGTTGGCTAGAAACCCTGTTACATACTCACTTACCACCAACATATCACCAAGCCTTTCAAATAATCATCGCAATCTTCGCAAATGAAGATTTGGGAAGGGCACTACCCATGCTTGCTGCAAGTTTGCTGGTGGCTAAAAAGGCCAATGCAGAATAGGCAAGTCTGGTTGCAAAAGGCACAGCAGAAAGTCTCCTTAGGCGATATTTGTAAGACACGGTTCTTTCTACGTTGCCTTTTCTCCTCAAGACTGATTCTGCGTGTGTTCTCAAAGGAAGCAGCAGAGTCATGAACGGTGTGTCTCCATGAATCCTGACTGGAGATCAGAGTAGGTCATTGATGGCAGGTAATATGGCCAAGGCTAAGGTATTGTTTCAGAGAGTCCTTGTATTGCTGCTTTGGGGCTCCTCTCTTGCAAAGCCAGTGGTGAGTTCACCATAGAGCACAATCTTCGGGAGGCGGTGATCCTCCATCCTGGAGATGTGCCCTGCCCAGCGCAGCTGCGTTCTCATCAGCATGGCCTCAATACTGGTGACCCCTGCCTGTTCAAGAACAGACACATTCATCATGTAATCAGTTGAGTGGATGTTTAGGATGGAACAGAGGCAGCGCTGATGGAAACGTTCGAGAAGTCACAGGTGGTGGCCGTAGATGACCCATGATTCAGACCCATATAAAAGAGTAGACAGTACAATGGCTCTGTAGACACTGATCTTTGTACTTTTTTTCAGGTGTTTATTGGACCAGACTCTTTTATGGAGTTTTCTGAAAGCTCTGTATGCCTTTGCTAACATGTTGTCTATCTCTTTGTTAGTCTTACTGTCTGAGGAAATGTTGCTTCATAGACAGGTGAACTGCTGGACTGATTTAAGCTCTGATTCATCTATGGTAATGTGAGGATGATGAAGGACTTCTTGAGGTGCAGGTTGGTAGAGAACTTCTGTCTTCTTCAAGCTGACTTCCAGCCCCAAAAGCTCAGCAGCCTTTGGAAAGCAGGATGTTAAGCACCGCAGAGCTGCTTCTGTTGAGCAACGAGGGCGACATCGACAGGAAAAAGCAGTTTTAGGGTCTTACTGTCGGCCTTCAGTTGTCTTAGGTTGAATAGGGTACTTTATCGGTACAATATCGGATGTAGATGCCATTTTCTTCATCAAGGTCTGCCGTGGCTCTTTGGAACTTCATGTTGAAGAAGATTGTGAATAGAGTTGGTGCAAAAGCACAACTTTGTTTCACACCATTGGTTATTGGAAAGGGCTCAGAGAGTGCATTGCCATATCTGACTTGTCCACGCTGATCCTCATGTAGCAGGATGATCATTTTTAGAAACTTGGGGAGACATCCTAAACATTCCAAGATCTGCCACAGGCCTTTTCTGCACACAGTGTCAAAAGCTTTGGTGAGGTAAACAAAAGTTACATAGAGTCCTTGGTTCTGTTCCCTCCACTTCTCTTGCAGTTGTCTGAAAACAAATACCCTGTCTGTGGTACTCCTATTGNCATCAACCCCAGCTGCCTTGTCAGTTTTCACCTGCTGCACGGCCTTAACTGTCTCTCCCATAGTAGGGGACATATCCAATTTCTTTTTCACCAGTTGTGCACTGTGCTGAATTGCTGAGCCTTGGACTATGCGGTTGGCGCTGAAGAGAGTCTGAAAATGTTCAGACCATCGGTTCAGAATGGAGATTTCATCTGTGAGAAGCATTTGG
>VWZD01002249.1:210747-243681 GCA_013396695.1 Sakesphorus luctuosus | reverse complement strand
GGGGCTGTGTGTCCGTCCCGGCGCCTGCCCGGGGAGCGGCCTCTCCCCCCGGCCGGGCAGGACGATGGTGCAGAGCCCGCGGGCCCGGCAGCGCCGCCGCCTCTGAGCCCCGCCCGGCCCGGGGCGCTGGTAAGGCCTGAGGGGACCTGAGGGCTCGGGGGGGGCCCGGGGGGAGCGGAGCTTCTTTTGGCTCAACCTGCTGGATTTTAGCCCTTTATTGTTTACGTTATTGAATGATTTAAATTCTCTATTTTTTTTCCAAGAGAGGTTCGGCGGCTTGAACTTTGCATGTGTGGCGTCGTAGCGGGGCGGGGGGGGAGAAAATGGTGAAAAAAGGGTCATTTCGGTAGCGCTGAAAATATTTCTGGTTCAAACAGCTTCTGTGTAGTGATTCCTTCATTAGGGCTTTTTTTTGGGGGGGGGAGGTGTTGTTTTTTGGGTTTTTTTCTTGCTCTTCGCTACATCCCCATATTTTACCCCCTCTCACTCTTTTTGCTTTAACTTGATTAACCATCTGATGATGTTTTTAATAATGAAACCGGTGGTGCCCCGTGCCTCGAACATGGCTGCTCCGGGTCTGCCGGGAGATCCGAGCCATAAATCAGGACCACGGACACCCCGGGAGCGTTTGGGAACAGGTCACAGCGCGGCTCTTTGGGGCTTTATTCTCCTTTTCCCTTCCGTTAAGGGTTTGTGTTCTCTGGGGAGATTCGTTGGCAGGATTAGCTCTGGCCGTGTAATTACAGGGGGTGAATTTGAAGCAAACCTTGAGGGCTGGGGAAGGATTGCTCTGCACATCCCTCTGGAACTTCCATGGACCTTTTGCCTTTGGAAGGAAACCCTTTTGTGGAAGGAGAGAGACCCTGTGGTGGTGAATCATTGCTGCGGTTTTAGACAGGCTGAGTGACAGGAGATCCTTTTGCTTTTGGGCTGGACAGACAGGATGGTTTGAGTTAAGAAACATTCAGATCCAATAGAATAGAACTAAATTCTTCCTTTTATTCAGCGCTGGGAACGTGGGGGGTAATTCCACCAAAGACTTTTGTGTTTGACGTTTAGATATTTAGTTACAACTAAGTATCTAAACTTCTCCCCTGATAACTTCTCCCCTGAGTCAAGCAGGATATTTTGGGTGACTTTTAACAGCTCTAATGCCCTGCTCTCATCTCTGCAGAGCTGTTTTTCCTTTAGCTAAACAATGTTACAGCTTCAAGCCTCAACATAGACAGATTTTCTGATTTATTTCTTACAGCTCAGCCTTTAATCCAAACAAGGTTTTGGTTTATTTCTCAAAGCTCGTCTTACAGCTCCAGGGTTAAATTCCTCCTTGTCTAAAGCTCTGCGTGGTTAAGGGAACTGACAAACTAAGGTACAAGGTAAATCAAAATTCATGTAAAATACAAAGTTAGTACAGGTCTGATGAAAAAATAGTAAAGACCATTATGATTTTATGGAGAAGGGATAAAATCCATTTTGCTGAGGAGTCCCTGGATCAGTTCCCACTCCCATGTGGTGAGTTGGGNACCCACCCCTCTCTCCTCCCTCTCCCAACCCTCTCCCATCCCGCCGCCTCCCCCGGGAATCCGCCCTGGCTTCAGTCCAGCCCTGCCCAGCTGGTGAGCGCAGCACAGGGAGAACTTTAGTCGGCAGGCCGAGCAGAGATAACATTGAATTGTGAGATAATATTGAGCTGTGCCCGCGGGGCTGAATGACGGTCCCTGACCCCGGATCCAGCGGCATCAAAGGAAGGGGATTAAGCCCTTGGAAGCGCTGTCACCTCCCGGGATTTGAGGAGTGGCCCGGGGCCGCTGGAATGCGATTCTTCTCTTCCACTTGAAAGACAAGAACTTGAAATGCCGCCTGATAAGACAAAATAGTCCCTGCGCTCTGGGAGGAGCATCTGAGGGCACGAACAAACAGACCTTGGTGTCCTTTGTGTGAGCCGGATGTGTCAGGAGAGAGACAGGGAGAGGGAGCCTGGCAGAGTCATGGGGGAGAGGGAGCCTGGCAGAGTCATGGGGGAGAGGGAGCCTGGCAGGGACAGGGGAGAGGGAGCCTGGCACATCCTGCCCCTCCATGCTGGTGCCACAGGAGTGCAGCTCCCTCCTGGAACACCCCCCGAGCCCACCCTGCAGCCTCGTTACCTGTGCTCATCTTAATTTTAATTAAACAGTGTGAGAAGTTTTTTAGTAATGGAGCTTTTCTATCAAATGAGCCCCAAAGTGAGTGTTGACAAAACTCACTGGTGCAGAATTTTGTCGCTTTTCCCAACTCTCCCCTTGCCAAAAGCACAGCTGGGTGGGAGTTTATTTTCTCCTGACCTGTGAATAAAGCTGATTCCCAGGACTCAGAACTCCCAGGTTTTGTTTTGGAAGAAAACTTGTGGCTGTGCTGGCCTGTCAGGTTGTGTTTGGTATCTGTGAAATGGAGACTCAGCTACAGGAGTTTGAGCTCAGCAAATTAAAGTCCTGTTTACCTTGGCCAGTGGGGCTGAAGTGCACAGACATGACAATGTTCCTGCCATAGCCTTGATACTTCAGCTGTTGCCCAGGTCCCTTATTTCAGTTCTTTTTGCTGCTGTTTCTATTTTCATTAGTAACTACTGGCTGTTTTCCTGCTTGTCTCACACAGCCAGAATTACCTTCTTTCTCCGCCCAGAACTCTTATTTTGCCATTCCCCAAAGCTGCCATTTGCTCCACTTGTCAGTCATTTTCTGCTTGGGATTCAGGCTGTGTCTCTGTCTGCATCCCTGTCTCCTCACAGGTCTCATTTCAGGCCTTTTTCTGGCATTTCTCTCACTGCTGAATTTGGTACCACGTTCCTTAATGGGTGGCTTTAAAGAAGTCAACTATTAACCTTATTAAACTGGCCACCTGAACAGTTGCTGATTATTAAACTCTCTGAGAATTTTCCCACTCCTTGATTAAAGCTGTCCTGTGTTTGTTTGGCCATTGTCAGCTGAGAGTTTGATTTCTCCTGGCTCTTTAAAGACCTCATAAAACAGAATAATTTTACCTTTCTCTCCCAGGTTCTCATGCTAAACACCAGTAACCAGAACAGCAGTTTTAATACAACTTCAAAGCCTTTCAGTCTATTACTGTGTGTTTTATTGTAGTCTGTGTGATTTAGATTGTGGTAACTCATGTTGTAAGTCATGACTTTGGCTTGTAAAGCTTGGATGGTATAAAAATGTCCATGGACTCTCCTACGTGGAAGTGTCCTCGTTCCCATGGCATAAACTCACTTTCCTTTTCCAATTTTGGCACCAAAATAGGTATTTTCAGCCAGAGGTTCGTTTTGATTTGACAGCTGGTTATGTTTTAAACTGGGTTTTTCACTTTCAACAAAAGTCACAACTCGGGGGCCATTGAACCAGTGGAAAAACCCTTCCTCACATTACTCCTATTTTCTGACTTAGAACTTTCTCCCCTTTGCTGATTCTTCCTTTATAAAAAAACTTCTGGCATTTAAAGAAAGCGTTTGGAACTTGTTTGGATTTGTCTGTTTCTGCATCAGTTTTATTTTAAGTGGGAAATGAAAATGGCCTTGGCTGTCCCAGGAGCATCAGCTGGCCCGGAATTCAGGTGCTTGTGGTGAATCCACCCCAGACATTTGGAGCTCCTTTTGTTGGGAGGGGCTGCCAGACACAGATTGAGTAATGGTTGAGCCACATGTTTTCCTCCTGATTTTTTTAAGTCATCTACTTTTTATAGTAACTTCTCTGTCTTTAGAGAGAGTTAAAAGTCAGGAACTGGGGTGTTTAAAAGTCAGTATCAATTTGGTCTTTAAAATGTGCTATAACTGACCAAATTACTTCCTTGGCTTTGTTTTATGGGCAGAACTGAAGTGTTGGCTGTTCATGTAGCTCTGGGGGACATTGAAATGCTTAATTATGTTTTGAAAAGTGTTCTGAGGGGTGGAAAGAAACATTTCATGCAAGTATGAAGCATTTGGCTTCACTCTGTTCTTGGAAGCCCCAAGAGTTTGTTAATAACCTGCCTCCTGACAGAGTTATCAGAATAACACCAGGAAGGAATGTCCTTTCCAACAGGTGACATTCTCACTCTGCTGCTGAGTGTCCTCTCTCTGTGCTTTTTGCATATGCAAAGGGCAGGCCATTTTCCTGCCACCATTTCTGCTTCCAGGCTGCAGGAAAGTGTGAGGGTTTTATCAGTAAACAGGTTTGTAGAATAGAATCCCTCAGCAAACTGATAAGCAGTGTCTGTTGTGAGCCAATTCCCTGTTATCTCCCACCTGGGAGCTTTCTCCTGGGGGAGCAGATGTGTTTGTGCACATCTGGCTGCAGAGCTTTTGGTTGGTCTTGGTTGCTGCAGGCTCAAGAATTGAAGGTGATGTTTTCATCAGGTTTCTCCCTCCCCAGTTCCTCCTCACCTCTCCTGGTCTGTGTTGTGGAGAAGTGCAGTGGCATTTACTGGGAGGCTGTTTGTTTTGGGGTGTATTTTATCACTGAAGGGCAGGAGAAGGAGAAGAGGCTCAACTGGACAGGGGTACACTCTGCTCTGGAGGTTTCCTTCCCTTTCATAGAATCATAGAATGGATTGGGTTGGAAAAGACCTCTGAGATCATCAAGTCCAACCCTTGATCCAACCCCACTGTGATCACCAGCCCAGGGCACGGAGTGCCCTGGGCTGGTGATCACAGTGGGGTTGGATCAAGACATGGTGGATTCTCACTCAGTGCCACATCCATAGAATCACAGAATGGATTGGGTTGGAAAAGCCCTCCGAGATCATCAAGTCCAACCCTTGGTCCAACTCCAGTCCCTTTACCAGATCATGGCACTCAGTGCCACAGCCAAGCTCAGTTTCAAAACCTCCAGGGATGGGGAATCCACCCCCTCTCTGGGCAGCCCATTCCAATCCCTCAGCACTCTCTCTGCAAAGAATTTTTTTCTGCTCTCCAACTTCAATTTCCCCTGGCAGAGCTTGAGCCCCCCGTGCCCCCTTGTCCTGTTGCTGAGTGCCTGGGAGTCAGCAGTGGGATGAATTCCTCCTTCCTGCCCACCCTTCTGCTGCAGACAGAGCTTTTAGGCTGTACAATCATCCCACATGGTCTTGATTTGCTTCCTAAAAAGATGATCTGAATCTGCTGCAGATTCTGGCACCTCTTTCCCCACAAGGTAAAGTCTTGCCCTTGGCCTTGCTGAACCTGGTGAGGTTCTCACAGCCCCCACCTCTCCAGCCACTCCAGATCCCCCTGGAGGGGATCCCTTCCCTCCAGACTGTGGCCTCTCCTCCCAGCTCGGTGTCACTGCCAGACTGGCTGGGGGTGCCCTCCATGCCATGCCATGCCGTGCCATCCCGTGCCATGCCATTCCCATTCCCATTCCCATCCCCATCCCCATTCCCATCCCCATTCCCATCCCCATCCCCATCCCCATCCCCATCCCATCCCACCCCATCCCATCCCATGTCCCCCCAAGGATGTGACGCAGCCCCAGTCCCCGTGCTGTTCCCAGCTGGCCTTCCTCTGCTTTACTGCTTTATTTTTTTCTTCAAGTTCAGTTTGAAAAGAAGAAAACCAAATCAAAGCTAATTTTGGCACCTGCTGCTGTTTCACTGTTTTGAAATGAGCAGCACTTTGGGATGAACTGCTTTGTTTGCCTGTTATTTAGGGATGGTTTGCTAAGAAAATCACCCTGAGCTTGATTTGTGTTGGTAAATATTTTCCTGGCAGCAACATTATTTTCCTTCCAAGTGGTTAACCCTGATGTGACCCATTTCCTAACCCCGTTGTGCTACTGGTAATGGGGCATCTTTGGGAACATAATTGATTTATAAACAACCTGAGCTGTGCAGCTCAGCTGAAACTGTTCTGTGCAATGAGATGGTCAGGCTTGGAAATCAGGGCTGGGCTGGGCAGTGCTGCCCTTCTCTCCCATCCCCAGTGTTCCTCCTTCAGCTATTTCAGTGGTGAGTTTGTATTTAGACCCTTCCCACTACAAGAAAGGGAATTATTTGTAAGGAAATGTCATCATTTTCAGCTTTTTAGTGGGAAGATGGAAGTTTGACATTATGGCCAGGTGCAGGTAAAAATGGCAAACAACTTTGATGTCTTTAAAATTCATATTTGATGGGGTTTTTTCCTTTTTACAACTGCAATTTTACTTTTAATACTTGCTTTAGTGCAGCATTCATTTTTTTTGTTGTTGTTGGAATTCAGTTCCTTTGATATTAAGCCCCGAAATGGGAATTTAATCCTCGGGCTGTGACTCATTTCATTGACGTTTTGGTCTTTGCAAGAGACTTCAGGATTTTCCTTATTTGTAATTTATTCTTGAAAAACTCATCAGTCTATTTCAGCAGTTTCCTTTTCTTTTCTTTCATATATAAATAATTCTTTCATAGATAAATAAGGAGGAATTTGCTCCTTTGAGGTTTTGCTGTCTGGTCTTGAGCTGCACTGGAGGAAAATTCTCTGAGTTGTAGAATATGTGATGATTTTCTTGCTTTTCAGACAGACATCTGTTTCCCTGGGACTCTGGCAGATTAACTGTTGTGTTGCCATCCTTTCCCATTTATATTTCTTTACCTGTACACCAGAACCTCCGGGGTATTTTAGGGCCTGATTTATGAGCCCAACATCTCCAGTGCTTGTCCAGGGTTTCCTGCTGAGTTCCATGAGCTGTAACTCTGCCTTTGGTCCTGATGAACACCCAGCAATTCCTTTGGAGCTGCTGGCCAATGTTGCAGGCTGGCAGTTTTCATTCTTCCCCTTGTACTTGAGCTCCCTGTTGGGCTGACTGGGGAGATTTTTACTGTTCCAGTATTAAAAGGCTTGGCCAGAGTGGGGAGAGGCAGCAGAGTCATTAGAGCCTCTTGTTAAATTATTTATCTGGCTAAAAAGTGCAATCTGATCTTGCTTGCCTGACCTGCCAGGAGGTGATAGCATTTGGTTTCTTTTTTTAACTGTGTGAAGAAAAAGCAAAACTTCAGTCATATTCTTTTAAGTTATTCATTTGCACAGAGGAGGGACTTGGTTACAACCAGAGCTGGTGGAAGAATTGCATTTGTGTTGTGATTCTGTCAGAAAGGAGGAGCTTAAGCAACCCCTGAAACCCAGTGGGAATATACATTTAGATGTACCTGCAGTGATCTGGTTCACAAACTCCTTTAATTATTAATGTTATTTAAGCACTTTGACAAAAAATCAGTAGTTCTTTGGGCAGCAGCACGAAAACATTTGTCATTGTGGTTTGCACCAGCCAGATCCAATTGCTGTTTTCATGTCAGCTCCAGTATTGAAATCCACAGTTGTTCCCTTTTCTCTCCCAAATGCTCAAAAGGCATATTATGCCTGGGAAATTGCAGCTTATAGCATTTTCTAATTGCTTTCAAAGCCATTGAGTTATGGGAGCATATTAAGCAACTGGCACTTAAAAGCTGGTGATCTCTTACATAAAAATATTAGCCCAAATATTTTTCTGCCTGTGCTTTTCAGCACATCCCATTTTATGGCTGATTTTAGACCCTGTGGTAAACAAATGTGCAAATGGAGCTGCTGGAAGCCCCTTTAAAAAGGACTCCCCAGCCCTGTGTGTGCTGTGAGTGACACTCAGCTCTGATTAAATGCTGCAATAAACCTCAACCCTCAGCTGTGTGAGTTCCAAAGGGAAATTCAGAGGGGAACGCTGAATACAACCCTGCTTTTGGTTTATCTTTTGATCTTTTTCCATCCCAACATGTGTCTCCAGTGTTTCTGGATGGAGTGTTGGGGATTTTTAACCGGGGTTCATTTAAGGAATTTGCTGCCAGGGACAAGACAGGCAGAGCGGGCAGGAGGGCGGGTCGTGCCCAGCATGAGCCCTGCCAGCCTCAGCTCTCCCTCTCCCTCCCATCCCTGCCCGCTGCCACCTCCACTGGCCTCCTGGGCTGGAGCACAGCTGGTCTGGGACACAGAGAGAAGTTCTGGTAAGGTGCACATTTATCCTCACCTTTTCTTTCCTCTCTCCTTGCCCTCCTTTCCCTGCTCTCACTCACAGACGTTTTATTTTTGCAGAGGTGTTTGCAGCACCTGGTTGTTCTCGCTGAGAAAAACTCGCTGCTTTCCTGGGCTTTGCAGAGTGGTTGGAAATGGGTTCATGGTGGCAAAATAGTAAACCCAGGGTGTGATTTTATGCTCTCCAGAGCACTCTCTGAGCAGGTTTCACCCAGGAGAGCAAGTGGGAGTGTGGGGAGAGTCAGCAGGCACAGCTCAGTGTTGTGTTGTTGGCACAGGACCTCAGGTCTCTTCTCTGGTAATTAAAGTTTCTCCTCTCTGGGGCAGTTGTGCAGGTTTTGTCAATATTTCTTCTGTTAATACTAACGGAAGCATTTCTGCCAGTAAAACCCTGAGCACACACAAGGAAGTTGTGATCATTGTACACTGAGGGACCTGAAAAAGGCTTTGTCTCAGTGCTTGTCCTTTACCCTGCTCTTGTTTTCTTTTAAATCAATAGAGCAGATCAAAGATCACTCCCTCCCTTGCTGTGTTTCTCCAAACCTGTCCCTCTCTCATCCTCAGCCCTGCTGCACCTGGATTGTAAAGGAAGAGTCAGTGAGGATCCCCCAGACCTGCAGGGAGCAGAGTCCTGACTTAATTAAAGTTACCACACCTGTATGGATGCTCAAACATTACCCCTTGCAGTGTGGAATTCTCTAGATACTAATCCCGGAGCTGGCCTTTCCCTATGAATTTGGAGATAAGCAGCACATTGGAAGGAACAGTTACTGCCTTTCTAGTTCAGTTGGGGTTAAAAGCCTTTTCAGCCAGGAGTTTAGGTATGACACAGATGAGAGGTTGGCTTGAAGTTCCTCCTTGCAGAGCTTCTGAAGTGGATGTCCTAAGGCTGCCCTTTGACCCTGGACTCTTTTGCTTTTCCTTCTGAGTGGCAATGGGGAAACTGATACAGTAAAATTAATTTGCTTCTTTCTACTCTGCAAGTGAAAATTCAGGAGGGGAATCAGACAAAATATTATATTTTGGACAAATATTAATGATTCAGCACATTTCCTCAGCATGTGTAAGGTCCTGTCTTTGCTTACAGACTATAGAAAAAGTTCTAGATCCTGGAAGAATCAAATAAAGACAAGGAGTCTTCCAGCCTCCACCTTCCTGGGTGTTTCTGAGCACAGGATTCTTGATGCAGAAGCCTAAAATGCTTCTCAGATCCTGTTTTGAAGGCAGCATCACCTGGGGCTAAGGATTGGGTAAAGAGGGATCCTTAAGGCTCCAGCCTGAGTTTGGAAGGTATGTGCAGGATGTACAACATTTGACCTGCAGGCTGTGTCACAACTCTGTCCACACTAATTTGGTGGCTCCAAACATGACTGGAATTAAGTGTAGCAGTGTGTGGGGGGGAAAGGAAAGAACTGGTTTTATTGCTTATCAGTGACACGGGGCTGTGACAGAAGTTCTCCTCATTTCTTCAAATCTGTTCCCGGCTGGCAGTTTCAGGTGCTGAGAAGGGGATGTCGAGCATGTTTTGATTTATGTTGTATTTAAGACCCACAGTCTGTGTTCAGTCAACGATGCAGTCGTATAATTGAGTCTCACTGCGGTGTATGATTCCATTTCTCAATGTCAAACTTTTGTCCTGTGTCATCTGCCACCCCCCATCCTGCAACCCACAGCCCAGTCACTCTGTTGGAATATTCCTTCTTTTCAGGTGAACAATCAGAATAATGTTCTACATAAACCTGTTGGAGAACCTGAAGGTTTACATCAGCAGCCGACCTCCCCTCGTGGTCTTCATGATCAGTGTCAGTGCTATGGCAATAGCTTTCCTGACACTGGGTTATTTCTTCAAAATCAAAGAGATCAAGTCACCAGAAATGACAGAGGTAGGTACAAAACGTTCCTGAGCTAAGCAGTGGAAATACTAATTAGTAAAACATGCCTAAAGCTAATGGCCTTTAGGAATGGTACTCCCAGTTCAGTGCCCCCACTGAGTGTTACCCTCCTGCCCCTCCAGCTGGAGGCACAAAAGGGCAAAGATCACAGGCTGAGATAAGAAAAACTTAATGCAAACAGCAATGAACAGTAAGAACAATAATATTAATAACAAAAGGTGTAAGAAAAGAAACCATTTACATGGGCAAACATTCCTGTAATAGACAACACTGGACAGCTCCCTCCACCTCCTTCTCTCAGCTGGAAGGAACACCCTTCTCCCTGGAAGTGAGAATCCTTTCCCCCAGCAATGATGTGAGGTGGTAGAGAATAACCTTCAGGTCTGAGCCATACTCTGTCCTGGCTACTGCAGAAAATGAGCCCTGTCCTGGCTGGAATCAGGACATTATGGGAGGGTGTCTTCTTTATACTTGCCTCTGATTTCATAGGAGAGATGCTGTTGGTGTGAATGTTTGGTGGTCTTGTTTTATTTCAAGGATGAGGCCAAATCATCCATCACAGATCTTCCCTACCATGGCAAACCTTCCTGTTTCTCCCCGTGTTGGGCCAGCCAGCTGGTTTGGGAACCTCCTTACCCAGCAGTGCTGCTCTGCTCTGAGGGAAACCTTGCCAGAAACCTCTCCTACCCTGAGTATGGTGAGAACAGACCAAGTGAGGATGTTCCCTCAGCAGTTCAGAGGATGCTGTGCTGAGCTGTGGGCAGGCAGTGGCTGGGACTGAACACATCTGACTACTGTCAGCAGCTTGCCCTGCTGTTGGGATGGCCCTGGTGGTGTTTGTGCTTGCTTTGTGAGCTGTTTCTGTTCACTGCAGTTTGTTGGCTGCTCCAGGGAGGTGGTTGAAATCTCCATGTTTGTTTTAAGGACTGGAATACTTTCCTCCTGAGGTTTAATGATTTGGACTTCTGTATATCTGAGAATGAAACCTTGAAGCATCTCCTCAATGACACCACAACTCCAGAAAGCACCGTGACCAGCGGGCAGGCCAGATCTTCCACCCAGTCCCCACAGGCCCTGGAGGACTCTGGGCCCATAAACATCTCCGTGACCATCACGCTGACGCTGGACCCGCTGAGACCCTTCGGGGGATATTCCCGCAATGTCACACACCTCAGCTCCACCATTTTTGGGCACCAAATTGGACTGTCAGGTATGCAAGACTGAAGCTTTATGAATGAGGTTTCCAGCTGCATCTTAAAGGTGTTTTCCAACCTTTCAAGGGGAAATGGCTTCAAACTGAAAGAAAGTAGGTTTAGGTGGGATATTGGGAAGGAATTCTGCCCTGTGAGGGTGGGCAGGCCCTGGCACAGGTTGGGCAGAGGAGCTGTGGCTGCCCCATCCCTGGGAGTGTCCAAGGCCAGGTTGGACAGGGCTTGGAGCAACCTGGGCTGGTGGGAGGTGTCCCTGCCCATGGCAGGGGGTGGAATGAGTTTCCTTTCCAACCACCATTCAGTGATTCTAAATGATTCTGTTACTTGAAGGATAACTGTATAACCAAATAAAAGGCCAGCAGCTTATTACTGGTGATAAAAATCTTTTGTGTAGAGCAAGGTTGTGTTTCCAGATTTGTTGTGAGTACATTCCTGTGCAGAGCCCTCCACTTGGTTGTTAGAGGAACGTTTCCCTGCATTCAGAATAGCAAAGAACCTGCAGGTGTGCCCAGATTAGGCTTTGCAGTTTTAAATGATTAACCTAATGACAATGGAAGGTAATTTTTAAGCCAACAGCATTTCAAACAGCAAAAGCTTGTAGAGTGACTGTCTTCAGTTCTGTCTTGTTACAGGTTCAGGTCTTTAACTGCCACTTTAAAGGCAGTGTGACAATACACATTGGAGAGCAAGTATCATGTTGTCTAAAAATAAATATGGTTTATCTAAAATGCATATGTGAATAAGCTTTAATATCCCAAACAGCAGCAGATAAGATGATTATAATCTCTGTGGTGTGGGGTGACCAACCTGCTGCGTGGCTGCCTGCCAGTAGGTTTCAACAGGAGTTTGTAGAAAATTATTAGAAATTAATAATAGAACCTCACTGAGTTGTAGCTTTTAGCCAGGGTTGCAGTTTATGACAATCCCTGAAGGTGTCTTGAACCTGAGAGACATTGCCCACAGCTGCAAATCTGTGTTACTGTATTTTCTGTTGTTATTTTGCTGCTGCTTCAAGAGCTGTCAAATGCAGGCTCCATTTCCAGCAGCCTGGATTTATTCTCAGTCTCAATATATCCACGTGGAGTTATTGTGTAGGACTTAACCTGCAGTTCAGTATCTGCTGACACCTTTTTGTCTACACAAATATTTCCAGCTGGAAAAGTGAACATCTGAAAAAAACAAATGTGTAACAAAGTTTTTGGGAGGAGAAAGCCTTAAAGATCTGTGACTTTATTTTCTAATAAAGTTCTCTGAGCATGCATGAGTTCACTTATAACTAGTTTTTACTTTCTGAAGGTTGCTTAATGACCCCAGCTCTTCTGTGGTGGGAGAGATTAGAAAGACCAGCAGCTGGGATTTTTGTAGTTTTGTTTTGGTTTTTAACTTTGTTTTTGCTCTCTTTGTTGCTGGTAAAGATCCTGGATGACTTCAAAGATACA
Organism: Sakesphorus luctuosus; assembly: GCA_013396695.1. Classification (NCBI taxonomy): domain Eukaryota; kingdom Metazoa; phylum Chordata; class Aves; order Passeriformes; family Thamnophilidae; genus Sakesphorus; species Sakesphorus luctuosus. Next base: position 231,179 of record VWZD01002249.1, on the reverse strand, counting down.
GATTCAGGGTGTTTGTTGCTGCCTTAGTCACTTTGCTAGTGTTGTCCTTATCCTAGTGATTGTTGCTCAGATACTTTTGTGAATGAAAACCAGCTTTGCTTCTCTCTTTCTCAAAGGCAGAGAATCCAATGAGGAAATAAACATTACATTCACCCTGCCAGCTGCCTGGAATTCAGATGACTGTGTTCTGCACGGCCACTGCGAGCAGGTCGTGTTCACCACCTGCATGACTGTGACTGCAGCCAGCAGTGTCTTTCCTGTCACAGTGTAAGTGCCTCTTAAACACCCCTTCACACACTGGTCACTGGGGGATTCATTCCTCAGCTGCTTCTCTGAGGATGTGAGTTCCTCATGAACATTCCTGTTGACTGTGGAAATTATGTACCTTCCCTCCTTCCCCCACAGTAAATCATTGGTTGTGAAAATTCTGCTGCCTTTTAGCAACACTGGAGTTTTCTGAGGGTGTTTTAAACTGTAGCCCATACCTGCCTTTCAACATGCTACCTAATCTTCACTGGGAACAAACAATCCATGGAGATTTAAGAAAGATACCCTGTAATTTAGTTTGACTGCCTTGTGTGAGAGATAAGATTGGACACTAAGGTTCTTATCCTCTTCCCTGCTGAGAGATCAGCATAAGCCAAATGCTGCTGTGCTGCAATGTCCCTACCCCAGCAGGTACAGACCTTCCATCAAAATAGATTCCCTTTGTCTTCTCTGGATTCTCTGACCCTTCAATCCTCCCTGGAGAACCACCACACAGAGTCACGTGGCTGTGAAGCCTTATGGAAACCAGTGGTTTTCCAATTAAGCTGTGGGATGTTGAGTTACTGGAGCAACATGCAATTAAATTCTAATCTTAGTACAGGAACCATATGGGTTTTATAGACCCTTTTGGTTAAACTTTGGGGTTTGTTGTTGTTTTGGAAGGTCCAAACTAAGCCCAAGTTTTGAAGAGACAGTAACTAAGGTGATGATCTTGTTGGTCTTTTCTAACCCAATTGATTCTCTGATTCTGTGATTCTTGCTGATCATGGAGAAAGCCATCAGGGTGCTAATTCTCTCTGTTTCCCTGCAGTCAGCCACCACATTGTGTTCCTGAGACATACAGCAATGCCACACTGTGGTACAAGATCTTCACCACAGCCAGGGACTCCAACACCAAATATGCACAGGATTATAACCCATTCTGGTGTTACAAAGGAGCAATTGGAAAAGTCTATCACGCTTTAAATCCCAAGCTCACTGTTATAGTTCCAGATGTAAGTGCTGGGGTGTTTCTAGATGGTATTTTGGAGAAATGCTTAGCTCTGTTTTAATTGAACATGGTTCTGTTTGTGTCCTAAATTAGTCGTGTTCGGTGCTGGGAGGGCTGAGACAAAGCTGGAAAAGCTCTGCCCCCAGAGGGTGTGATGGGCTTCATGTAATCTCCATGTGCTCACAGCTCTTAATAACTAACATTTATATTTTGAAATCATTTCACAAAAGCCTCTCTCAGTATATGGGAAAACATCTCTAACCCCAATTTTTAACACAAGGAACATTTTGACTCTTTGTGCCACAATTAGGAATCACTTTCATTACTACACCAGCTGCATAAAGGGGGAACTTGATTCATGAAGTAATTTCTGTGTTGATCTGGTAATTATTGCTTTAATATAAAATGCCAACCCCTGGTGCTGTGTCAGTAAATGGTTTTAATTCTCTGTGCAGGATGATCGTTCCCTAATAAACCTGCATCTCATGCACACCAGTTACTTCCTCTTTGTGATGGTGATTACAATGTTCTGCTATGCAGTTATTAAAGGCAGACCAAGCAAACTGAGGCAAAGCAATACAGAGTTCTGCTCTGAAAAGGTGAGTCTGGGTGGTAACAAAATATTGACTCTGATAAGAAAACACAGAAAACATTTCTTCCCCAGGACAGACTGGTTTTTCTTGTCTTTGGAGGTGTAGATTCAGTTGCCTTTCAAAGAGACATGGGTGTTTCATTGTGGACAGTACAGGTGGGTGCCACAGAAGACATACATGTGCTTTGTAGGTCCTGAGAATTAGATCTCTGTCCTACACAAGTGGATTATTGCAGCTCAGTAAGTGCTGGACTGCAACTCTTCTGCCATAATTCTGATGTTACTTGAACTGTTTTGTGTGAAGCACTGAATAAATGGCACTGAGTAATTCTATTTATCTTTTATCACAACAGACTGAAAACTTTGTATAAAACACGATACGTAATTCTAATGTTTGTTAGTCAGAATTAAGTTAAAAACAGTAACAAAGCTATTGAAACAGTCATGGTTCAATACTGCATTGGAGAATTTGCACTTTGCTTAAAGGATTAACTATTAAATTTATTAATTTGTGAAGTAGAAAGGCAGTGTTGACACCTTTTGATCTTAATGATATTTTGTAGCATAAGCTGTTTGGTCTTTTGGGTTTGGGTGGTTTGGGGTTTGTATTTTATTGGCTATGCCAAGTACAGAACAACTCCAGACTTTGATTGCCTTTCCAAGGTTCTTTGAAAAGGCAAGGAGAGATACACCAGCTGCACAGGGATAAGTAATATCACTATAAGTGGATTAAGGACTTGCCTTTAATGAAATGTTTTCTTTTCCTTTTGTCCAGGTTGCTTTGTCAGAAGCATAATCCATCCTCCCCCTACGAGAACGCCCGAGAACCGGAACCATTGCCTGCTGAACCCCCAACGGGTCTGACACTCTGTGAATACATTCTCTTGCAATGTTGGTTTATTCCAACCAAAGACATTTCAAGTGCCTGTAATTGATTTGTACATATTTATAAGAGTATCTCCAGAACAGGACAGGTGATGCACTTGTTCTGCCCGTGGTGTGGGCAGAACCTTCAGTCTCTCCCTGTGGACGTAGCGGAATGTGTGTGTAGATCCCCCTATAGTGACATGGCTCCTCATAGTCACAGCCAGAGATTTTTGTCTAGCTGCATCTGGGCAGGTGAAGATGCCTCTGCAAGTGTCTCAAACAAACCAAGAGATCTTTGGTTTTTTTGCCCAATATGTACAGTGTGTTTGAAACAGTATGCACCTTTGATATAATACTGCATTTCCAAAGCCACCAATCTACTACATGAATTAAATGTCTGTTTGTGTGGCCTAATACTTTCTTCCATTTGCTCCTTGCTTGCAAGAAAAGATATCAACATTTTAGGTTTTCTTTTTTTTTCCTCTATTTTTGGGAAAAAGAAATACATATTCACATTTTAATAGTGCTGTATTTAGGACAAACTTGTGCTTTAATTCATAGTAAAAAAAAATTAAGAAGTGAAGTCCCATTTAAAAATGTTTCTTACTGAAAAGTACTGTTTGACATTTATTTTATTTCATTTGGGTTTTGGTATTTTTTCTTTTGGCTTGCTGAATGCCAGAGAACCAGTCAGCATAGAGACTATCTGAAAAACTTTCCACTTGGCCTCCCATCCACAGCCCTCAAGCCAGGATTGTGTGTCTCTCTAAGCTTCTTTTTTTTTTCTAGAAAGTGAAACTTAATAAAAAGATGTATTGTATTAACAGTCTGTTGGGGCTCTGCACAGCCTTGGGCAAGTGCAAATAATGAAAGGAAAAGCAATCCCAGAGTCTGTTACAGAGCTTCACTTTGGGACTGCCCATCCAGCTCTGAAGGGCAGCTGAGAATGACACTTTGGCTTTGTCCCATTGCCATTTAATGCTGTCCACTCAGGGGAGGATGACAAGAAGAGTAGGGCTGTTGTGATTAAGGTCAAAGAAACCACACACTAAACCACTTTCTGTTCTCTGTGTCCATTCTTAAACCAGAGCTTTTATTCTGTGCATTTCTTCCTTTTCCATTCTGCCTTTTGCTGTTTTTCTTTCTGGCTCCTTATTGAGTAGCCTCCTTAATTTCAGGAGTCAGGGGCTCCCTGCAGACATTTCCACCACTGCTTTTAAAATCTCACTGGTTGCCTTAATTGAGCTTTCATCTTGTCTCTCAGCTTTCTCATCAGTGTAACAGCTCTGCATTCACACTCACAAGCTTTTTTTCCCCTTCTCCTTTTGCTCTAAACCACACAAAAGAAGAAGCCAACTCACAATCTCATAGTCTCAACTATGCTGGCTTAAGATTCTCATTTATTACCTGTAGACACCATTGATTGGTACCTCCTGGTCTGTGTGTGGGACTTCAGCACCTTCAGTGAGTCTCAAGAGTGTTTGAAGTGAAATAGTCACAGTTTTCCTCAGAACATGTTTCCTCATAGAATTTCAGTTACTTCAGTGGTATTAACCAACATGTTTTCTCCAGGGATGTTAAGGCAGAGCTTTAGACATGGCCTAGTTTGAAGTCTAGGGATAAAACAAAGCTTCCAGTTTTCTCTTGATGCTGCTATGGGCTAATGCTGCTTCCCTGAAACGAGTCAGAGAAGTCCAACAGGCAGACAACTCCTGGAAACAGCTCCTGATTCAGACAAGCCCAGCCTTCTGCATTTTACTGACTGGGAGAATTGCCTGCCAGGGTGGCTTGATGTGGGGACCAAAGGCAGGAATAGCAAATGGGTTGGGGGGGAGGTATCTCTGGAAATACCTGGAAAAGACCCAATGCAATGAGACTCCTTTAGAAAAGCCAAGCCAAATCCTTTCTGTTTCACTAAATAAAAAATCAAACTCCAAACGTCCAAACTGGGATTTGGTCTGTTGGGCAAAATAGATTTGGGGTTTTAATCTGACTTTGCTAATTGGGAATTAAAGGAGCCTGCTTGAAAACTTCTCACCCACTGTATCAAAGCCCCCAAAATACCAAGATTGTGATCCCCAAAAGCAAAAGGGAAGATGTTAGAGTTGTATTTTTGGCCTTAGTTTATCCCTTTGCACCCCTGTATTGCAGCAGAGGTCAGAGTGTCCCAGCAGGTGGCCGTGCTGGAATACTGGGGAATACTGGATTGTTCCTAGGCACAGTGTACAGAGTGAAATGCAGCCAAACAGAAGAGTTAAAACTTTAATATTAAAGTTCAGATCATATTGATCTTTCCTTTTTTTGGTTTCTTTTTTCTTTTTAACTATGACTTGAATCAGTTTTGATTCTATTTGTACGTGTTTTCTTGTTCTTAGAAAGCTGCCATTTTCTTTTGCGTTTTCTTTGGCATTACATAGAGAATCTGAGCCTTGGTTTCAACCCTCTGCAGGTGATTGTAGGGTGAAGATGGCTGTTTCGTTTTGGTTTGTTCTTACATTTCACTTGTCTTGTTGCATGATGGTTAATAGCTGATTTGGAAATGACATTTCTCTCCTAGATTAATTTTGTGTTTGTAAGATGTGCATATTGCTTTGCAGAATAAAATCTATGAAGTTTATTCTGTTGTCTTTATTTCTACAGCCCAATTGCTGCACATGTTTCATAAATCACCTACATTATATGGACCACAGTCTGCAGCAGACTGGAACTTCAAAACCTTTGTCTACCTGAAGTGTAGTGAGCACCTTCTGTAGATTTGTTTTCTTTATGTTATGTGGTGTAGGGGATGGAGCTGCTGCCCATCAGGCAGAACTTCTGCCCTAGACCCGTCTCTCCTCTTGCTCTTCCTTGATGCTGCTCGTTCCTTCCACTGCCTCCTGTCCTCCACAGGTGCTGTGTGTTACTCAGAGGCCCCCAGAGCAGGTGCTGAGTGTTCATTGTCTGCAGGTGGAAATGAACATAATGTGGGTTGTTACATTCCAGCCCCAGCTGAACAAGTTGCACCTGCGTGTTTTCAGTGCTTGAGAGGGTGGGAACGTCGTTGTGTTGCTTTTGGGAGCCTGTTGAGAGCCAGGCTCTGTGTGTTCAAGTGCAGGAAGTCCAGGCTGCCTTTCTGCTCCGAAAAACACTTCAAAGCATCCAAATGGGCCTGTTTAAATGTGGTGAGTGAGAGCATCGTTTAAAAGCAAATCTGTGACATTGTTCAGTAACTTTGACTGAGAGACTGAGAAAAAAATGATTTTAATTTTTTTTTTTTTTACAAATCGCTGTGGGATGGCTCTAGGAAACCTGGCTAGTTCTGAAATGCCAGGAATAATGAGCCTTAATGCCCTGTGTTAATGTGATCCCAAGTCTGAGTGAGTATGTTGCTGCTTCAGGGAGCAAAGCAGTGCTGTCCTCTCGGCCTCTGAATTCTGTCCCTCAGCCAGCAAAGAGAGAGGCAGTTGGACACGTTTTGTTAAACAAACTCCTTCATAACCAGCAGCCACTGTTTGGCCAGTGCAGGGCTTTGTTCAAAGAGTTTTATGGAAGTGCAACTTCCTTGAGGAAAATCCTGGTGTCATGCTGAGAGTTGCACTTGACTAAACTGAGAGGAGGATCTGTGGTGAGTTCCTGCTGGGGAAAAGGTACCGAGCAATTCAATATTTTCCAAAGCTTCCTCCTGGCTCTTGATGGTATGAGCAGCTTAAAAGTAGGTGTTTTAAGCAGGTGGGACAGGGAGGGGAGGGGGAAAGGCTGTTTTGCTGCTATTTGCAGGTGCTGCAAGGGTGGGGTGCACAGGAGTGACTCACTGGGTAACATCGGGCTGTTTGCTCATAACGAGGGTGTTTGTTAACAAACACTTAAGGGCAATGAAAATGAGGTAAAGGAAAGGTTGCTCCTCTGGAAGACGGTGCTGTGTTTGCAAACAGATCCCTTCCAACATTTGCAGGGTGGGATGAGAAGGACCATCTGCCATCAGCAATGGTGTTTCTTTACTCTAAGGCTGCTTTGTGCCAAATATTTTGGTGTTAGGTGAAAGCACTGCTGAAAATCAGGAGCAGCATCTGCTCACAGCAGAGCCTGCTTTCTGCAAACTGCTCCAGCTTTTCCTGTGAGATGAAGAGTTTCAATGAAATGTTGTTCTGCAAAGCTCGTATGAATGAGTGTGCTGGCAGCTGCTGGAATTTGGATTGTAAATTCTCCTTTTCTCTTCCCTCCAGCACCAATCACAACTTTGCTAGTGATGAATTGCATGGCAGAGTGGGAAATTAAATCAGTAGCTAAAGGTAGAAACCCATGTTTCTGTTAAACTCTTGTGACTTGTTTCTCTGCTGTTACCAGCTAACTTGGTGACTCTCAGTTTTTGATTTCTGAGCCCCACAGCTGTCCTGGAGGATCCTCAGAAGGGGCACACACAAAGGTTCCTTTGTAGCATCCCTTCTGTCAGCTTTTGCCAACCTTTTTGGATGCAGTCTGTGCACTGACCTTGAGGTGTCTGGGTTGAAAACAGCTCAGCTAAATAAACCAGCCCTGCTGAGGAGCAAGGAGAGACATGGCTGGGTTTGGATCTCCCCCCAGCACCGTTCCTGAGGTGTGGGATCCTTGCTGTGCCTTTGCTGGGTTACTGGGACAGCCACCTTTGTGCTGCTTCTTTGCAAAGGGCTTTTACAGCTCCAAGTGCTGTGACCTTCACTGACAGCAGTAACTTACCCTTGGCTTGCAAATGCTTCCAACAGACCAGGCTGGCACAGGGAGGGGGAGACCCTGCCCTGCCCTGCAAGGCTTCCAAACAGAACCAATATTCCCTATTTACCTCTGGGATATATTTCTTTATAGGATGTTAAAGAACCAGTTGTTATCTAAGCATAGATTTCCCTGTGCTATCTCTGTTGTTAGCCCCTTGTAACATGATTCTTGCACCTTAATGAAATAAATATGTAAGATTTAATCTGTAGTGACAAACCCCAACACATTGAAATAGTAGGTGCAAGGCAGAGATCGGGGGAGCTGGAAGGGGGAACCCTGAGGATGGAGGGGCTGGAAAGGAGAGCCCAAAGGAGGGGGATCCCTGTGGACGGAGGGGCTGAGTTTGGGGTATGGGCTGGCTGGATTTGGGGCATCAGAGGGGCTGACTTTGGGGTATGGGCTGGGCTGAATTTGGGGTTTTGGAGGGGCTGGGTTTGGGGTGTCACAGGGGCAGGATTTGGGGTATGGGCTGGCTGGGTTTGGGGTGTCAGAGAGGATGGGTTTGGGGCATGGGCTGGGCTGGGTTTGGGGTGTCAGAGGAGCTGGATTTGGGGTATGGGCTGGGCTGGGTTTGGGGTGTCACAGGGGCAGGGTTTGGGGTGTCAGGGGAGCTGGATTTGGGGTATGGATTGGGCTGGGTTTGGGGTGTCAGGGGAGCTGGATTTGGGGTATGGATTGGGCTGGGTTTGGGGTGTCAGGGGAGCTGGATTTGGGGTATGGGCTGGGCTGGGTTCGGTGCCCGCCCTGCTGTGCCCCCCCCATAGCCGCCAGGTGGCGCCGCGAGCTCGGGCTGGACCCGCCGGGCAGAGCCGGACCCTGAACGGGAAACGCCCCATCCAGGACATCCCGAGGGTATCCCGGGGGAATCCTAGGGTATCCCGACACTCCCGGGGCAGCGGGGCACTCCTTGGTGGGGCTGCCTCGGGGCGGGGGCTGCACCTGTTGTGTTGCGGCCGCATCTGTGTAAGCAGGAGAAGTGCGAGGCTGCTTCCCATCCTTGCCAGTCGTTGTGGAGCCCCTAAAATAATGGGGGTTGGTTTAGGGAGGGAGGAGAACTCCCTTTAACAGCAGCAGTGTTCCAGCCTTTCTCCCACGATGTTCCCAAGTGGTCTCTCAGTTCGAATGCTGTTTGGACTCGTAAGGAATAAATTGGGCTTATGGGTCTCGCCCATCAAAGCCCAGCCTGGTGAGCTCGAGGATTCCCGAGCAAGGGGCAAAACAGATGAGCCTCTTCCTGCTATCGATTCAAGGAGGAATTCCAGAGGATTTCCTTTTCCCTGTTGTGACTGTTGTAAACCTCAGGCCTGATGCTGGCGCTGGCTGTCACACACGGGGTCTGCCTTAATTCAGGATTGATATCGACAGTGAGAGCAACTGATACAAGTGGTGTTTGCAGGTCTATGGCTCAGATCCCTGCTGGCAGCAAGACATCAGCATGTCTTGACCAGGACCCAGCTCTTGTGCCTAACTCTGCCCTGAAGGCAATGGGAATTAATCACCTTATTGTTCTTTTGAGGATCTGAGCTTTTCCCCAGCCTCCTACTTCAAATAAAGCCACAGTCCAGTGTTTCTTGGCCCCGGTGGATGAGGGGAATCCTCCTTTCTCCCTCTGCTTTGGCTCTTGCTTGAATGAAGATGCTCCGTGCGTGGTTCCCTCTGCCTGTGAGTGAGTGAGGCAAACTCCTGGCACACTGTGCTGCACCCAGAGCTCTGGGAGCACAGCCTGCTTGTAAATATTTATGGCACTCCATTGTGCATGAATAAAATGGTTTGTAGGAATCCAGGAAGCCTCAATCACGGGAAGTGTCCCAGCAGTGCCTGCCCTGGGAATGCCACTGGCCCGAGGATGCTCTGCCATGGCTGGAGCACCACGCAGGGCTCGCTGTCTACCAAAGTTTTTGTGTGCAGAAGGGATGTGGACCAACACAAAGCAGTTTTTCAGAGGAAAATCTCACTTCCCCCAGGCATTGCCTGGGCCTGACTGTCTGTGTGTGGAACAAACAAGTGGCTGTGGCACGGAGGGGGGGAAGCCTTGCCCTGGCACACAAGGTGCCCATCATCTTCTCAAAGCCTGGGCACAGCTGGAGGCCGGCAGGGGCCCTGGTGTCAATTAGAGCAGCTTGAAAGCTGCTGTGTTGGAGGTGAGTGGCAGGAGGAAGGAGCCCCCTGGAGCCCAGGGCTTGTTGGAGCCCAGCATGGCAGGACAAGCTGCCTTTTGCTTGGCTGGGGCAGCTGAATATGCAGGACATACAATGGCCCTCTGGAATGGTTGCCCTGACAAAATCAAAACACTTGGAGAAGCACTTGTGTGTTATTGAGAACTGGGAGCTGAGCAGATCTGTTGAACACTGGAGCGTGAGCAGGCACTGACTGACACCCCCTGGGCTCCTGCAGCACCCACACCCACCCTCGAGTCACTGGGGCATGGCAGCAGCAGGCAGAGCTCAGAGCTGCCCAAAAGCAGAGCCCAGGCTGCCACTCCTGCATGGGAACACGTGGGGATGCTCCCTGGGAGAGGCAGCAGGCTGTGCAGGGAGGTTGCTGCCATCTCCACTAAACTCTCCCAAGCCCTAAGTCAGTCCCTTGAGGCCTCCTGGTGCTGTGCAGATCATAATCCTCAGCTTAGAGCTCAGTGGTCTTTACCCAGGCATGGGGAGCATCAGCCCGTGGGGGCTGGCAAAGGGTAGCAATGGGCCTGGTGAAGGTTTGGTGGGTGGCATGAGCTGCTGGGTATGGCCAGGGTTGGTGTTTCAGGTCATTGGCAACAGAAGCTGCTGAAACCAACGTTTCTGCTGGCACTGAATCCTCCCATGTGTGGTTTTTAACCTACTTTGAGCAGTAGGTGCGTGATGTTCCCAGTGCTCTCCGTGTGAGTCTCATGATGTGACCTCAGGAGGGTCAAGAGTTTGTGGCTCTTGAGGATAGCACATGTCTGCTATTTTTGGCCAAATTTCCTGAGAGCAGCTTGCAGATGTTCATGTTGTTGGAAGCACAGTGTTTCCAGGAGATGGCTGGGCCAGCCCAGGAGAGCCACTGGGTGCCTGCTGGAGAGCTCTCTCTGCTGGTGTCTCCTTCTGGAGCTTTTAGTCCTGCTGGTAGTGCTGCTGTCTCCTCCTCCTCCTCCCAACCTCATTTCGTGTGACACTCAGCCTTGTCCACAAGTGTGCCGTTGATTGCAAAACCAGATGGTACTTTGCTGCCAAGAGATTTTGGGAAACATCCCTCCCTGCTGCTCTCTCTGCAGGGAGAGGGTGCTCTGAGCATCATTTCTCCTAAACAGGTCACTTCCAGCCACAGAGCCGTGGGGTTTCTGCTGTTGCAAAAGCTGCCAGTAATGCTGGGACCTTCAGCAGGGCTGGGACCTTCAGCAGGGCTGGGACCTTCAGCATGGCTGTGAGGGAGCTCATTCCTGGAAATGGGAAACTCTCCCCATCCAACTCATCACCCAAACTTCTCCCTGCCAAGTGGTAGTAGGAGTTGCTTTTCCTTCTGGCCAATGAAAGTGCTGGGATTTGTTTGTTTGTTTTAACCTTCTGGGAGAAGATGCCAAGGATGTGTTAGAGGAGTTTAATTTAATATCTTGGGCTTGCAGAGGTGCTGAAAGCAGAGGGTGAATCACTGATCTGTCCCATGTGGAAGGGCTGAGATCTCTGTCGTGCCACTGTGGAGTCTGCAAACGGTGGGGGGGCATTTTCAAGGTTCCTGCAAAGGGATTTATTTGCTAGCAAAGCCACAACAGAGAAGAACCCCCTCAGCAGAGCCAGAAAGACCATTTAATCCAGAAATCTTTGATGTCTTTGGTTTCTTTGAGGGACATTTGGCCTTGCTTATCCAGGGGTGCTGTTACCAGTGGGTTGATTGGTTTTGGTGCGTGGGGTCCTCTCCTGTGGGTGGATGGATGGATGTAAAGGATGGGGTGGGAATTGCAGAATGTCAGATGGGAATGGGCAGGTCCTCACAGGTTTCTTTTTGGGGTGTTTTTTGGGGGCTCCATCCCTGCTGGCCTTGGACACTTCCAGGGATGGGGCAGCCACAGTTTTTCTTGGCAGGTTACTGTAGCATTTGGGTCCTGTATAGCCTTACAAACCTGGGTCTAAAATGTGACCACACATTGGCAAAATCATTATTTCAGGGCTCTGAGCTATGGCCCAACAAACTGATGTTACTTTGAAGAACTTTGGCTCTTCTTCCCTGGTGGGGTATGGGCTATCCCAGGTCACCTGGTGATTTATCAGCAGCTACAAGGAAGGGTGAGATTGGGGACATTTAGTGCAATATCTGAGACCTGTCTCATCATCTTCTCTGAACAGCAACACTCCCCTGGCTGTCCATGATTTAACACCCTCATCTTCTTAGTGCAGAAAATAAGCTCTTTGCTGAAGAAGCTTTTATCTAGATTAAGGCTGAGAAGACTAAGCAGAGAAGAGGCCTCAGACTTTGCTCAGGACTGTTTCCATCTGGTGCTTGAATGAGCCTTCTCTGTTCTCTGCTGAACCTTTTTGTGGCTTTGGGTTAATTTGTGCTCGTTTACTGAAAAAGACCCAAATCACTGACTGGTTGTGCAGGGGAAGAGGTTCTCAGGATGGGAGCTGGTGATGCAGAGGCTCTGGGTGGTTGGAGAGCTGGGAGGTGATGGCTGAGAGCCCTAAGAAGGTGGCCCTGGGCAGGGGTGCGCCGGCCCCGGGCAGGGACGTGGTGGCCCTGGGCAGGGACGGGTTGGCTCTGGGCAGGGGTGTGTTGGCCCTGCAGATGGACGTGGTGGCCCCGGGCAGGGACGTGGTGGCCCTGGGCAGGGACGGGTTGGCTCTGGGCAGGGGTGTGTTGGCCCTGCAGATGGACGTGGTGGCCCCGGGCAGGGACATGGTGGCCCCGGGCAGGGACAGGTTGGCTCTGGGCAGGGGTGTGTTGGCCCTGCAGATGGATGTGGTGGCCCCGGGCAGGGGTGTGTTGGCTCTTTGCAGGGGTGTGTTGGATCTACAGGTGGACGTGGTGGCCCCGAGCAGGGACGGGTTGGCCCTGCAGAGGAGCCCCCCCACTGGGAGGGCTTTGAGGCACAGCCCCGTGTTGAGCCTCAGCAGAGCTGAAGGGCTGAGCCATTGCTGGTGGATTTCTGGGGCAGTTTGTGTTATTTTTGCTAAGAGTTGGTGGCTGTTGCTTTTAATTGCTCTGAGATTGACTCCAATGACCGCATTTAAAAGTGTGGGTTTCCTAATCTGTGGAACTCTTTTCTTGCATCTCTGAGATGCTGAGCCATGCCACAAAAGGAGTCCTGCAGTACAGACAAAGTAGATCCAAACTTCTCATTCCATTTCTAATTTTGCCCTAGAGTTTAGGTCTGTATTTTGGGTTGTGGTTCATCTGCACAACTCATTGTTCTTTCTAAAGTGCCCTGAGCTTTCAGGGCTCCCATCTGTGGGAAGGAAAGGAAAGGAAAGGACAGGACTGTCCACCTGCATCCTCTCCCTCTGGCCCCATTCTTCTTCTTCCTTAAGCAAGATGCAGCTTCTTTCCTTCTATTTACCTTCACCAAGTGGTTTGTGCTGGTGTTTTATTGGCACACATCCCCTTGTCCCAGTGGGAAAAAGAATCCTGGTTGTGTTGTTCAAAAAGAAATAAATGAAAATAAATTGAAAGAAAGAGAGAAATAGAAATAAATGAATCGGGAGAAAATGAAATAAATAAATGAATCGGGAGAAAATGAAATAAAAAGTAAATCGGAAAAAAGAAATTGAAATAAATAAATAAATTGGAAGAAATAGAAATACATAAATGGAAAGAAAAAAATAGAAAAAATAAATTGGAAAAAAGAACTCAAAATAAATAAATAAATCGAAAGGGAGACATGGAAATAAATAAATAAATCGAAAGGGAGACATGGAAATAAATCAAAAGAAAGAAATTGAAATAAATAAGCGGAAAGAAATAAACAGCAACAATATGAAAGAAGCAAAGAATTATAAATAAATAAAGAAATGGGAAGAAGAAATAGAAATAAGTAAATAAATGGAAAGAAAGAAATGGAAATAAATAAATAAATGGAAAGATCAATAAATAAATAAATAAATCGAAAGAACGGGAGAAATAGAAATAAATAAATAAATTGCAATAAATAAAACTGGGAGGAGCAGCTCTTTGGCTTTGCTTCTGCTGGGCACCCCTGCCCTGGCTGTTCCCCTTCAGTTCCTGCCTGTCTGCATCCCCCCCAGTTGCTTTGCATTTCCCAGCTCCCTTTCATGAGCACATTTTCCAGCTGGGCCGCATTATTTCGGCATCCCAAAGAAGGTTTTAAGCTGTGCCTTCCTCCTCCCCCTCCTCCCCCTCCTCCCGGCAAACAAGGATTTCATGCAAAGGACTTGCCCTGCCCCTCTGGGGCTGCTCGATGAGTTTGCTGGCAGGGACTGGGGGGACGTCATCAGGTATTCCTGAAAGCCCCGAGCCTAAACTTTAAAGGTTCTACCTTTATATCTTCTCCTTTTTATCTCCTCCCACACCAAACTGGCTCAGAGTCCTGGGTTTGGCACCACGGACAAGCCAAGAAGGTGGAGATGGAGGAGCTCCAGTTCATCCTCCAGTTCATCCCTGGAGTCCAGCCAGGCCAGGACCAGCCCTGAGAGAGGAGCGAGCACGTTATTATAAGGAGAAACACAGTGGGAAGCTGATTCCAGTTGCCTTGATTTAGTCCCTTCCTCACAGTAAACTGGTACCAAAATTAATGTTTCCAAAATCAGAAAGTTTTCCTTGCACAAGTGAATGCAGACTTTGATTTATAATCATTATTTTTGAAATAATTATTGGCTTTTTACTCTGGGATGGAAACACAATTTAAGCCTCTCTATGGAGAGGAAGTCTTGGCTGTAGGTTCGTTTTAGCCCATGCTTGAGAGATTGGAACTGAAAACACAAAAAACTTGATTTATTCCTTCTCAAAAGGGTGTTTTCAGTTTTAAGGATAGAGAAGGTGCCTGAGCTGGGCCACGGCATCACTTTGGACTTTGGGAATGTCCAGATCTTGGGGGTCTTATTCCTATTTGGAAAAATATGCTATTCCACACTTCCTTTAAATAAAATATAATTCAGCTTTAACAAAGTTTAAATGAGGAGGGTAAACATTTTGCAGCTAAACTGTCTGGGCTGTTGTGCTGCACACGGTGGGGTTTGAAATCTCAACTGAGAGTTTAAGCCCAAATCTTCTGCCCTGGAAACAGTCCTTTCATCCCAGATAAAGCCTGGGATGACAGCACAGCTTTCTGAGGACACCTCCAGCCAATGAACATCCTCAATCCAAAAGGCAGATGAAATTACGAGGATTTATTTGTCACCCTCCCCCTCCCATCTGCATTTATTTTCCTCTCAGGCTCCATTGAGCAGCACGTAACAGAGCTCTGAAATCCCAGTTTATTTATTATTTTAATCCCAGGGAGCTGCAAACTTCTTGCCTGCCTGAAAAGCAGCTCCAGGTGCCAAGGCTGGTGGCAAAGCCAGGCTGTAAAGTTGTTTTTCCCTGCCCTGCCCCTTGGCATCAAACGTGCCCAGTGCCCGCATCAGGCACAACGAGGGGGCTCCCAACAAGAGGGTTTAAGCAGCTTTGCACAAATAGGATTTGGACCAGTTTGTTTGGGATAAACAAGCCCTGAGTTCAGCTCCTCCTGCTCAGCCCCAACAGCTCCAGTGCAGGGAGGTTGTTTCGTTGCTCCTCTGACCAAAAGCACCCTGAGCTGGGCTGTGTGTGCCAGGCTGGATGGCCCTTCCCTGCCCCTGGCACCCAGATCTGACAGGGCTGAGGCTGCCAAAGGGCTCCAGCTCGAGCTCCAGGGTGGGCTCTGGCTCCTGGATTAGGTTCTGGAATCAGGGAGAGGGAGGGTCAGGCTGGAGGAGCCCTCACACAGCTGGGGATGGTGTGGTGAGGTGAAACCTGTCACCTTTGGGAGCCACAAATCCAAACTGGGAATGGGAATAATGACAGAAAAGGCAGTGCCCGTGGTGGGAAATGGGCCAGAGAGCTTGGCTTGTGTCCTCACAGCCCTGGGTTGTCCCCAGAAGCCACCTCAGGCTGGGGCTTCCAGCAGCACATCCATCCCCCAGAGCTGCTCCTCCAGAGGGGCACCAATCCCGAGAGGAATCTGGAGAGAGGTGACCAGAGGCTCCCTCCTAGAAACAGCTCAACAACCTCCTGCAATAGCTGAGCACCCTCTTCCCAAGGCAGAACACTCCTGGAGTTGGGCTGAGGCAGCGATGGAGGGGGTCAGCCCTTCCTCAGAGTTCATCTCCACGTCACGGTTGGATTCTGGGAAACATTTGGAAAACATCAGGAGCATGAGGCAAACTGACTTGTGGCTCTTGGCTCCTCTTCTCCTCCTCCAGGAGGGCTGGGTGTGATCCTGGGGGCCTCCCCTTGCCAGTGTGGTTGGCAGGGGCTGCATCAGCCCCTCTGGCACTGCTGGGTGCTCACATCCCATCGTGGATCTGGTGGACACAACCAGGACATGATCTGTCAGAGTCTGTCTCCCAAATCCACACGTGAATTGGCTGTTTTTCTGAGAGCACAAAAAGATAATTCTCCATCAAAATGCTCTCTGTTCTCTATTCCTGCTCAAGCACCTTCAAGGCAACGACGTTCCCTGCAGACCAAAGTGCAGAAAGTTGCCCAAGACTTTTTAATCCTGCTGGAAGGAAAGCCAAGGGTTGTTTTCAGGATGACTCCAGAAAAATGTTTGGCAGCTTTAACGTCTTGCTAAACAACTTGTGGACAGTGTGTAAACAGCCTTTTGGTTTTATAAACACAGCCTCGAGCTTGTGGAGTGGGAAAAAGGCTGAAGGCATCACGTGGAGGGAAGATGAATTTCTTCCGGCAGCTTAAGGAGTTTTGTATTTGTATTTTTGTATTTTTATTTTTATATTTGCTCAGGGTTAAGGGTTGGAGTTTGGACATACTTTGCATGGGAAATGTGGGAGGAGAAAGAGGTGGCACTGCAGGGGGAAAGCACCTGAATCTGGAAAAAAATGAGATGATAAAACTGGTTTTGGACAGCAATCCCCATGGATATTTGATACCCAGGTGTGGGGAGGTCCACCCTGCTCCCCTCTGCTCCAGAGGGACCAGTTTGGGTGCAGAGCATCCTCCCAGCACCTGTGGGTGTAATGCAGCCAAGCACCTCTCCCCACCATCCCTTTGGGCTGAGGAAATGCTTCTGGGATCTAACAAATCTTTTTCTCCTCTTCTGATCTGACCGAATGATTGAACTCCTGTCAGTGGCATTTGGGGTCAGACTTCCTGCACACCAGCTTATTCCATCAGGTCATTGACTCACATGGCTGGATGTTCCCTGACTTCTGCATAATGCATTGAAAACCTTGCATTTCTTTTCAATGTAGAAGTGAGAACATTCTTAAATGGTTTGTGGGAGAGAAGAAACTGTTGTCTCTCACGGTTTCATGGTCTGAAGTGATTTCCCTTTGAAGCAGCAGAGTTTTCTAACTCACTCAGTATTAGACATCATAAAAAACATGAAAGGAGTTTAAAAAAAAAAAAGAAACCCCCTTAGACAAACATCTACTAATTTGAAGTTTGCACACATCTGCACTAAGGAAAAAATGCACCTTGGCCCTGGATCCACTAATGAGTTTAGCAGAACATTTCATCAGCCAGAGCTGCTGGGGGAGCTCCAGCCCCCAGAGCAGGGCAGGACAGCCCTGGCCCAGCACTCAGGGGCTGGGGGTGGGTCTTCTGCTGCTGGGTGGGCTTGGTGGGTATGTTTGGAGTGTGTGGAAAACTCTGTGTGTGCATGAAAGCTGAGGTTGGGTCTGAGGTGAGGTTGGGTCTCTGAGGTTCGGTTTGGTCTGTGAGGTCGGATCGGCAGTGAGGTTGGGTCTCTGAGGTTGGGTCTGTGAGGTGGGGTTGGGTCTCTGAGGCTGGATCTGCAGTGAGGTTTGGTCTCTGAGGCTGGGTCTCTGAGGTTGGGTCTGCAGCTGCATGAGATCTTTCTGAGGGTGTAGAAGTGGATAATGCTCCAAGATGGAGCATTACTGAGGGCTCTGCACATCTTGTGCCACCCCAGTGCTGAGCCTGGGGGTTGTTCTTGTGCTGCCCTGAATGGTCCCAGTTCCTTTGCTTCCATTCACAGGGAACATAAATCCGACTCCTCCAACCTGCCCTGCTTGGGGTTTGCTTCGCATGGTGGAACCAGAGCACACCCCACACTCTTGGCTTCTTTTTTATCCCTGGCTTTGTCCTGTGTGCTACAAATTAATCTGCTCAGGAGCAGTGGGTGAACTCCCTGCCCTGCTGAGTGAAGTGTCAGAAGGGCAAAGGTTGGGCTTTGTTTATTTGCTCTGGCCATGGTTCTGTGCAAAGCCACCTCCTGAGGGCTGAGCTCCCCTCTCCTCTGGGGCAGCCCGTGGGGAAGGGAGGGGGTTTGAAGCTTTAGTTCCAAGGGGATGGGTATGATGGGATCCCACAAATGTGAAATGGCCCACTGGATGGACCTGAAGAGGTGAAGAGATGTCCATGCCTTCCTGGTGTGGTCAGTCCTGCAGCCTGTGCTCACAGAGCTGCCCCATCTCGTGGGAATGGGCACAAACAGCCTTTTTTGAAGCGGTTGGACATCAGTGATGGGCTGGATTTGGTTCTCCATGTGCCTGGAGTGAGTGATGGCCCTTGGCCTAAGGGAGGTGTGTCCTTTTCCCTCCATCCTGGCTGAGATGCTCTGTTTGTATGGCTGTGTCTCTTTGAAGGAGGCCCCATGGCCTGGAATTCTGGAGCAGGGCAGGGAATGGGGGACCTCAGCCCTGGCAGGGGCTTTCTCTTTCTGCTTCTTTTCCATTATTCAATGTTTTTGTTGGAAAGGTGAACCGCCCCCATCTCGCTGGCTTCTTGCTGTACCACAGGCTGAGAGATGCAAGGAAAGAACAGGCTCAGAGCTGAAACTTGGGGGCAGGCAGAGGATTTTAGGGCTGGAAGCACCTTGTCTGCCAGCTCCTCTTAGGCAGGAAGGCTGTGGGGACCAGCAGGACTGAGGCTGCATTTACTGGTTGGGAAAGTACTGACAAGATCTGTTCCAGAGGGAAAACCACCTTATGCGGAATCTTGGATGAGGTGACTGGTCCTGTCCCACGATTTTGGGGCACAGTGTCAGGCTCCGAGCCTGAAATGCTTCTCCTTCAATTGGATTTTCAGCCACAGACCCCACACAGCATCTTGCAGGGTCAGAAAAGCCCTTCTTTAATGTCATTATGTGTCATAACCCTGCTAAGAGGACTGATCCTTCAAAGGGAGAGGCTGTCCCTGGAACAGCATCTGCAGGGGGAAATGCTGCTGGAGGGGGGTCAGGCACCACTTCTGCTGCCTCCTGTTGACATTGGCAAACTGGCTGCCTCTCCCTGCCTTCTCCAGGGACATTTACTGCCAGGTGAGGCCTTTGGTTAACACAAACTTGTGGTTTCTGCAAACCACATGGCTGCATGTTTCCTCATCTGACTTTACCTGCTATGGCTGAACCACTGCAATGTAGTTTTTGGCTCCTGACAGCAGTTCTGAGCTGCTTTTTGGGGGTGTTTTTGCCAGTGTTTGGTCCTGTTTTGGGTCATGTGCAGCCAAACCCCAGTGAAGTCCGTGGGGCTCCGTGTTTGTTCTCGTGGTCTCTGTACAAAATGCATTACACGAGTTGGCCTTTGGAGTTTTAGAAACAATTACATGGGTCTCCAGCTATTTGGGGATCAAGGAGAGCTGCTTTTTATCCATCAACAAAGCCCAGTCTTTGTGTGTTTGTGGATGTGCAGTTGCACAGGATGCAGAGGAGGCACAAAGTTCTCCCGAGTTGCTTTGGGATTGTTTCTAACACAGTTGCAAAGTGTCCCCATAGCTCGTTCCTACCACAGGAGGTGTTTCCCCAGCCTGGGCACTACTCAGTGGGTCTTCTCTGCCCTGGCCAAGCAGAGGGGTGAGGGTGGATAGAGAGTTTGCTGCATGTCTGTGTTGGGAAACAGCCCCTCACATCGAGAGAGTGTCTGGGGCTACTCTTGGGGCCTCATCAGTACTAAGTTTATTCCTGCCAGGCACTTCTCCAGCACTCTGTGTGTGCAGCAGGTGAGTGCTGCCAGTCTGGCAGAGTTTTCATCAGGAGCTTTATCCAAGAGCTTTAATCCGTGCCCCGAGTCCTGCCAGCTGAGTGCCTGGAAGATAAGGAGAGACTGAATGTTGCAAGGGGAGCTGCTGGAAGGAGCAGCCCGTGCAAGGCGTGGTTGGAAGCTCTGGATGGGGGCGGCGGGGAGGGTTTGGGCAGGGGATGGCAGGGCACAGGTGGCGACTCCAGATGGGCACCGGAGCGGCTGAAGGCAGGGATGAAAGGGAGGGAGAAAGCCAGCAGGTGCAGGAGCAGCCAGGATTCAGTGCGGCTCGGCAGCCGGCAGTGCCCAGCACTGCCCTGCCCGGAGCTTTATCGTGGAGAGGAGCCCGGAGGGCACAGGCGTGTCCAAAGCACATCCCTGGGGGGACGGGCACGGCCAAGTGCCTGCAAATCCGCTGGGGCGAGAACAGAGAGGGAATCCCTCCGTGCTCCTCCCCGGGAACCACCGGCGGGGATGCCCCTCACTGTCCGAGCCTGGCACAGCCCCCGATGGGGCAGCCCCCAGACCACGCTGGGCTCGACAAGGCGGCAGAGGAAGGAAGAGCCCGGTCCGGCTCCTGCTTCCTCCGCAAGCCCTGCCTCGGTGCACGGTGCCCGCCCCCGTTCCTCCCCCGGCTCTCTGCGCTCCCCTGAGCCGGGCGAGGCGCGCTGAACCGAGCCGAGCCGCGCCGNGAGCCGCCCCGCCGGGCACCGGCCGCCCTGCTGAGGCTCCCGCACCCCCCGCGCCCCTTGTGCATCCTCTGAGCCCGCCGTGCATCCCTCGCCCCCAGACCCTTTGTGCATCCCCCACCCCTTTGTGCATCCCCCCGTGTACTCCCGGCCCCTCGTGCATCCCCTCCATCCTCCCGTGCCCCCCTCGGCCGCCT
>VWZD01002249.1:178863-208600 GCA_013396695.1 Sakesphorus luctuosus | reverse complement strand
GGAGGCGCGGGGGGCTGGGGGTGGGCGCGGAGCCGCCGCCGCTCTGCAGCGCTGAGCTCCGCCGGTCCGTGGCAGCGCCCCGGGAGCAGCTCGGCCGATCCGGCTCGCCGGGTGCCCGCAGCGATGGAGCGGAGCGGCGGGGCCGAGGCTCGGCTCCTCTCGGCCGGGCACAGCCTCCCTCTCCTCCGCCTGCGGGAGCGGAGCCGCCCCGCCGGGCACCGGCCGCCCTGCTGAGGCTCCCGCACCCCCCGCGCCCCTTGTGCATCCTCTGAGCCCGCCGTGCATCCCTCGCCCCNTCTCCGTGCCATCCAGCCCCCCCATCCCTTGCATGCAGCCCCAGGGCTGCGGGAGCCGCGGCTGCACATCATGGGCACGAAGCAGACCAAGGGCTGCCAGCCGGGCAGCGCCGGGGAGAGCCCCCCTGCCCACCACCGCAAGAAGGTGCCCCCCAGGGAAAGGGGGGACTTCCTCGCTTCCCTCGTGGTGAAGTCCGGAGAGAAGTTTGGGAAGGGTGGAGGCAGCAGCTTGCCCCCTTACCACCGGCGGATCTGCATGATCCAGGACATGCTGGTGCTGGTGAAGCAGGGAAAGCAAGAGGAGGCCACCGAGCTGCTGAAGAACCTGCGGCAGGTGAGGATGGGCAGAATTCTCCGAGGGGAGGGGGGCTGTGCCTGCTTTTGGTGGGGGGAAAAGTCTGGGAGCAAACCCCATCCTCGTTTGGAAAGTCTGTTGGCAAAGAGGGGGCACGCTCAGTGTTTGCGGGTCTGACTTTCGTGGCGTAATTTTGAGGAGGTGGCAGAGGAGCTGCAGGGTGGTCATGATGCTGGAGATGGGAAAATCCCCCCGGGGTGTGCTTTGCATTGTCTGCTGGGTGCGTTTTTCTCCTTCCCTTCATTCTGGCTCTGGTCGCTCTGGGGTTTGCAGCGCTCACAGCCCACTCAAGGTGGTTCCCACTCAACTTTCCAAAAGTTTGGTGTTTAAAGCAGCTCTGTAAAAGCGCCGAGGCAATTTGAGCTGGCAGCTTTTGAGAATCAGCTCTTTTCTTCCTGGCTCAGAAATACCCGGAGTTGGCAGCTTCGCTTTTTATCTTGTTCTTTTTTGACGCACAATCGCGTGGTGGAGTTTTTGCTGCTGTTGGCTCGGGGGAAAAAAAGGCGCTGGGCGGGAGAGGGGAATTAATTGTACGGAGCCCGAGACCTTTTGCCTTGAAAGTCTGTTTGAGCTGGGCATTAGCTGGGAAGCAACAGCACGGAAAGTTGCTGTGAGCAAACAGAAAGGCAGCCGAGGAGCACTGCTCTGGATCCAGCAAATTAGCATTTGATCTCTTCTACTGATAGATGGTGATAAAAAGACCGAAGTGCTGGGCATTTTCAGGGCTCTGGGGCACACGGGGCTTTGAAAACCAGCAAGTTTTCCATGCAAACCCAAACTAGACCTGTCTTCAAGCCGGGGTTTTCTCCCGAGGAGCCTGCACGGTGCTCAGCTGTTCCACATAACCAGTTCTGCCACCTGGGAAAAAGTTGCTCAGAACTTGGTTGGGCATCAGGAGCCGCTTTTTTTTTTGCCCTGTAGTTAATCTGTCCACGGGGAAACACAGCTGGTCCAGAGTCTGATGGTTTTCCTTTTGGGTTTTGCTTTTAGCATTCACCCCCCACACCTCATTTTTAGTCCAGTTCAGTTTTTAGCAAGTGGATGTGTGGTTTGGGCATGTCCCTCACCCACCCAGCCCACTCCATTTATCCTGTCAGCCAGGGCCCCTCGGCCCAGCTGCTTTATGTGGTTTAGGACTATCTTTGGAGCAGCCCAGCTATGAAATCTGAACAGTTTTGTGTGTGTTTGTGTTTCCTTATGGAGAGCTCTTGGAGCTTACTCTCAGCCTTGAGATTATCTTTATTATCTGAGATGAACGTGCCCCCCCACCAGGAGTGGTGTCTCTTTGGGACAATGACCTGCCCATTTGGGGTCTGTGGGTTGAGCACATGGCTTGGAAAATCCCATGGGACAGACGTGGCCCTGAGCTGGGCAGCAGATCAGTGCCCAAATGTTGCAGCCTCTCAGCCACACCAAAGCCTTATCATTGCACCAGCCCACTGGAGCTGGCAGAGAGGCAGGTGCTAATTTTAGAGGGTGTTTATCTCAAACACCTTCCCAAAAAAATAAACCTTGGTGCCTGGGGAGTGCCACGAATCACTCTCAAGTTCTCTCTGGCTGCAGAGACTGTGTTTTCTCAGCGATGCTCTGGGCTGTCCTCACCCTCCCCACAGGTTGATTGTGCAGAGAGAGGGAGCTGGGACGTGTCACAGAGGATGCCCTGATGGCAGATCTGACCGTGGGGGCATCCTGTCATCTGACTGGGGGTAGGTGGGAGAAACAGCTAAGAATTAATCTTAAAATGCTGGGGGAAGTGAGGAACCTGTTCCCATCAGGTATGTCTTTGTCAGTGAGTGTTTCTGAAGAGCTTGCTCTGATAAAATGTATCTTCGAGTGTCGAAATAGGGAACGCTTTGTCCTAGATACTATAATAGACTCAAAGCACGTTTTTAATGAGGTGATATTATCCCTTCCCTCCAGGTAGTGAGTGTGGGATGCCCCACTGAACAAATCCTGCTTGCTGTGGTTTCCCACCAATGGCTTTTGGGAGGGGACATTTTAGGGGTGCACTGGTGGCTGCAAGGGACACTTGGTTAGGTCCCTATCAGTGGGAGCCTCTGAGAGCTGATTCCTGCCATGTCTCAGCCTGAAAGGGAGGATCTGGAGGGAAGGATGGGCAGACTTTCCCCCTGAGCCACTCACAGTGGCAGAGGGGCTGTGGCATGGGCTGCCCTGTGTAGTTGCTGATGCAGCCAGTGATGCTGCTGCAGAACTGGGGGTTTCAAGCCAGCCCAGTGACCTGGTGCCCAGCCCTCAGCTGACATTTTTTAAATCCCAGCATTTAGGTCACTGGGAGCCTTTCCACTGCCTTCCCCAAGGTTTTTAGTGGGCCCAGCATGGCAGTGAGGGGGTGGGTGGCAGCATCCCTGCCTTTAAAGAGGCTCCATCGTTTTTTCGAGCAGGATGTTGTCAGAGCTGAGGCTTTTCAGTTCTCTGTGACAAAATGCTCTGCCCTCCCCACTCACTGCAAGGCAAGGCTTGAGGGGCTTCTACCTGCCTGCTGAGGGTCCCACAAAAGCTGTTTGCTAATCAGCCAAAGGGCAGGGCAGCAATGCCATGGGCAAGCCCTGCCTTTCCAGCCCCACCACTGGCACCAACATCCACCGTGGCCTTTTGCATTCCACCAAATTCATCCATCCTGCTCCCCTCCCTGAGGCTGGAGCAATGCTGTCTTCTTTGTAAGGATTAATTAGTATTTCCAGGAATGCTTGGAGGTTGCAAACAACCCTAAAACGCTGAGATACGAAGCAAACTTCTTTTTGTTTGAAAAGATAAAAGATGTGAGCAGCAGACAGAGTCCTTTGCTCCCAGACTGCTCCTCAGAGGGGTCAGCAGCAGTTTCTGCAGCAGCAGCTCCATCCCACTGCCTGCCCTCAAAACAACACTCCTGTTGTTCCTGCTGCAGGAGCTGCTCCAGAGGGTATGTGCTCCCTTGGCACATTTAACTACACCCTCTTGAACTTGAGATACCCACTGCTTTTTCCTTATGTTCTAATAATGCTGTCAGTGACCCAGAGCTCAGACCCTGCAGTGCAAAATGAAAATCCCTTCCCAAAAAAGTGCCTCTTTGCCTGAGGTGTTTACTCAGGAACCATCCTCACAGTGCATGTTGCTTTGGGCAGTTAAACACGCTGGAAATGCACTGAAATACTTAACATTTTATTGAGGCTGGAGCTTGGGGTTGCCAGGACTTTGCTGGTCACCTGGAGGGAACCAGTTGCTTTTCATGGGAGTAATTGTTGTGCTGAGTAAGTTGGAATCCAGTTTCTCTGCTAGACTTACCTGTCAGCATCTTCTCTGCTTTCCAAGGAGCTGCTGCAGGGCCTCACCCTAAGAGAGGATGAAGAATGAATTAATTCAGGGTGTCCAGCACTTGGGGCATGGGAACCTGCTTCAGACCCTGCACCTCACCCATGCTGGCTGTCAGGGGTGGGGGAACTGCAGCTCCAACTGTGCCCAGTACCACCAGTTGCAGAGTGGGATAGGCTTTAATGTTCTATAGTGTATCATTTTTATTTTTACCTTTTTTTTTGTCTCCACACTCTTGGGTTTCACTGGTTAAGGCAGCCAAGCGCTGTCAGTATATTAAATTCTGGGAGTGTCTCTCCTGCTGGGGAGAGGATTTGTAAAACAAAGCATGTTTTCCTCCTCTCTGCTGCCAAAGGGATCGGTTTTCCCAAGTGAAATGCTGAAGCTCTTCCCAGCACATTACGTTTCACTCCAGGAATTTGCCATTGGTTATGGCTCGACGTGGAGGTTTTTGCTGGGCTGTTGCTGCTGCTCCAGCAGAGCTGGGCTGGTGGGAGAGGGGAGGAGGAGGAGGAGGAGGAGGAGGCAGCCAGGGGATCTGGGCATCATCTGCAGGGGGCAGGAGGTGTGCAGCAGCTCCAGGAATTAAACAGGAAAGAGGGGAAGGAAAACAAAGTACTGTAATAAACCTCAGAGTGCTGGAGGTGGCCAGAAGCCAAATGACAAGGTCCACTCGTAGGGTGGATTCTCCACCACAGCAGCTTCACCTGGGCTGTGGTGGGGTGTGAAGGGCAGGGGAGAGGGGGCAAAGCTTGCAATGATTGCAGTGTCTGTGGCAGCTCATCAGGATGAAGGGGATGTTTCTTGCTGCTGCCTCATCTTGGTTCAGACTTTCTGCTGGCCCCTGGCTTTGCCCCAGCCTCAGAGCACACACTTCAGCCCTGCCAGTGCCAGAACTGCTCCCATGTTGCTCCTCAGCTGAGTGTTTGGATGTGCTCATGGATGTTTAGCCTGGAGAAGAGGAGGCTCAGAGGTGACCTCAGCACTGTCTGGAACTCCCTGAAGGGAAGTTCTGGCCACGTGGGGGTTGGTCTCTTCTCCCAGACACTCAGCAATAGGACAAGGGGGCACGGGGGGCTCAAGCTCTGCCAGGGGAAATTGAAGTTGGAGAGCAGAAAAAACTTCTTTGCAGAGAGAGTGCTGAGGGATTGGAATGGGCTGCCCAGAGAGGGGGTGGATTCCCCATCCCTGGAGGTTTTTCAGCTGAGCTTGGCCATGGCACTGAGTGCCATGATCTGGTAAAGGGACTGGAGTGGGACCAAGGGTTGGACTTGATGATCTCAGAGGGCTTTTCCAACCCAATCCATTCTAGGATTCTATGGACACCCAGAGCAGAGTGTGGGGAGTGCTGAGCTCTGGGTGATGTGATGCAGCTTGGCCTCAGCCTGCGGGCACAGCGTGGCTGGACTGTGTCACTCTTCACTCCCTCTTGCCCCTGTGCCACCAGCCATGGGACATCACTCCCGTGGAGAGCATCCCGTGGCCTCTGGAATGCTGGAGGGCACCAGCAGTGTTGTGTCTGTGGGTGAACCCCTGAGCACTGAGGTGCCCCAGGTTGGGGTTTCTCAGCTCCCTCCAGCCTGGGAGCTGCCAGCAGAAGGACAGGCATGAAGAGGTTGGCAGAACTGGGCTTGGTTCTTTGCAAGTGGGAGATCCTGGGGCCAGGAAGTGGGGGCTGAGGGCAGGGACCTGCTGTGCCAGCAGTGCCAGGCACCGCAGGGTGGAAGTTGGGTAACTCAGCTCTTGAGTGGGGTGGCTTTGGGATCAGCACTCATTTCCTCTGCTTCAGGCTGCTGATGAAACCATCAGTCCTCCCTGAAATTATTTTTAACCCTTAGGCTGCTGAGGCATTGACAGCAAATGGCTGTGCCTTGCAGGGCTGGGGTGTTTTCTGCCCCAAACAGCACCTGGTTTTCTCCCCACGCTCCCTGACCCTGCCCTGCTGTGAGATGATCTCTTGTTGTGTCCTTTGGTGCTTCCCATCCTGGCTCCTTCTGCTCCTCCTTCCTTCCTTTGTGGGATTCCCAGGTGGATGTGTCCCATGTCTGCTTGGCATCCAAGCAGCCTGGTGTTAATTAACCCCCTGGAAGGGGTTGCTGCTGCTCCTCCTGTGGAAAATGTGTTTTTGGGGGATGCAAGGAAGGCTGTGCTGCTCACCCTGCCACTGACCTGGAGCAGAGGGGTTTGCTCTTCCCACTGGAACTTGGGAACCTCATGCCTAAGGAATGAGTGTTGGCAGTGGGTGCATTGATGCCACACAGCTGGGCAGGTCCTGCTGCAGGGCTGGCGCTGGTGGGGCCTGAGCATGGGTGAGATCTGTGTTCATACATCCCCCTCCACCTGAGGAGCACGTCCTGGCTGAGCTCCCCCAGTGCCCAACTTCCCAAAGGTCCCCCTGGCACAGCCTGGCGGCACTGCTGGCTCAGAGGGCTGTGTGCCCAGGGAAGAGGGGACTCTCATGTGCCAAACTCTGGACCCTGGAGGTGCCTTGGCTGAAAAGGCTCCGAGATGAAAGTGCTGGGTCAGCCCTTGGTTTCCTTCCTCTGGAGCTGGGCTGGGTTAGGCCGGGCTGGGTTAGGCCGGACTGGGCTGGGTTAGGCCGGGCTGGGTTAGGCCGGACTGGGCTGGGTTAGGCTGGGACGGGTTAGGCTGGACTGTACAATGGGCAGCTGCTGCTCCCAAAGGAGGAGGAGGAGGCCCTGCCTGTGCCCTCACTGGAGACAGAAGTCTCCAGGCTGGGAGAAGTGAATGGTTGCAGTTGGCACCTCAGCCCCTGTTCAGCACTTTATCTGTCTGTATAACAGCAGGAATGTCTTTCCCCCCTCCCTCCCTGCCCAGGCTCCTGCTTTCCCCTCTGATGTGAAATGCAGCAGCTCGGGGTTCCAGCCTGCAGACAGCCTGGCATCCACCTTCTCTTTTCTTTTTTCTTTTTCTTTTTATCTTGCTTCAAACTGTAATCCCCCAAAGTCTGAGGGTGTCTCCTCTGCCTTGCCAGTGTGTGGGTGTGATGGCTGTGTGGGCAGGGCCCTCCCTGCAGATGCCAGAGCTGGGATGGGGTACAGGGGGGCAGGAATGCAGGACAGTGCCCTTGAAATTCAGTATATTGTAGCTTCTTGAAGGCTTGAGGTCAATAATAGTATTTGATGTGGTGGTGGGTTGGTGGCTGTGGCCTCCTCTTAGGTAAGGGAGGTTGTTAGGAATTAATATTAATTTCATTCTTGCACAAAGTGATGTGGAGTTTTTAGTATTTAACTTCTGCAGGCCCTCCCTAAATGCCTAATGTGATTTAATTCCTAATTCCTTTTCTCTTCTCTGTGTGTCTCAGCCTCCTTCTCTTCCAGATTTTGGAGAAAAGATCACTGAATAGTGAATTTAATCTTGCCTCTAAAAGGCACAGCAAATTGTCCTTTCCATTCCTCTGCAAGCAAAAGGCTTTAACTCCAATTACTGCTGGCTCTGACCTTGCTGCTGTATGAGCAGAAACTGCCTCGAGCCTTCCAGCCCTCTCAGATCTTTTCAAGACTCTTTATCTTTCAGGCTTCATGTCTTTCAAAGTCAGCAACACTTTCTTTGTGTGAGGGTTTGAGCTTCCCCAGCTCCAGAGTGAGCCCTGGACATGCCTCAGTGCAGAGGGGAGGGAGCTGCCTCCTCCCTCCTGCCTTTGGCCACCTCAATGGATCTCTCGTTCCTTAGGGCCTCTTTGGATTGCAATATCATCTTCCTGGAGGCTCCCTTGCCCTTACAGAGCAGGGCTCAGCTTTGGTGTTGGTGGTGGGATTTCTTCAGGAGAGTTTTTGGGGTTTGCAGGGGTTCCAACAACCTGTGCATCCTTGTTGGCCCCTGGAGGGTTTCACAGAATCCTGGAATGGATTGGGTTGGAAAAGACCTCTGAGATCATCAAGTCCAACCCTTGGTCCAGCTCCAGTCCATTACTAGACCATGGCACTCAGTGCCACGGCCAAGCTGCGTTTAAAAATCTCCAGGGATGGTTTCCCCGAGCTCTGCTGTCCCCCAGCCCCAGATCAAGCTGCTCTCTGCTGCTTTCAGTCCTTCAATGTCCCCTTTGCCTCAGAGATTGCTTTCTGAGCAGTAAGAGCAGCATTTCCAGCTGCTTTGCTGCTGTTCCTGCTTCCCACTGCTCCTCCTGCCTGTCCCTGTGTGGGTGTGCAAGGTCTGTGAGAGATCACAGAAGGAACAGGGATTGCTCTGTGAGCCGCCCAAGAGATTATTTGGGAGGCACTGTCTGACAGTAAGAGTGCTCCTAATTCTGAGTTGAAGTCAAGGTTGGTTAATTAAAGGAGAGGCCAAGCAGGACCCTCCACTGGGCAGGTTTCTTTGGAGGATGGGGATGTGTGTGCTGCATTTCTTTGTGTTTATCTACAGAAAATGAGAAAATGGGTGTTAGCTGGGAAAGCCAAAGGAATCCGGGTTAAAAAAGGTGAGCCACCAGCGTGGGGGTTGGGTGCAGAGCAGCTTGGCCAGGCTGGGGGTGACAAGGACAATCAGGGACAGCACCTCCAGCTTCCTGGGTACTGAAACCCCATTTTACAACTCTCAGTAAGCAAAAGACACCAAGAGGAGTGAGCTCTGTCTGCCTCTTCCTCCCTCAAAAGACTCCAAGAGGAGTGAGTGTTCTGTCCTTTCCTCCCCCTCCAAAGCAGGATGAGCTCAGAAAATACGATATTAAAAGCACCTTGAATGGTTTCTGGATCTTCATCTCACAGGCAGAGGAAGGAGAGCAGATGTGCCCTGAGCCTTTTGCAGTGTGAGGTGGGAAGTGGTTCTTTGAGCTGGAGATGTCCTGAGGGGGGTTGCTGGGACACCTCTGTCCCACTGTGCCTGCAGAGCTGGTCCCACAGTGCTTGGGGTGGGCACTGGTGCCATCTCCCTGGCCAGGATTTGGGGGGCAATTGCAAAGCAGGAGGTTGGGGGAGTCCCATGGAACAAAAGAGCCTCAGGTTGGACTTTGGTGACAGAGCATGAGGGATGAATTGCACCTGTTGTAGCAGCTGCCGTGGACTTCACTTGTGTTGGATAAGCCTCAGGCCCTGCTCCATCCTGAGCTCACCAAAACCAGGACAGTGAAGCACAAATCTCTGCAGGAGCTCTTCAAACACCCCTTGCTTGGTGGTCCCTTCTCTGGAGGTTCTTGCTGGTCCATGGTGGGTGGCGTGAAGACAGCACCAGCCCAGCCTTGGTTCAGTCTGGCATTCCTTCATGTATTTTCATTTATACCATCTACTTGCATAGAGTTCTCCTCACTCCAGGACTGGAAGAAGAAGATTTGGGTGAAATCTTGCTCCCAATGGCTCTGTGGCTTCCTGGGCCAAGGCAGAAAGCGTGAAACAATTTGGGATGTGAGTGTGAATGACCTACCCTGTGGTGGTGACCACAGCCAAAACCAACCAGGAGAGAATTGTGACTTAAGCAGCACTTTTTTTTTGTGGGTAGAGTATTTTGGGGAGGGTCATTCTGTAAGAAAGAGGATGTTTTCCTGTTTGGTTGTAAAAAGCTGCTTCTGCTTGGTGTAATTGGATACTTCCTTTGCTGAGTGAGGAGCCTGGTGGGTCTGGGGGTGTTTATTTAGGCAGCTGTTGGGCTGGTGATGCATTTTGTGTGTTTTTATTCTGGTGGGAAACGGGGAATTTGGGGTTTACACAATTGATTTATTCCTTTGTATTTCTGCCTCAAGTTACACGGAGATGAAAACGAGTTTAAAAAGCAGCAAACTTGTATTTGAATGTTATTTAATCAGTTAATTAAGTAGGGTGGGTATGTGAGGCAGAGAAAGTAAATGTGACAAACAGGTTTTACATTTAAAACTAATTGATTCATTAACTGGAGTATTAATTGTACATAATGAATGCCACTGGTCACCATAATTAGAGATCTTGGTCTCTCATGTTGCAGTTTGACTTGCAGATTGGAAAACATGAGTTTCTCCTTTGTACTCCTGATTAGTTCATTGACCTGCTGAAATGAGGAGTTGGACTGGACTGAGTGAGTTCCAACCAGAGAAGGAGGGAATGTTAAAGGGTTGGAACAGATCAGAGACTCATTTAGGTTGGCAAAGACTCTTCAGATCGTGGAGTCCAACCTTTGAATTAGCTGAAATTAAGATGTTCTCTTTGTCCAGGTTCTCCCAAAAGCTGTGTTTGTGCTTCAGTTTTTCCTGGTTGTGTTTTCATCAGCCACTTCCCCTGAAATCTTTGGCAGCCAACGAGTCCTTCTTACCTGGGTAACAGGAGCTGTTGATATTAAAGCATGAGCAGAGGTTGGAGTCACCTCAAATTGCTTGTTTGAAATAAATGGGTGTTTTAAAGTCAATGTATTTAATGTTTAAAGCCATTTTCAGTAGTACTATTAATTGAATTTTAATGTCATTAAGTTGAATCCTTGTGCAGCCCAGTCATTAATTCTTCCTTAGCAAGTCTGGGCACTCACTGATCACTTTGATGAGCCAAACACCTTTACCATTGGGTTTCTCTGAAGAGACTGAAAACTTTGGGAGGATCCCACCCCTGTAGCTGCCATACCTTGAATTCTTCCAATTTGGAGACACATTCCAAGGTGGAACCTCAAAGGAGGATCTGAATTCTCTGGTGCCAGACAGGGAAGTGACTATGAAAATTTTCAAGAAAGATTTTGCTTTCTCAGCCAAGTCCCAGATACCAGATCCCAAGTCCTGAATACCAGGAAGTGTCCAAGGCCAGGTTGGATTAAGCTGGTCCAATGGAAGGTGTCCCTGCCCAGGGCAGGGGGGTCGGAATGAAGGAGCTTTAAGGTCCTTTCCAACCCAGAGTCTTTGCACAGATTTGTGCATTTGACTTAAGCAGGTGAAAAGGGTTTCTAAGCTGTATGTGCACAACATCTGCTTTCTGATATCTCCTTTTTGAGTATAAAATTCCTCTCCTTTCCATGGGAAAATTCCAGAAGAGGCGTTTTGTCCCTCCTGCCCTTCCTGCTTTAAAACAAGGGTGTCAGCAGCTCTGAGACCTGATGGGACTCCAGGTTGTCCCTTTACCACATCATGGCACTCAGTGCCACGGCCAAGCTCACCTGAAAAACCTCCAGGGATGGGGAATCCACCCCCTCTCTGGGCAGCCCATTCCAATCCCTCAGCACTCTCTCTGCAAAGAAGTTTTTTCTGCTCTCCAACTTCAATTTCCCCTGGCAGAGCTTGAGCCCCCCGTGCCCCCTTGTCCTATTGCTGAGTGCCTGGGAGAAGAGCCCAACTCCCACCTGGCCACAACTTCCCTTCAGGGAGTTCCAGACAGTGCTGAGGTCACCTCTCAGCCTCCTCTTCTCCAGCACAAACACCCCCAGCTCCCTCAGCCTCTCCCCACAGCACTTGTGCTCCACTCCCTTCTCCAGCCTCGTTGCTCTTCTCTGGTCAGTAAGTGGAAAGGCTGAACTAAATCAAAAAGCAACAGCATCGGTGCTTTCCCTGAGCTCCTGCAAGCTCTCCATGCACAGCTTGGGGCTGGTTGGGCTTCTCTTTGTTTTTCTTCCCACCCTGTTGGTGTCCAAAGGGAGAGGGTGGAGATTTTGGCACAGTGCAGGTGACAGGGTCAGCCTGTCTGCACCAGTGCAAGTTTTGGCTCTGAGAAACTTCTCCATCCTTTTACAAGCAGATGTAAAGCAGTTCTGTGATGAGATTAACTCCCTGAAACGTGCTATGGGATCTCTGCTTGGGCTGCTTTCATCTCTTGCCCATCAGCTGCTGATCTCCACCAACACAAACCAAATAAATAAGCTAAGCTTGTCTCCTGCAAGTGTTTCTGCATCATATAAATCAATGGTGATTTCTAGAAGGAGTTGTGTTTGCTTCTATGCCCTCCTTTTGGGGAGCAAAAATGCAGGAGCCTGAAATAATCCCAAAGGCAGGAATAAGTGCCATTCCTGCAGGCTTAGATCATGTCCTGGTGCTGCCTCTGGGCACTGCAGGAGGATGAGGGTGACATCACACTGCTGGGCACCACGTGCCAAGTCCTGGTGGGGCCCAGCACTGACCAAACTTCATCTCCAGATGTTTCATCTCTGACTGACCCATCCATGAGCCGCAGGGTTGTCCAGCCCTGGCACAGCTGCCCAGGGCAGTGGTGGAGTCACCATCCCTGGAGGGTTTTAAAAGCTGTGTAGATGAGGCTCTTGGGGCCATGGATGGCCTTGGCAGTGCTGGGTGAGCAGCTGACTCGATGATCTCAGAGGGCTTTCCCAACCTACATGATCCCATGATTCTGTAATGGGGGAAAGCATCTGTTCTCCTGGCTTTGCAGAGGGAATGGAGGGGCAGGAAGGCTGAGCATTCCCCTGGCAAAGGGAAAGGGAACATCCACTGGAGCAGGGAAATCCCAAGAGCAGGAATGGAACGTGCAGAAGCTGCAGAGCCACGAGTAGAGCTCCCAGCAGCTGCTCCTTATCTCCCTCTGAGCAGGCACATCAGGGAAGATAAAGTAGAAAGGGAAAAGATAACACATACTGGGTCTGATTTTCAGCCTGCCCTGGCTCTCACAAAGTGGTTTTTCCAACCTATTTACTTGTCAGTGATGATTTTGGACCAGCCTGTGGTATCTTCAGAGAGAAACAAGGTTTTTTTCTTCTTGGTTAATGTCTTGGAAAAGGAGTCTTTCTTTCAGGCATGAATCTGTGGCATTTCTTGGCAGGGGGGAACAAGGTGCCAAGGCTCATTTGGTGTTACCACGTACCAACATCTCGTGTGTGTGAGGCTGTAGGTGTCTGGTTCTACACTCTGAAACCAGCTCAGAGATGTGTTAGACACATCTCAGTGCTGCCTTGATGTGGAATTCAGCAGTTTATGGCCAACTGAGGAGTTTCAGCCCAGGGTTGTGGGTGTCTTGGTGGGGCCAAAGCAGGGAAGGGAAGGCTGGACTCTCTGCACAGTGAGCTCATCTTGGCTTTGCTCTTCCTCAGCTCATCATCGTGCATCGAGTTTCAGGGATTATTCAGCCCTGTGGTTATATCTGGGATATTAAGAAGTTGGTCCTGTGTCCTGAAAACTTCTGGGGTTCTTCTTTCTCTGCTCTTGACGTCGGGAGAAACTGGTGGTCAAAAATATGAGTGTTGGCTATTCAGAGGTTGGGAAATGAACGTTCTGGGCTGGCAATGCTGGAGCTGTGGTGGGAACTTCAAGCCAAAGACTTTGTTCTACCACCTGTGGAAATATCCTTTGACTACAGCACTTCATGGGGCCTGGTTTAGTTTTCCCAGGAAGGCTCAACCACCCCTGGGATGCAGCAGCAGGAGGGACTAGAGGGATTAGCAGGGAACTCTGTCACCTCTGGCATCTCAGGCTCTTCCTGGGGTGGTGCCACATTGTAAGGAAAGAGGGAAACAGCCCAAGGTATGGAGGCTGAGGCTTTTCTTGGTGCTTTGCTGATGTTCCCCTTCTAGAGCTGCCTGTTCTGGGACTCATCAGTTGTCTTTTGGTCTCATCTCAGACCCAGCAGTGAAGGGTGGGCAAAAGCCACTGGTGGAAGGGGCTGGGAGCTGTGAGAAGCAAAACCTGCACTGCAATGTGCACTCCCCAGCTGTGCTGTGACTCAGCAGTGGAAGCAGCAGGTTTCAGTGGAACCAAAAGGAGCTTCAGGCTGGTTGTTATCACCCACAAGTGGCAGCTAAGGGTGTGCCCAGGGCACTGCAGTGCCACCCATCCATCACGTGCTCAATTGCCTTCACAGAAGCTTCCTGGGCAAAGGTATGTTTTGTGTCTCAGTCACTGGCAGCTCACTTGGCACACGCTGCTGGCATCTCCCCTGGGAAACCAAGTATCAACAAGAGCCACTTAATGGCCCAGACTGTCAAACAAAGCAGAAATATTCTCATTTTTAATTGGGGACTTTGGCACCTTTTATTGCTGAACAGGATGCACTGCTGCCCATACAGCAGGAGGAGGCTCCTGGTGGGCAGGAGGGGATGTTCTTGCTCCTGCCTGCTGCCCCCACCTCCCTGGCATGGGGTGCAGAGGGCACTTCTTCCTGCTCAGAGAGGGCCCAGAGCCCACAGATGTGGCAGGAGCAATGGGGCACAGCAAAGGCTGGTGGTTCTGCCCTGTGTCTGGGCAGCACCCCAGGAATGCTGCCCTGAGTTTCTCCTCTTGGCCAAGCCCAGGGGCTCTCAGGCCACGTGTGGGTTAATGTGTCCCACCCCAGGCAGCCCCTGGGCTCAGAGGAGCAGCCACCACCCCCAGGCCTCCCTGCAGCACTGAGTGGGGAAATGAAGAGGAGGATCTTAATAACACTTACTGGAAATATTTGCTGGAGAGTCAGTGCTGGCTGAGAGAGAGTCGGAGTCACTGCTCAGCCCAGCCCAGCCCAGCCTGCAGTTTGGCTGGGCCTCCTGGGATCTCACTGGGGATCTCACTGGGGATCTCACTGCCTGATTTGGGGCAAAATGCTCTTCCACTGCTCCTTTGATCTGCATCTCACTCTGCTGAGCTGCTGGTTGTGGTGTGTCCTGGCCATCCCTTCCCTGTGCTGCTGGGAAGGGACTGGGGTGGGGAGGGCTGTGAAGGGAAGAAGTTTTGCTTAACAAAAACTTGTACTCAGTGCTTGGCTAATCCAACCCCTTTGGCTTCAGTGGGATTTAAACATGTGCTTGTAGTTAATCAGGTATTTAAGTGGTTTTCTGACTTGGCAAGCATGAGAGAAGGTATCCCAGAGGAGAAGGAGGAGAGCAGAACTGTGGCCTCCCAACTGAAGGTGTTTGGAAATGTGGACACTGGAGGCAGAAGGCAGCAGTGTCAGTTTGGGGATGTGGGTTTAACTTGCTGTGACTCAGTTTCTCCTTTGGTTCAGGGGAAGACTCTCTGCACACCCCACATAGGCTGGGGGGCATCAAAGATGACAAGGAAGGCAGGGGTTTGGTGAGCTGGGGGTGATGCAGCTCAGAGGGAAGGTCCCACCAGCAGCTGCTGAGTCCAGGGCCAGGCACCTTCTGGAGAGCAGGGCTCTGCCAGGCAGATCTCAGCCCACCAGGCTCTGCCAGGCACCCAGGATGAGACCAGAGGGCCTTGAGGAGGAATTTTAAGGGAAATCATCCCCCCTCACACACTGAGAAGCTGCTGAGTGTGAGGAGCTCCACAGCTGTTTGTTGGGCTGCACAGCAGAGGGTAAGGCAGGGCTCAGTTGTGACTGCTCAGGAGTAAGAAATACCTTCCCTTCCCTCACTGATTTCACCCCAGAGACAATGTGGGATCAGGACTGACTCAATGAGCTCACACAGCGCTGGGATCAGGCTTTTCAAAGCATGGATGGAGCTGCTTTGCATCCTCAGGCACTTTGCTGGGTACCTGGTCCTTTGGATTCCATCAGAACCACCTCCATCCTCTGCTGGGAAGCTGAAGGAAGGAGAAAAGAAGTTCCTTGCCCTCTGTGTGAAGGAGCATCCTCCCAGATTCCTCCCTGCTGCCATCACGTTATTTGATTTCCTTGCCTGGGGTTTGTGCTGTGGCTGCTCTGCCTGGTCCTGGGTGGATCCCACAGCAGGAGAACAAGCCCCACCGAGCTCCTTTGCTGGCCTGGGCTGCTCTGGGATGTATCTCCACATAAACACCCAGCATTACAGTTGCTGTGATTATTATGCAAAGTGTCAATTATTTAAGCATACAAGTTTGTTATGTATTGATTTGCCATTGCTTTGAATCCCATTACATGAATCTGCTTTATTAATGGACTTTGGCCATGCTTGAGATTAACTGTGATGCTGGATTTGCAAATGAAAGAATTGAAATTCATGTTGTCCATATTAATGACTTGGGGGATTCTGGCCTCCTTGGCATGCTGGGCAAACCTTTATTTTATTCTGTTCCTGTTGCCTTGTCTTAAGTAAGAAAATAAGTTTGGTGTTGTGGAATTTGGTTGGTTTTCTCTTTTTTGCTTGAAGCCCCTTTTAACTGTTGGGGAGGTACCAAGTGTAGAAGAGGCTTCGTGCTCAGTGTGGAACAGGCTGTTGTTGTTCAGAATAAATCTTAATGCAGAAAAAGGTCAGGGAGGTTTTATTTCAATGTTGAGTTCAGCCCTATTTTCCCATCTTTTGCATCGAGCTGCAATCCACCTGTGTCTTGTTTCCTCTGTGAAAAACCTCTCACAGGTGTCTTCCTGCAGTGATTCTTGTGCAAGGCAGCTGTAACTCACCTGTCAGATGGGTAACCCAACTTGGGTTGCTCTTGGCAACCCAAGAGCCCAGCAGTGCTTGGGGATGTGTTTGGTGTCTGGCTCTTCCATTTCTGTCCCTGTGCTCTTCCCACCCAGACTCTGCAGTGGTATAAATGCACACACAAAAAAGGCTTGGTAAGATTTTATTGGAATCAGCTGCAATATGTTAATTTAAATTATCTTTTTGTAGCATTATTTCACATTATTCCACAGCAGCCAATTTAAGGAGTGAATTGAATATTTGTCTCTCTCAAAGACGTCTTAAATTACTTCCCTTGAATAACTGACAAAGAGCTGTGATGAGGAATCACTGACACTTCCTGTTACTGGTGCCTGTATCAGTATTATCTGAGGTTTCATTCTGGCACCATCCACTCTGAAAGACCCCAAAACAATTGTCAAACATCCCTGTAGTCTTCCACCACCAAAATTCAGTCCCTTTGAAGCAGAGCTCAGCACTCACTGAGCAGTAACAACACATCCCCCCATAGCTAATGCAATAATAATCAACCCAGGGCCTGGAAGTGGAACCAGGGCTTAGGTGGCACTTCTTGGATTGCAGATCTTATTGTGTGTGCAGGGGGGGATTGATTTCTTTTGGCTGCTGGCGGGGGGTCCAGGAGGTTCCTGGTGATACAACATCGTTATCACCAGTGCAGGTTCCGTGTGCTTTGCCTGGGGATGGCAGTGCTGGGGGAGGATGTGGGAGTGTTTCCCAGTGCCACACAGGGCTGGCAGCCTCCTCACTGCTGGGCAGAGCTGGGCATCAAAACCCAAACCCCATGTCGGGGAGATGGGAGCGATTCCCACCTCGGCGTTTTTGGCAGCTCTGCTGACACAGACCTGACTGATCCCCCCAAATTATCAAGTTCCTTTTGCCATCATTGGAGTGGCTGAGGAGAGCAAGGGATGCCATCAAAAAGCAGCGGTTTGAGTGGGCAGAAAAGCAAATGTGCAGTTTCAGCTGTGATTTGCAATTCTGTCTGTACTTGGCTGTGTTGGGATCTCCTGCTCCTGGGAACAGCTGATGAGGGAGTGCTCAGAGAGGGCTTTTCACCCAAGGGCAGGATTGCAGTGTTGTACATCAGGAGATCCACACTGACCTTCTCAGCTCGTGGTGACAGCTGCTGGAAACAGGAGATGGGGCTCAAGTGGGCCAAGACAATAAATCCTGCTTTCCTGCTCAGCAGAGCCTGGTTCAACAGAATTGATGCCAGCTCCTGCCAGCTCCTGCCATGTTGGGTTAATCTGTGAAGTGAGGGCGGTTTGGAGAAGGTGGCTGGGTTAGAGCAGGGAGAGAGAGAGGTGAGGACTCCCAGTGCCTCCTTTTCTCTGTTAGAAAAGAGGGTGGTTTCCCAGCACAGGGCCAGGTCAGGATGGATTTCCTGCAGGTTTCCCTTGACTGTCCATCACATCAGCCAAACCTCAGCTCTAGGAGAGTCCAGCTTCTCTCAGTGTCCTCTCTGAGGTCCCTGACAGCAGCTGGGCACCATCTGGCCCAGCTGCAGAGCATCTGTTCTGTCCATCCACCTGCTGCCACAGCCAAGTCCTGGTCCCTCCCTTACTGGGGTCTCTTCCTTCTCCTGACACCCCCCAAACTGACAGGAGCTCAATTAGCTGTGAGACTTCTGCCCCTTTGGCACAATTAACAGGACTGGCTGACACACACAGAGTTACCTGTGGGCACAGAGGGGTGGGAGGATGGACAGGCAGCACATTTGGCTCAAGCCTTGTTGCCTCTTTGATTCTTTGCTAAGACTGGGCCGTCTGAGCCAAGATTTTTGGACTCTTTTGTTGGCATATCCCTCAGCAGAGGAGTTTGCAGGGTGTGTAAATCCGGGTGTTTGGGTCACGGAATGCCATCCATGCAGGGGGGTTAAGGAGCAGAGTGCACAAAGTTGCCTCAGTGTTGCTCCAACAACTCTCAATAGTTGTGGTGTGTGGAGGGAGAGGGAGAGTCACCTGGAATTCCAGACAGGGAAGGTGTGTGGTGGCAGATGCTGCTCCTGTCCTGGGAGTCCTTCACTTGCTGCACTCCCAGGCACTGGGGCAGCATCTGACAGGCAGTGGAATTTATGAAGACAAATGATTCCTCCCCATCTGACAGTGTCATCCACTTGGGAACCTCTTCCCCTTTCCTGCAAGTTCTACTTTTCTTTTTTGGTCCTCTAAATACTTCCTGTAAAGATGTGTGTGTGTTTATTGCATGTGAGCACCAAAGTACAATATCCACCTGCACAAATAAGAGTCTTCAGTGGCCACAATAAGGCATTTCCTGTCACCTTCCAAGACAAGGGTTGTTTGAGCTCCCATTTACCTCCAACAAAAGCATGAAGGCCTGAAGCAAATCTTAAAAATATAACTGGTGTTGATGGGTGATCAGCTGCAAAACAGATGGGGCTGTTCTTTGGCTGGCAGAGTGGCCACAAAACCCATGCAGAGCTCTGGGCTTGCTGTGCTGGGAAACAAAGGTGAGAACAGGACGAGTGGGGGTTTCCTGCTCCAGTTGCCTAAACATTAAATGTCTAGGATCAGCTAATTAGAGGGGCTTTTCTTGGCAGGTGACTGATAGAGAAACCACATCCAGAGACTGACTCAGCCAGGCTGTCTCAGAACAGGATGAATCACCCTCTTCATATGAATTGACAGTAGACTGAGCTTAGGTGACAGGTCTGGATCCTTGGCTGGCAGCAGATGATATGCATCCAGTCCTCAAAGTCTGTTTTCCAGCAGAGATCTCAGGGCCTTTTGCAAAGGAAAAATAAGGAAAAAAGGCAGGGAGAAAAGGTGCAGTTGGGAGCTGGCAGCTGGTGGCACAACTAGTGCCAACCCTTCGCCCTGGGCATCAGCCACTGCCCCGTGCTGGGCAGGAGGTCCCTCTACAGCCCCCAGAGGTGCTGGGCACAGAGCAAAAGGAGTGATAAATTGAAGTTCTGCTTCTGCCCTGTGGTTTGGATACTTCAGTTGCTCCAGTGAGATGTTCCATCACACATGAGGGATGGAAATGGCAGAGGATTGGATAAATTGGTCATATTTCCTTTTAATGCTTGACTGCAGAGCTGGTAATGGGAGGTCCAGTGGCAAGAGCAGATTTAAAGGGGTGGGTGCCTTGAAGGGTTGATGCTTTAAACTGTTCCTTTGGATTTTAGCCCTGTGGTGTGGGGGGCTCTGGGTGGGGTAACCTTCTGGTCACAGGGCGTGAGGAGGTCGTGAGAGTGGCCCTTGGTGTTGGCACCAGCTGTGCTTTGCCCACAGCTCCCCCTTAGACCTGCAGCTTCTTCTGCCTTGGGTTTCCTTTGCAGGAGGAAACCTTGGGGGATCGCTCTCCTTGGGAAGGTTTCAGTGCAAAGCTAAAGAGACTCTTGTGCCTCAGTGTTGAGGCTGCTGGGAGGTTGGGCTGTCACCCATCCATCTGGGAGCAGGAGGAAGGAGTGACAGGTCTCACCAGAAGCCATCTGGTGCAGGCTCTGCCTGGCCAGCAGGGGCCTGGCTTGGGGCTGGAGCCTCAGCTGGAGTGACAGCCCCAGATTGATCACTGGGATGGATGGGAAAGCAGGATGTGGGCAGCTCCTGCTGCTTTAGGAGGGATGAGTGAATAGTATTTTGTGAGCTTAAGACAAACAGTTGCATTAAAAGCAGTGATGGATCTAAATGGTTTGAATTGTTCAAAGCAAATCTTGGAGTCACCTTACCCAAATAGCATTTCCAAGCTTTCCCTGCCCTGGGATCCCACTGGCTCTGTAAATGAGGATGGGATGGGTAGCTGAGGCTCTCCTTATTAAACATCCACTGGCACTTTCCTGAAGAATTCTTTTAACTGTGCTCTGGCCAAACTCCAGTTGGAGTAATTACCTTTGCCTTGCAGGATAAAATAAAAGCAGTGCATTTTGCTGCCAATCTCTTGTTCTCAGTTGTTTTTTATCTAGATGGTGGCATCACATCTCTGCCCATTAATCCATCTCTCTGAGTTTCTATAATTCCAGCCTCCTGGAGGGGTTCAAGCTGCCACCATTTATTATTTGAGTCAGTCTGGCAGGGAAATGTTTGCTTCTTCCCCAGAGCATCAACTCTCTTCTCCAATTGCATCCTCACTCAAGGCTTGAATGAGCAATCATTGGTTCCAAACCAATATTAGCTCTGCTAAACAGAAAATATCCCACATATTTAAACTTTGTTTTGACACCAGTCTGGTGGGCTAGAGATAGAAACTGGCAGTAGCAGTGGCTGGTTTGTTTGGAGGTTCCCAGGTTGCCTTCTGTGATGCCCCACCGAGATGTACCAGTCCAACCACAGCTGCCACACTAAATGCTGCCTGCCCTCTGCAGAGGTGCCAAGTTGGGCATCTTTGTGTTGCTGAGGTCTGGTTTTTCCCCCAAAACACATTGGAATGTGGTTACCCTTCGAGTAAGTGCTTTTCTCTCAGCCCATCAAATTGGTTCCTGTCTTGTGAAGCTGTTTGGGGATGAGGAGATGGGTGGACAACATGACTGTTTCAGCCTTGTTTCCTTAGGATACCCAGTTAAGAATTAAGCTGTTTATTGCATGTGTTAAACATCTTATTCACAGAATCACAGACTACTCAGAGCTGGGAGGGACTCACCAGGATCATCGAGCCCAACTCTTCAGTCAATGCCCCACACAGGGGATCGAACCCATGACCTTGGCATTATTACAACCAAGTTTTAACCAACTGAGCTGATGTCTAAAGCCATGGTTTGTAGAGGATATACCCAGGAGAGAGGAGCTGTTGGGCTGCAATAACTGCACCAAGCACAGCTAATCTCTTGAGCAGTGCAATTCCACACTGCTTGCTCTTATCTCCTGGGAAAGTGAAGCTGCAGCAGGAGCTGAGAAGCAAATGCTGGAGGGTTCATCCCATGCAGAATGGGTGGAGGCTCATTCTGTGCCCAGCCAGGGCCAACTGTGACAGGTGCATCCATAAACACCAAGTTTTACAGCCACTTGGTAACCTCATGACTCAACTACACATCGGAGGAATTGCGGAGGAGCTGAACATCCTGAAGATCAAAGGCAATTTGCTGGTTTGTTTTCCAGGGGGAACTTCACCAGCCACAGGGGCTGAGCAGCTGGATGTGCCCTCCATCCAGAAAAACAACCCACACAATGCTTGAGGCTGAGTCACATCTCACATGCCTGTGTCTGGGCTGACCTTCCTCCCCACTCTGCTGCTGCTGCTCACCTCATGGACTCACTCCTCCCAGAGAAGTTCTGCAGATGATTGATGGCACACCATATTAATCCTTCTCTTCCTGCCTGCCCACCCCTGGTTTACGATTCCAACCTCTTCATTGTGCTGCCCTGGCTGTTAGTGGAGATAAGAGGCGGTTTTGGAAGCTGTTGGCCAACAGAGCAGCTCTTGGGGTGTTTATGAGCAGCTCTGATGGTGGAGCAGCTCAGGGTGGTGTTTGGCACAGGAACCTCATTTAGGCAGCTGGTAATTGCATTTGCTCCACGTTAGTGAAAGAAGCAACAGCATAACCTGCTTTCTCATATGACTTCTCACATGGACCTGCTGC
Source organism: Sakesphorus luctuosus (assembly GCA_013396695.1). Classification (NCBI taxonomy): domain Eukaryota; kingdom Metazoa; phylum Chordata; class Aves; order Passeriformes; family Thamnophilidae; genus Sakesphorus; species Sakesphorus luctuosus. The sequence goes on along the minus strand of VWZD01002249.1, from coordinate 186,927 downwards.
ATTTGCCTCTCATTCCAATTCAATTTGGAGTGATAAGTAGTTTAATAAGCAAAAATGGGCTTGGCCTCCGTCGATTCTGGCTTTGTGTGGCTTAGGGGAGCTTTAAATGATGCTGCAGCTCATGGAAACACAACTTGGAGCTTCAAAATCTGGCTGCTCAGCTGGTAGCTGTTGTGCTGCTGTTTTCCACAGGCAGCAGAAGGGGAATAACAGGTTGTTTTAGCTGGCACTGAGAAGAGAGAAGCTGGGGATACAGCTCTGAAGTGTCTTGCTCGCAGTGCTTGGGTAGGGTTGGCCTGCACAACCAAGGCTGGGCTTTGAGTTTTGGGCTGGTTTTTGGGCTGAGAGGCTGTTTTTGTGGTTGTTGCTTGCAAAAGGGACCCAAGTTGAGCAGAGCAACAGAGCTGACTGTGCCTGGGCTCTCACTTGGCTTGGAGTTTTTCAAAAATAGTTGGATTCTGTTCTGCCTCTCACAGCTGTGGCTGGGGAGTTTCTTTTGCTGGCTGCTGAATAGGGCCATTACATTTTCTGCTGGATTTCTTTGATACAAATTTCTAATTCACAGAGTGGGTTGTTGGGGGTTTTTTGTGTCTTTTTTTGTGTCTTTTTTTATAATCTAAGAGCTTTCCATTGCTACATTCACAGAGATTCCTCCTGTGGAGGCTGAATGCAACTAGTTTGTGGCAGGAACTTTTCTTCCCAGTGGATCAACCTTCCTGAAGGATGGACCAGTGGTTTGGCTTCCTCTCAGCCTCCTAAAGCTGGAAAGGAGTCAGATAAATTGCAGGAAGGTCACAGGTGGCTGTCAGTTTGTGTCACTACCTGCAGAGATGTCCCCTTCTCCCTCTGCATGTGACAAACCACGGGGCAGGATTTGGGGTGCACTGCAGAAGAACATCCCTGGAGAAAGCCATGCTCCTGCCTGCCTCATAAATACTGTCATTTTAAACCCTGAACACCCTTCCTGTTTCAAAGTTGCCCTTGGTATGCAGGTAAAATCCATCCCCCAGGAAAAGGGAAGGTGCTGGAAAAGCCCGAGTGGCTGGAGCCAAATGCTGGGCGTTTCCTCCAAGGCTGGAGATTTGTGATTTGCTGCTGACAGCATGAACTGGTGTGAAGTTATTAAATTGCAGATGAGCTCATCACTTGGCCTCAGACAAGTTTCAGCCTTGAGTGGCTCTGAAATATGACATGTGGTGGAAAAGAGACAATGCTGGTGTGGCAGAGAGATTTAGGGAGCAGCTGAGGGAGACATCTGGGCATTAAAAAAATGCATATCAGGAGGGAGGAGGGAACACTTCATGTGAAAAATGTAAGTTCTCCCAGGAGAGAGGAGGAGAAATTCTCTGATTTATTAGCTCTACGTTTTATTTTAGCTTAAGGGAAAATTGTCAAGTGTTTTGAGATGCTTAAAGAGAAGGGGCAGGATGCTAAGCCTGGTTTGATCCTGAGAGGTGCCAGTGAGCTGAGTGGGCAGGATTACCTCTGTCAAGTCCCCAGACAGGCTCTTTTGGGAGTGTGTGGTGTTTGCCAGTGATGCCACATGGCCATGGACCAAATCCAGCTCTTGGCTGATGTTCTCTTAATGCTAATGCTGAGCTCCACCAGAGTGGGAAGGTGATATCCACGCTGCTGTTTGGTGTTTCTCCTCCTGAAAGAGAGGGAATTTCCTCTGAGCATCTCCCTGCCCTACATTACCTGCACAACTTCTCTTTTCCCCTGTATTCCTCTGGTGGAGGAACCCAAGCTCCAGTTCTGCACAGCCACCTGTGCTGGAGTGCATGAGGATGAAGATGATCTTTTTCCAGCCTCACCAAAGCCAACCAGGCTGGCACAGCCTTGGTGCCCTGGCCTGGCCTGGCCTGGCTGCCACAGTGAGCACAGCTGAGATCAGTGCATTATTTTTAAGTGCCAATTTGGCAGAAGCTTTGACATGACCCATAAATCAATTTGGCCACTTGATTTTTCCATCTGGGCATGTTTGTGCTCGGGGGGCAACTTGGCTGGTTGAGGTTTGTGGCTGGTTGGATTTGTTGTTTTGAGGCTTTTTTGGTGCTCCCAGCAAGGGAGAACAGCCTCACAAATGTGGTTTTTGACTGCCTCGGCTCTCTTTACTAAATGACATGTTTGCAGTCAAAGAGTTGGCAGAGCTGGTGTTAACTCAGTGCCGTGGGGGTGATCCTAAAAATACCAAGGAAACCAGTGTGATAAAGACTTGCCACCTCGTTTGTGGCCATGGGCTGTAATTGCAAGTAATGTGAGATCCCTCTGGCTGCTGCAGGCAGTGTCTGAAGGCACCAGAGATATTTTAAGATGGAGATGATTGTTTTCAGCCTGGGTGATGTCACAGAGCAGCAACACCTACAGCTGCTGTGCCTTCCCCTGGGGGTTGTTGGGGCTGGAGCATCTCTGAGCTCAGGGCAGACTCCAGTTTATTGCAGGGGCCCAAGGGATTATTGGCTTGTGTTTGCCAAGAGGAAACCCTTTGTGCCAGATGCCACCAGCTCCACGGGAAGTAAAAAGACTGCACCATAAATATGTTTATTATTTATATTCAAAGTAAAAGCAGTGCTCTATATATAACCCTTCCCCTCCTCGTCCCTATGCACTAACATATTTCATATAATGATGAGTTGCTGCCAAAATTCCTCAAATTATTATGTCTAAGAATTGCAAAGCATAGAAAATAGTCTTGGAAGGAACCTCAGGAAGTCTGATCCATCCCCGGGGCAGGATCAGCTCGATCTAAACTGCTCCTGACACAACCCTGTCCAGTTTCCAATGGCAGAGCTTCCACCCCTTCCTGGTTTGTCTAGTCCAGCACTTTGTTCTCCCCCCATTCCAATTTATCCTCCTGTTTCCATTGCTGCAATTTCAGGCTCATTCTCTCCTCCCTGTGCACAGCAGACCCAGAGCACATCCTTGCTGTGTTTATTCTCCAGCTGCAGTTTCATGTTGACTGAGCTGTCGTGTTCTCTGGACTCATCTCTGGTTTTACTCTGTTGCAAGTGCAGTAATAGCTCAGTGGATTTATGGCTTGTTTGGATTGATTATTTATTTATGTCTTGTATGGATTTATTATTGGCATGAGGATGTTCATCCTGCACCCCTAATGCCTCTTTGCAGAGCAGACAAAGGACAGGAGTGCAGGTGATGTGCTCATGTGACCCTTCCTTGTGTGTTGGGTGGTGATGGGGATCTCCTTCCTCTTTGCTTCTCCACAGGCACCACCACTGTGGGCTCATTTTAAGATCCACATAGTGCTGGCTTTTGCAGCTCATTAATACTGCTCCTCTGCCCTGTTCCTGCAGGATCTGGGGATGGAGTCCACCTCTCTGGATGATGTCCTGTACCGCTACGCCAGCTTTCGGAACCTGGTGGATCCCATCACTCATGACCTGATCATCAGCCTGGCACGGTACATCCACTGCCCCAAACCGGTGGGTACCACGGTCCCATCCCACCCCCATGGCTGTGCTGACCTGGGACACTGCTCTGCTGGGAGTGGGGAGCTCCTTCCTGAGTTCCATGGAAAACATCTCCTGGTTGCTGCAGTGTTTGTGTGTCTTTGGACCAAGAGGATTTGCTTGGAGGTCTTGGTTTGGTTGCACAGTGTTGGGCTTTGCAGCTGACACTCACCTCGTGCTGCTCCTTTGGTGTTCCCACTTGGTTTGCAAGTTATTTCTGCATTCTGCCACTTTGTGTTTGTGTTTTGGAGACCATGCCCCACCAGGAATGGTTTCTGCTCTATGAGGAGAACAGACCATTCCTTGCCTCTTGTGATATTTATCACCACCCAAATGACAGAGAGGCCTTGGCTCTGCCTTCAAGGCCAGGTTTCCAAAGAAATCACAGCCTCCATGGGCTGCTGTTTGGGTCTCTCTGTGAGTGCAGCCCCAGCCAGATGGGGGTTTTTAAAACCCTTAACCCTCTTTCCTCCCTGACAGCTCTAGCAGTTAAAGGGCTTTGGAAAATCCCAGGCCAGCTCAGTGGGCAGGGCAGGGCTGGCAGAGCAGCTCAGCAAAGCCCCATCCCCAATCCCAGCCTTGCCTGGCTGTTCCCCTGGTGGTGCCTGCACCTCTCAGGCAGCACTGAAAGGTGTGGTCCTGTTTGCACAGAGGGTGTTAGAGGTGGGCAAACAGCTCACAGTGCCAGCTGTGCACAACAGCTAACGTGGGGCACAGCTTCCCCACCAGAATTCATAGTCTTTCAGAGACATGGTGACAGCAATGGGTGTTTAAAACCTCTTCTGAGCAGTTGGTGTAGCTGGAGAAGTGACAGGATGGGACTGGAAGCAAAATGGATTTTGCCTGTGTAGCTCTGGATGGATTGAAGATCTATTTTCCTGTTAAATTCTGTTCCATAGGAGCAATATCTGCTCAGCCACAGCCCTGACTCGAGTGTCTTTTCCTGCATGAGCTCGAAATTGCTCAGGTTTGCAAAATGGGTTTGATGACATGAATTGTCACACATGAAAAGAAGAAAATATGGAAAGAAAAAGTGGTTATTGTGACCTGGATGAAATAATCTGTTTCTATCCCTTCTTCAGCACTGTGGTATAAGGATTAACTTACCAGTGATGTTGGGGGTTTTATGCCCTGAATTTTTAAAATATATTATTTCTGATGGAGCTGTGCTGAACCTAAAGTGAGCAATTTTTGTCCTTGTTTATCCTGTGTGCTCTACATGTGGCTAGAACTGTATTAATAAACTCAGTTTATACAGGGTGAGTGTAATCAGGACACCATGACCAGTAGCTCAGTGCCTTTATCCCCAGACCAAGCACATAATCCAGCTCCTCTGTCATGTGTTGTGTTCTTTGGTCTTCAATTGAAATTAGCACTCCAGCTTCTGACATCAAACTTGTTTTTACAACAGTATGAGCTGCAATTATAGATATGAGGCAGGGCCATGTTGAGGGACACTCTGGCACAGGATGAGCTTGGAATCCTCAGGAAGTTTCTTACCTTTCCCTTTTGCCATGAGATGTGCAAGGGAAATCTCACACATCTTGCAAAGCTCTCAGATTCCAGATGCAAAGGGCTATGAGAGTATTATTTATTCTTTGCTCTAAGAAACATTATAAAAGGAAGCTGATTTATGAACAAAATCCTCTCTAAACCCCCAAATATCTGATATGAAAGCAAAGGGGATGATGAGGATTCAACTAACTCAGTTCTGTGTTCTGTATTAATGGCTCTTTCTGGGGCTTTTGGGCTGGTCTTGCTCCAAGTGTGAAGATCACTCTTTATGGATATTTAAGACATCTGTGATACATTAAAGTGTCCTGAAGTAGAAACAGGCTGCAAAGCTCAGCCCCCACTAATGACTCTGGTTCTTTGCTGACTTAATGTGCCATGCTCTCTGTTCATCTTGTCTTTGAGAAAGAGAGACATCTCCCCTAAAGCCCTTGTGTGTGAGCTAAAGCTGAGCAGAGTGCCTTGGCAACAGGGGAAAACTGCACTTGGCAAGTGTTTCAAGTGTTAAGGCTAAAAGGGAATAATGGGGAGGTCTGGATGGGCTGTGATGGGACTGCCCTTGGCTATTGCTTTAAGGTCATCAAGTCCAACCATCAACCACTCCAGTGTGGCACTTTTATCAAACTTCTCTCTTTTTCTCTCTTTTTCAGTTGCTTAAACCCCAAATCCCAAGCCCAGGTGGCAGAATTGCCAGGCCCTTTGCTCAGTTCCCATAACAATAAGAGACCTTTCCTAACCACCATCTGCAAACCCTCCCAGATGCCTCGGGGTGGATTTTAGCAGCTTGGAGATGGATTTTGCAGTGCCTCCAAAATGTCAGGTGCCACATCATGCAGCAAGTGATGTGTGGAGAGCTGTGTGCTCAGCTTCCCCTCTCCTGCCAGGCAGCTGAGAGCATCTTGATGTCACCAGTTGTCAGTGATGAGCATCATCCATCAGGTCAGAGCTGCAGCAGGAGATGAAAACAAGAACCACCAGCAGGAAAAGATGTTTCATGGTTATCCTGAGCTTGCTGTGGGGGTAAAGAGTCTGTGGGTGAGGGTGTATTTGCCCAGTTTAAGTTTGAATCTTTCCTGAGGAAAAATTCCCTTTCACTCTCCAAAGGCGTCCAAGGGAAATGATGGATGAAGAAACAGGTCCCTCATTAAACTGTAACAACATATTTTATTGATGTTTTCTGATGGTAATTGACGTTTGAGTTCAGCTCCTTTAGCTTTTAATCAGAACATAATTTACCACAGAGGAAGGAAGCATATTGATTCCCTGCCTCCTGGCAGGAGTGTGATTCATTTACCAGGAGTGCTGAGGGACCTGTCCCGTGGGGTGGCTGCAGGGCTGGCTGGGACTGGCGTGGGGATTCTACTCCCCATCTGCCAGGATGGGTGAAAGGAGCTCTAGTAGATGTTATAACCCCACTCCCAGTTGTTTTGGGGCTGCAGGCAGCTGGTACACCCATTTTTCAACCCTGGCCACTAAAGGCTGGCAGTTCCCAGGGAACATTTTGGTCAGTCCTTGTTGCACTGGGGTGAGTCTTCTGCTCTCCTGCAGCATCTGGGGGAATGGATGGAGATGGTGGTATGTCCACAGTCCCTGCCCCAAATTCTGCCTTTGCCCTGGGCTCTTGGGCTTGGAGAGACATCTGTTGGTTTGCATGTACCCCCAAATTTCAGGTTCTCTGCTGGGTACGTGCAAACCAACAGATGTTTCTCCAAGCCCAAGAGCCCAGGGCAAAGGCAGAATTTCAGATTCTGTGCTGGGCACCATGGTCAGGCTCTGCAGGGGGTTCAGAGGTGCTGAGTCCCTCTGGGGGCTGCAGGGTGAGCCCAGAGCACTGAGGATAAACCACTGTTAGTGCCACACAGCTCTCTGTGCCCTTTCTTTCTGGTTCCTCGAGGAAAGGGAAAGAGCCCCCCAGCATTTCACAGTTAGGGGAAAGACATGCCTGGGTTTGGGAAAGGCACAACACTGAACTCACCAGGCTGAACCAAAACACCCCTGGCTCTTGGAAGCACTCAAATTCTTTCCAGAGAGAGTGCTCAGGCATTGGAATGGGCTGCCCAGAGAGGGGGTGGATTCCCCATCCCTGGAGGTTTTTCAGCTGAGCTTGGCCGTGGCACTGAGTGCCATGATCTGGTAAAGGGACTGGAGTTGGCCCAAGGGTTGGACTTGATGATCTCAGAGGTCTCTTCCAACCCAATCCATTCTAGGATTCTATGATTTCTAGGGCAAATCCTGGAATTTGAAGAGTTTCTGGCATTCAGCCTGTGTGCAGCACCACAGCTGCCTTGCCAGTGCTTCAGGCTATTTCTTGGAGGAAGGAGGAGTTTGTCCCTTTGCTGCTGATCCCCAAGCTCGTGCCTTGGCAGCTCCCAGCACGGAGTCACCTTGCAGGGGGCAGCTTTGCATCTCTTTTTTTTTGGCTGTGCTTTGTCTCAGAGGTGCTTTCACTCAGCCACATAGGGGAGATGTCTCAGAGAGCAGCACTGAAGGTTTGGGGTTGGGCAGGACACTGATGAGGCAAGAGGAGCCCCTCTGGCTGGTTCACCCCACAGGGAGAATGTGCCCTCCTTTCCATGGGATTCACCACGTGATTGCTCCTTCCAGTGGGGATGCACCTGCTCTGTCTGTAGCAGGAAAAAAAGTAATAAAGAGAAGTAAAGGGCTGAGTTCTTGTAGGTAGGGAAGGTGCCAGGAGGATTTCAGTGATTGCTCTTCCTACATGGCAGGGACTGTGATTTCTGGGCAAAGTCCAGCAAGGGATTATCTCTCAGTTTGGGGTATTTGTGGATTTGGGTTAGAGCTTTATCCCACCCTTTCCATCTTCAAAGAGTTTTGCAATCATAGGGTAATTTGCTAATCCTTCTGGTTTCTCTGACACTTTCCTTTTTCCCCTTGCCATCCATCCTTCCAGGAAATCCCCAGCACAGCTCCTGTGTCTACATCCTTAGTCTCACATCTGCCTGGAGCACTTGCTGACACGACCCCACTCCCTCCAGCCTCTCTGCGTCCTGGAGCTGTTGCTGGGAGAACTTGGATGCTGCTTCCTTACTGTGATCTTATCTTTTTCCTTAAAAAAAAAAAAAAA
>VWZD01002249.1:89793-178849 GCA_013396695.1 Sakesphorus luctuosus | reverse complement strand
AAAAAAAAGAGAGAGGAAAATTCGTAGTTCTCTCGTGCCTACAGGGCCCCAGGGTGGTTAATGAGCTGGAGACGAGCCTTGCTCTGAGGGTTATGCCCTTGCCCTGGGAGTCACGTTTTCAGGGAACAAAGAGGACCGAGGGGAGGGGTCGCTGCTGCCCCTCCCAAGGTTCTCATGCACATCCTGAGGCTCCCAGGGCTGTGGTGGGGGGCTGAGAGTCCCCAGGGAATGACACAAATATTTGGAGCAGTATCCCAGGGATGCTCCAGCAGCAGGAATGGGCTGGGCTGGGGATGCTTCCCGTGGGATCTGCAGTGGAGCAGATCAGACACAGGCTCTGCTGGGCTGGGAAAGTCTCCCCGTGGTGTCCTCCATGTGGGACATAAATAACCAAATAATGCACGTCTGGTTTAACCCCGGGGGGAGGTGGGGACAGGGGACAGTGTTATTGTGTTCAGTTCTGGGCCCCTCAGTTCAGGAAAGATCTTGAGGGGCTGGAGCGGGGCCAGAGAAGAGCAACGAGGCTGGAGAAGGGAGTGGAGCACAAGTGCTGTGGGGAGAGGCTGAGGGAGCTGGGGGTGTTTGTGCTGGAGAAGAGGAGGCTGAGAGGGGACCTCAGCACTGTCTGGAAGTGCCTGAAGGGAAGTTGTGGCCAGGTGGGGGTTGGTCTCTTCTCCCAGGCACTCAGCAATAGGACAAGGGGGCACGGGGGGCTCAAGCTCTGCCAGGGGAAATTGAAGTTGGAGAACAGAAAAAAATTCTTTACAGAGAGAGTGCTGAGGGATTGGAATGGGCTGCCCAGAGAGGGGGTGGATTCCCCATCCCTGGAGGTTTTTCAGCTGAGCTTGGCCGTGGCACTGAGTGCCATGATCTGGTAAAGGGACTGGAGTTGGCCCAAGGGTTGGACTTGATGATCTCAGAGGTCTTTTCCAACCCAATCCATTCTGTGATTCTTGACGGTGAGAGGTTCCTGCATTCAGCAGCAAAGGCAGGGGCTGGGCTGTGAGCTGTGCTTCCAAAAGGGATGTGCCCTGGGAAATGGCAGCTCCTGCAGAGTGGCCAAGGCAGGGTCTGGCTGAAGAGCCACGTTTGGTGGGAGGTGTCACAGACACCATGCCAAGCTCTGTGCCCCATCACTCCATCCCTGGGGGTCACCCCTGAGCGGGGGCTGAGGGGCTGAAAAGCAAAGAGAGGAGCCCCTCAGGGGACACAGCACTTCGTGCAGCCTGAGGTTGGACAGGGCAGTGGAGACACCACCCACTGAGCACCCTGTCCTGGCAGAGTTAGAGGTTGGCACCTCCAACCCCCTTCCCCTTCAGCAGCACCTCGTGTGTTTTCTCTCTGCTGCTCTGCACCAGCTCTAATGATTAACTTGTGAGTTGCCTGTTTGCTGAGATATTTCCAGGGTAATGAATGGCTCTTCTGGTTTTTTAGCTGCTCTCTTTGTTTTATGGCAGCTCCAAGTGTCTATCAGGAGGATACAGATGCACTTGGCATTAAAAGATAGTCCAGTGGCCTTTGCCAGGAACCAACACTGGCACCTCCACTGGTGACTTTGTTTATAGCCCTGAAGTTGGCCCAGTTTATTTGGCTGAGGATCTTGCTGTGTGTGTCAGGAACAGCAGTTAGAGTGGTGATGCTCAAAGGGCTCCTCCCCAGGCCCAGCTTTGCTGGGCACATCTCAGGCGGGCATGGGGTGGTGCAGCTGGTGGGTGCAGATCCCCTGGCACTCCCCATGGTGCTCTGACTGCTGCTCCTTCCTCTTCTGCTGTGGGAGCTGAGCTGGGCACCCTCCAGTAGCACTCACAGAAAATTTTTATGTTCTTTTTTGCAATTTCCCTTTACCTTGCATGTCCCCCTCAGGGCCATCTATCACCTCGAATTTTATTGCCTTCTTTAATTGCATCTCTGAAGTCCAAGTGTAATATTACTCCAGGATCCTTTTGAATAACTTCCTGAGTTGCTGCAGTCCCATTCATCTCGTGCTTCTGGCTCTCTTGATAAGCCCCATTGTACATTGCTTTTCATTTTGGTGTGTCAACACCGAGTCCAAGGCATCACACTTTGGCCTTTCATCAAAGCAGATGGGGAGTGTCTCTTATAGCAGGACCTGAGCTGCAAACTGGCCTCCATTTCTTTTCTTTGTTTCTGCAAATGTTGTCTTTCAGTGTTCTGCTCCAGCTCTTCATTTGGGCTGGTTCAGGGTAGGGTTTAACTGCTGAGATCCTTGGTCTCTGTCCTAGGGGAGCACTTGGGATGCTGGAAACAGTTTTAAGGTTTGCCCTCTACTGAGCTGTATGGAAATCAAATAGAGGGGTCTCTACCTCGAGTATTTCACGTGCAGGAATGGTGTTCCCAGGATGGAGGCACTTTCTTTGCCCTGTGGCTGCAATGGTTTGTGCCTGGACTGAGCTCTCCATTCATCAGAGCAGCAAATCCTGCAGCATCCAGAAAGTGATGGTCCAAGTTTTTAAAAAGAAACCAAAAAGGAAAAAAAACTAATAAAGTCAAAATGACCCTTTGGGAGACCCAATATGGGAGCTCTTGTGTGTTAAGATTTGCAGCCCAGCAGTTCTTTTTTTAAAAAATTTCCCAGAGATTGATCGTGAGTGACAGAAATATGGGACTGTGTAATAACACAAAAAACCCCTGTTGCTTCCTCCACCCCCAGACAATGGCTAATTGTTCTAATTTGGGTCAATCCCCTGCTGTGTTGCAGCAGGAATCCTTCAGCAGGGCTCCTGAATCATTAACATTGGCCTATTTTACAGGCTGTTTGGCCCCGGTGCAGCCCCCTGGGGGCTCTGCACATCCCCGGGGATTCTGCTGCTGCAGGAGGAGCAGGTGATTAATTTCCTAATGAAAACAAATTAATTTGCAAGACATCTTCACCACGAGTCTTTCCCATTGCTTGTGTCCTCCTCTGAGCTCTTTGGCTGCTTCTTCTGGAGCTGTTTTTGCACCCAAATCTTGTCCTGCATCTCCTGGGAGTCATTGCCACGTGGTGATGCAAGGAGGGCAGGCAGTGGTGTCATCCCAGTGGAGCCACGTCCTGTTCCTCCCGTGTTTGTTTTCCCATGGTGCAATCCCTCTGCTTCCCATTCCCCCCTCCCTGGCTGGCAGAGTGAGGAACACCATCCAAGGATGGCTCCTTGTGGTTAAAGGTGGTGTGCAGATGTTGGGAGATGCCTCACCCACGAGATCTGTCGTGGATTGTCCTGCAGGTTTGGCAGGACAATGTGCTGATCTGGCTTTTGGCCTCCACCTGCTCTTGCTTATCCCTGGGGTTTGACTGACCCCTCTTTCTTCATGCAGAGCTCCATCCCTTCGTGCAGAGCTCCATCCCTTCATGCAGAGCTCCATCCCTTCGTCCAGAGCTCCATCCCTTTGTGCAGAGCTCCATCCCTGCAGGCAGAGCAGAGCTCCATCGCTGCAGGCAGAGCTCCATCCCTTCATGCAGAGCTCCATCCCTTCATGCAGAGCTCCATCCCTTTGTGCAGAGCTCCATCCCTTCGTCCAGAGCTCCACCCCTTCGTGCAGAGCTCCACCCCTTCATCCAGAGCTCCATCCCTTCACCCAGAGCTCCAACTCTTCACCCAGAGCTCCATCCCTTCGTCCAGAGCTCCATCCCTTCACCCAGAGCTCCATCCCTTCGTGCAGAGCTCCATTCCTTCACCCAGAGCTCCATTCCTTCACCCAGAGCTCCATCCCTTCATGCAGAGCTCCATCCCTTTGTCCAGAGCTCCATCCCTTCGTCCAGAGCTCCATTCCTTCACCCAGAGCTCCATCCCTTCATGCAGAGCTCCATCCCTTCATCCAGAGCTCCCTTTCCAGGGCTGGAGCCATCAGGGTGAATCTCCAGCACATGCCCAGGGCACCCCCTCCACCATGGGCACAGCCAGGGCTCAGCTCATGCTGCTCTCCCTTGCTTTCCAGTCGAACAAGATCCCAGGAATTGGCACTGGGCTGGTTGTGGAGTGCAGATGGGGCCTGTGCCATGAATCCCTGTTCCAGCTGAAAGCTGTTAAGGGATTAAAATCTCATGAATCTCTGGGCTCCTCCCAGCAGTGAGCAGCACTTTGCTTCTCCAGGGCAGGCAAAGGCAGAGGAGAAGGATGGGGAAAGAGGCCCTTTGCAGGGAAGGGCCTCTGCTCTCAGTTTTCCCCACCACATCCCTGCTCCGACCCAGGCTCTGCATCCTGTCTGATGGCCAGAACTGCTCTGGGTCTCTGCCAGCCTGGGGGGGACACAGTTGAAGAGGAACTAAAATACTGCCCCAAAAGTGCTTCCCTGAGCTGAGTCTTGCACTTTGTGGGCTCTCTGAGTCCTGCTGAGAGCCAGGGGGGTGTGGGAAGTGCTCTGAGAGGCACAACTTCTCCTCAGAGCTTTCCAGCTGGGCAGCCAGGATGGGTGGAAGGGAAAGCAGGTTCTGTACAGCATTCCTACTCCTTCCAGCAAGGCTTTGGCCTCCTTTGGGTGCTGCTCACCCTGCTGTGGGTGACACAGGAGTCTGTCCCTGTTGATGCAGGATCTGTACAGGTGTGTGCAAGGTCATGGCACTGCCAGTTTTTGCATCCTCAGGGGTATTTCCAGGTGTGTGGCTGATGGATCTACAGGGAGCTCAGCTGAGCTTGTCACCAGCATCTGCCCAGCATTTATCAGTGCTAAGGGAAAGGGCACATCCCAGCTCTGGGAAACTGGGTTTTTCCTTGGAAGCACTGGGAAAGCTGCACTCTGTGTGATCTCTCCTGTCTCCCCAACCCTGAGATGTTCTGAGTTTCCCTCCCAGAGCAACAAATGCACATTCCCAAATGCCTTATGTCAGAAGGGGCACAGGTCTTGTGTGATGTCACTGGTGAGGCCTTTGCTGGACATTCATCCCCGTGTGTTGTTTAAGGAATAATTACTGCTGCAGTTTGGTTCTGGTGGGGAGACAACGTGCTCCTTGTGCTTTATTATTGTCCTTTCCTGTGCAAAGGGCACACGGTGTTTGCCAATCCCCAGTGCTGTGGGTTTTACTCTGCAGGTTGAGGTGAGTCTGCCCTGCCACTCAGGTGCCCTCTGCCCACAACCCCCCAGCTTTATGCTGACCTTCCATGAGTGATGTGATACAGAGTGATGTAGATGGGGCAGAAAGACCTTTTGGCTGTTGCTTTTCATTTTGTGGGAAGCAGTTAATCATTTGGAGCAGCATGGCAGGCTGGCAGCAGGACCTGCCCAGCCCGTGGGGCTTCCCTTCCATCATGCCTGAGGATGCTGATGGGACAGACAGAGAGGTTAAAACTTTGCCAACACGAGTGAGCTGGGCTGAGTTTGGAGCTGACTCAGTTTTCAAACAATCCCTTGGGCTCAGTCCCACCAGGGTGTGCGTCAGCTTCAATTATTTCCTGATAGACTTGGATCATAAACACTGAAAAGACTTGGATCATAAACAGTGAAAAAGCTTTTGTTTAGACCCTCAGAGGAGCCTCTGGCACTGCCCCAGCAGAACTGGCTTCTCCTGCACACCAGTTCTGTGCAGCCCAGGGCAGCCCTCCTGTGCCAGGGGTCACACCTGGGGCTGCTCTGGACACTCTGCAAAGCTCCTGGGAGGGATTGCAGAGGGTCAGGAAAGGATTAACAAAAATGGGGGTTCTTGAAGCAAAAAGGTTTGTGTCCCACTCACAGGCAGGTGAAGGGCAGTTATGGGAATGAGATGGACAGAAATAATGTGTCTTTTGAGGGTTCTGAAATGGGGAGTTTGTTTATCCCAGTGTTTAACTGGAACACTCAACTGCAGACCATCCATGAGTTGGTGTGTGCAGAAACCATGGTCTCTAAATCATATTTGAAAACTGAAAAACAGAACTAGCCTGGGATGGGCAGGGTTTGGGAGTTGAGCTTGTGAAGGAAAAAGGCTGAAAGAGTGATTGATCTGTTTGGGATGCCCATGGAAGGATGAGCTGGATGTGGCTGCTGATACAGAGGATTAAAAGGCTTTGCCCTGCTGTGGCCTCTTTCCTTGGAGCAGTGCTGGGTTCTCTTGAGGGCAACTCTTCGGGCTGAAGTTCTCAGAAATCAGTTTGATGTGAACTTCAGGGCTGAGCATTGCACCAGCCACTGGAGCCACTGCTGGTCTGGCAGCTGCAGCATCAGCCCAGTGCCTGCCACATCTGTACCAGCCAAAACTTGGGCTTTTTCTTTTCTCAGTTTCTTTTCCACCTTCTCTTGTGATCATTTCACTTCCCCAAGAGTTCAGTTGTTGGGAGATAACACTGGAGACAATTTTAATGTTAATTTTAATTTTTAATTTTAATTGTCTCTTTCAGGGTTATATTGGAGGCAATTTGCAGCACAGGATGTCAACACTGTGTGCTTCCTCCACAGCATTTTAGCACTTTGTTTGCTCCTCACCAGGAGTTTTTCCAGGCAGTTCAGGGAGGGCTGGGACATGGGAGTTCTGAGGGTGGGCACTGCTATTTCAGGGGCTGCTGCAGCACTTTGCAAGAGAACAGATGAAAAAAACCAAGTGGAATGGAAGCTGCTGGCACCTGGCAGCTTATTGTGGGGATTACACAAAGGTAGGAAAAGCAGGGAGGGGTCAGAGTCTGTGGTGTTTTCATCTGGTTGCACAGCGAGGAAGGTGCTGCTGGCAGAGGGCAGAGAGAGGAGTGGCACATGCTGTGCCTTCCCAAAATATTGGGAGGCTTTAATTAAGGAATGACTGCACTGTGTTGCCAGATCTTCCAGTGGAAAACATGAATTAAAACCTTGTCTTTTGTTATTTTTCCTGTGTTAATTTGCCAGGCTGAGCCATCCCCAAGGCCAGAGCACCTCCTGGTTCTTGGTGCAGAGTGGCTGGTGGGAGAGGAGCTGTGACATCCCTGAGGTTTAGCATAGGCTGAAATTTGTGGGATTAAACCCCTTATTTCAATTTAAGCGTGGTGATAAATGAGGTGTTGAAGAGGATGGGTTTAACTATGCTCTTAAAGCCATATTTCCCGAGAGTCAGGAGGGATGGAAGCAAATGCTTGCAGGGCTCAGGTGGGAAATGGCTCCTGCTGTTCCCAGCTCGTGCTGACAGAGTGTTTTCCATGCCCTGCTGGTATCTCTGCATCTGGAGTTTCTACCTGAGCTGCTGAAATCCCCCCTCCCTGCGTGCCTTTAGTGCAGCTGGAGCTGGGCAAGTATCACCCCTGAATTAAATCAGCTTTTGATTAATGGCAGTCACTGCGTTGGCACCTGGATGTGCCTGGGAATGAACTACCCCAATTTATGCCAAGGCTTCATTCTTAGAGAATAGATTGAACAGCAAAGCTTAAAACCACAAGTCCCGCCCTGGTGTTCCTGCTCCAACCCTCTGCAGAGATGCCCTCTGCGTGCTGTGAGTTGGTGTTTCACCTTGAGAAAACCCCAGGCATTTGTTTCCCTGTCCACCCAGAGGTGATTTGTCAAAATCCCAACTGCTGCTTGGTAATTCAATATTTATAATGTCTTTATAAAGCTGGTCCCGCTCTGCTGGCTCAGAGATGAGGGGGAGAATACATTGCATAAATTAGGCTGCCTGAAACACGAGCTCTGCTGGGGCACTTGGGCAGGGAGGACGTGAGGGCAGCAGTAATTGGGTGTCCAGACAGAGGAGATGCAGCCTCTGCCTCAGCATCTTCCTCATCATCCCTGCCCAGCTTGTCCCAGCACACAGAAAATCCTGGGATGGAACAGCCCACACCAATTCCTTATCACAGGGTTTCCTGGTTGCTTTCTGTGTTTTCTCTAAGATGATGCAGCAGTTTGATAAAACCAGACAGACACCACAAATTGCCACATCTTGATCTTTTTTATCCTTATTGATCTTTAAGTCAGGTTAATCTCTGCCTGTGACCTTTCAGAGAGCAGGGTGGGTGGTTTCTGCTATGTCACATCACGTATGTCAAGGCCTTTCAATGAAACATTATTGAACAGCCCAGATACTGGTGATTGTATTTTGTTTTATTTTTAAGAACCAAAATCTCTAGAACCAAACCCTTAGAAACTTTCAGAGTTAAAGCTTTCCAAACCAGTATCCTTTGGGGTGGAAATTTCAGTTAAAATGGAGAGGACACCACAATCTGTTTTCCTTCAAGCCTTTTTTTTCCCCCTAAAAGATATTTTTAGAGTTTCTGCTGAGTGCTGTTCCCAAGACCTCCATCAGCTCGCAAAGCCTCTGTTTGCTCTTCTGTGAAGCAGTTTTGACAGTAATGTATGGGTAGTTTGCTTTATTTAATCAATCTCTATAAAATTACAGTGCTGAAAGCTATTCCGTGGTGCCAAATGATAACGGTGCATCCTTGAAGCATCTCAGCAACCAGAGGGGAGTTTTTTCCCCTTACACAGTTTTGAGGATGGTCCCTTAAGGTTTGTCACCCTGGGGTGACATCCCAGCATCCCTGGGGTGTGTGATGGCCCCGCTGCAGGAGCTGACGTGGTGTCCCTGCCGTGTCTTTGCAGGAGGGGGACTCCCTGGGGGCCATGGAGAAGCTGTGCCGGCAGCTCACGTACCACCTGAGCCCCCACTCGCAGTGGAGACGCCAGGGCATCATGAAGAGGAAGCCACAGTCCTGGTGAGTCCACCTTGCAAAGCACTGCCACCCCCCTGGTCGCTGTCCCCAGCCTGCCCCTTGCGCCCTGGAGGCCACCACAGGCTCAGGAGAGCAGGAGGGGGATCTCTCCTGTGGCTTTTGGGGGTGCTGGTGGGAGCTGCCTGCAAATCCAGGAGCATTCCAGGAGGAACAAACCCACCACAGGTTGGAAAGTGCTCCAAGCCATTAGCCCAGCTGTGAGAGAACTGGAATTTTAGAACCTCTCAGCTTGCCACAACCTCCAAAATCACAGAATCACAGAACGGATTGGGTTGGAAAAGACCTCCGAGATCATCAAGTCCAACCCTTGGGCCAACTCCAGTCCCTTTACCAGATCATGGCACTCAGTGCCACGGCCAAGCTCAGCTGAAAAACCTCCAGGGATGGGGAATCCACCCCCTCTCTGGGCAGCCCATTCCAATGCCTGAGCACTCTCTCTGCAAAGAAGTTTTTTCTGATACCCAAATCTTCCACTGTCTCCAGTCTCCCCAGTGTTTCCCCCCATTTGTGGTTGTTTCCCCCTATTTGTCTCAGACACAGTGGGATGGTTCTTCTTGCTCAGGGCTATTGAAGGGGCAATGGATGCCTTTGGATTGCCACCTCCTTGGATGCACACAGTCCAATATTTCATGGGATAGCATCCCTTCTTCCCTGAGTGCCTGCTGGCATTCCCACTGGGCACTGGGGGCCATGGCCAGGAGCAGAGGGGTGGATCAGTCCCTCCTGGAGCAGCCCCTGGGACCCTCTGGCACCTCTGCCCAAGGTCTTGTTGAGCAAGAGCCCTGCCCAGCTCAGCTGAGTGCTGAGCAAAGCCAAATAGCTGTAATTAATCTCCCAGAAATATGGCAAAATAATTACAGGGGGAAACTGCTTTTCTTTATTCCACAACTGCCATATCCATTACAGGTGATAATCAGAAGCAGAGCAGCTGGAGGAGGAGGGTGGGGACACATGATGGAGGGGCCTGGAGCTGATTTTGCAGTCAGGCTGTGCAGGAAAAGGGGGAATGTGCTTCCCAATTCCATCCCATCCCAGGCATCAGGTCCAGCCTGTGTGTGCACAGACAGAGCTAAATGGAGGGAGAGCTCTCAGCCTTGGTTACCCTGCTCTGTTCTGTTGCCTGGCACCAGAGCACCCAAACCTGTGCCAAATCGCCTTTATTTTTTTTTTTTTTTGATACTATAAATCTGTCTGGCTCTCCCTTGCTGTCTCCGTGCCTCCCTTTGGATTGCAGGCATTAACCATCCAGTTGGAGAGGACAGCCAATAGCAGGAGGGTGAAACCAGCCTGCAAAAGTCATTTGTGTGTCCCTGGCTGTGCCTCGGGCCACGATTACAGCCCAGTGTTTAACTACCCAGTGTGGAATTGGCTCCTGGAATCTCCCTGCCCCTCCTGCTGCCAAGCACTGTCTCCAGCATCACAAAAGCCAAACTGGGAACCAAAGCTCCACGTGTGTGTAATTGCTTTGGAGCACGGGCTGGACACGTGGTGGGGAGGGAGAGGTGTTTCCCAGGGGAATCTGTGCCCTTCCCATCCATCCCTTTGGGATATCCCATGTGCTGTCCATGTTGCTGCTGTGCCCAGGAGGGGTAGGACGAGGCAGAGATGCAGCAGGGAGGATGGAGCTGCCCTGAGCAGTGAGCACCAGCTGAAGAAATATTGATAATTCATGTCCTAACCCCAAATCTAGCCCCTTTTTACATCAGGTAAAACCTTTTTTTTCCCACACACAATTCCTGTTGATGCCACTGAAGCACAAAGCAGGGAAGAATTTAGGGTGAAGCAGCTCAGTTTGACCACTGGGATTAAATGGGGTCAATCTGCACCTAAATTTGTGGATTTTTTAACTCTGTTGTTGCTTTACAATAAGCAGAGAAACCCCTCAAAAGAAGCCTGTGCCTGTCCTGAGCCTGGCATGGAGCTCACAGGGCTGTCCACACTGGGGGGACCCAACATGGTGCTTTCTTCACTTTCTAACCCCATTTTATGTTTCAGAGCTCCCAGCACTCCCTCGTGCAAAGCCACCAGTGCTGGGACGTGTGAAGAGCCAGGATCTGACTTTTTTCCTCAATTTACTGTTTTTTCCAGGTGGCTTTTCTTAGCTCCAGCCAGCTCTCTTTTCTTTGCCACTTGTCCTTTCTGCTGATGGCAGGGCCAGCCTGGGGTTCTCCTTTGCACCCCAGAGTTGGTCTGAACTCCCCTTGGCTCTCTTAAGACGATGTGGAATAGTTAAAAATCACCTTGAAAATCCCTGGCTGAAAGTGCACACAAACAGTTTGGGACAACTTTTGGAAATCAGGAGGCTCCATCAGGCTGTGGCAGATTTTAACCCCTGGTTGTGTGTGGGTTGGATGTTCTCCAGGTACAGAAACCTGTTAAAATAGAAGGGAAGGGTGTTTTGATTTAGTGATGAACTTGTGGAGGCTGAGCAGCCTTATTTTGTTGGTAGGAATGAGCTTTTAACATCCCACTCCTCCTAATTTCATCAGGGGCACAAAACATTTCTGTCCTGGTGGAATGGTGGGTGCTGGGTTTTCATACTGGCTTGCAGTGCCTGCTTGCATTCCTTTACCATGCAAAAAAACAAAAAAAAAAAAGAAAGAAAAAAAGAGGGAGGATTCTGGTGGGGAGAAGCCCTTTTGAAAGCAGAAAGAGAATGTTTGTGGCTGGAAATCCTCAGCTCGTGGGCGAGTGATAGGAGAAGTTGTAGCTCCTGCAACAAATGGTCCCTTCAGAGCATCCACCACAAATGTGCTGGTGGTGGGAGGAGGCTGGAGCAGGAATTGTGCACTGGCTCCTGTTCATTAACCCCCCTCTGTGTGTCTGTGTGCACGGCAGGCTGCTGGGAATGCTGCAGAGCCTCTGGGATTTGTGTGTGGGAGATCCCCCTGTGTCCACAGGACTTTATTGTGACCTGTGACTGTCCCAGGGAGCACAAGGGACAGAACAGCAAAGTGCTCTACAGGACATGGAGAAAATGCCACAAAGCCCAGGCTGGGACATTGGCTGGTGCTGTGATTTTGGGGGGTGTTGTAAATCACTCCACCTTTAGCAGTGGAAAACAGGCAGTTTCCAAAGCTCCCTGCTCTTCCCAGCATGGGTTTGGCATGGAGAAAAGCAGAACTCTGGTTCTTGGTGGTTCCTCAGGCTGCTTGGGGTTGGGAACTGAGGTTTCCTCTGTGGGATGTTTGGTCCCGGCTTATGTTTGGGTCCTGCATCCCACAGGAGGAGGTGGGTGAGGGACAGAGGGGCTCCTGACCGTGGTGGATCTTCTGCTCTTTGCTGGGTCATATCCCAACAACCAAGGTCTGAAACCTCATGGTCACTGAGCCCGTGAATCCTTGTGCTGCCATCCACCTTAGGAGCTGAATACCTGCTTTGGTGGCTCACACAGATGGATCACCCCAGGGTGGGACAGGCTGTGACCCTCTGGTGGCTACTGATGTCTGTCCCTGGCCTTGCCCAGGTGTGTTGTCACCAACCTCCAGCCACACAGAGCTCGGGTTGTCTTTGAGGTGATGGTTGCAGTGAGGATGCAGGTGGAAAGGAATTCCTTCCCAGGGTGGGCACTAAACACCAAGTGCTGCCTGTGCCTGGAGATCATTGGTAAGAGCTGGGGTGGAACAGAGCCTCCCCCTCTGTGCATCTGCAGCACAGAAATATTGTGGTTATTACCATGTTATTGCTGTTCATTGCCCTAAGAGCACACCAGAGGCCACCTCCAAGCACGTCCTCCCCTGCTGTGACTGAGGGTTGGAAATCAGAAGTTAATCTCAGCTCTCAAATCACAGCCTGGCAGAGGAGGACCAGGTTTCCCTCTGGAAATACTGAATGGCCACCAAACACACCCACAGCAGCAACTTTGGGAGATGCCTTTGGTGTGGTCTGGTTCTTGCTCAGCCAGCAGCACAAACCTGGCCCGTGTTCTCTGCTTTGGCAGCAGTGTTTGGAACCTTGCAGTCCTGGAGAGGGGCAGGGGCTGGTTCCAGCAGTGCTGGGGGTCTGGATCCTGGCCAAGCAAACAAGGTTTGCTGGGGCTCAGGGCACACACCATGGCCAAACAGAAAGGGGAAGAAGAAACCCTTTGAGGTAGCAACAAAGAGTAGGGAGAAATATTTGGAAGTGGGTAATTTTACAGCACAAATCCCAGGAGTGCACTTAGAATCATAGAATCAATGGGGTTGGAAAAGACCTCCGAGACCATCAAGTCCAGCCCTTGCCATCACCTCTGTCCTTCTCACCTCAGTCTTGCCCATGGCCATGGGGCATTTCCTCCATCTGCCAGTCTGGGACTCTTAGGACTTTTTATAGTTACTCAAGATGTGACTTTCTATTTCTTTTATAGCTGGGATTGGAACAAGCCTGATTTGAGCTGTCAGTTGTTCTGTTCTCAGTGCTCCTCCACATGCTGCTGCTTCTGGGTTCCTTTCTCCTGAATTTATTCCCTTTGGCACATGCATGGCTGGAAGGACAGTGCCTTCTGGAGTTTTGCTCTCTGATGGTCTGTGTGACTTCCAAACTGCCCGGTCAGGGGCTCCTTTGTTTGTGCAAAGTCCATTTTCCAAGGCAGCTGAATTGGAGCCACCATTTGGGGCTGGTCCTTTGCACACTCTGAGGTCCCTGGCCAGGATTTTTTGCTCCATGCTGACACCCCAATAGGTGAGTTTGAGTGAGTGGGGTGGGCAGATCGAGTCTGGGGTTAAATATGCCTAACCTGCTGCCCAAAAGGGAGGGAGGTGGCTCTCTGGGAGGTGCTGGCTGTGCTCTGGAAAGCTGGGCTGGCTGGGATCACACAGCTGGGTTTTGCTGCTGGAGAGGTTATCCCTGGCAGCTCCCAGGTCATGGAGAGGCTGCAGCTCCTTCCCCTGTGCCAGCCCAGCCCTCCTGCCTTAGCCAGGAGCTGCTCTCTAAGCTGTAAATAATGCATGGCTATTGAAATGCCACCCGGGGAGGTGCCACGGGGCAGGCTGTCACCTTGCAAGGGGCTTCAGGTTTTCCACTGGCTCAGTCTGTAAAATGAGCCCTCACCCTGCTCGTTGCCCTCCACAAGCTCTCTGGGTTGCTGCAGAATTTAAAGCAATTAACCCAAAGGGGGGAAGTACCATTTCCCCCCACACTGATGGATATTGACCCTGACAAATGCTGGAATTGCCTCTGCTGTTCCCTCGTTGAGCAAATGAACTGACAGCCAGGAGTGCTAGAAAAGAATTTAAAGCAGAAAACCTCCCGAGGCTGGGGATGAGATGATTTACAGCAGCAGGACATCTCCTCCCACTGACTCACCTTTGCTGAGCTTGCTCACGTTCTTGCTGCAGCCTTAAAAGCTTCAGGTGATCACAGGCACTACCTGTGATTTAAAACCTTGATTTCCAACCACCTTCCTCTCCCCTCCTGCAGCTGAACTAAGGACTAACCTGGTGGAACATCCATCCTGCTGCCATCACTCCCCTCCCACCTCCTTGCACTTAAGTGCTTGTCCTCCCTTAAATATGTTTTTAAGTCCTGTGCCTGATTAGAAAAGGCCTTTGACTGTGAAAAGTGTGGAGGTTTTAATTTATTTTTTTAATAATTACTCCTCTGCTTCTGGGCAGAGTGGAAATTAGATTTTCTATTGACACACAGCAGAGATTATTTAAATCTATCCTCACAGAGCTGGGAATCAACTGGTAGAAACTGTTATTAAATGAGGGAATCAGCCAGTGAAATAATTAATCTCCACACACGCTTCCTCCCTGCCTTGGAATTCCTCCAAACACCCCGTGATTATTTGTCCTGCCTAAACAGCCACTGCCTCATTTTTTAGGTGCTGAGGGGTAATTTGGTCCCTCCTGGAGTTTGGATGCTGCTCCTGCCACCGAGGGGCAGAGGAGGCAGCACTGCCCCAGAGTGGTGCCCATGCAACCACCAGCTGGCTCGGGTGGCTCTCACCCCTGGCTGTATTTCCCAATTAAGAGCATCAAGCTTTATGATGAGGCTTTGCAGAAGCTGTTTAAATTGCTTTTTTTTTTTCTGGTCCTTTCACACGGGGCATGGTTAGTGCTGGTGAATGGAGGTGTTTGGTGAGCTCATCCATCACTTTGACTCGAGGCTCCCACTGCTCTCGGGGGGAGTTTCCACCTCCCGCGCCTCTCCTTGAATGAAAACGATGCTTTGGCACAGCGATGCCAACGGGGCTGGTGGCACTGCTGCTCCTGGTGGCACTGCTGCTCCTGGTGCCCAGGGCTGGGCTGAGATTTTCAGCTGGCACAAATGGAGCTTTCCTGGCACAGGCTCTGCCTTGGAAGCCCAGCCCTGGTTGCCTGGAGAAGAGGAGGCTCAGAGGTGACCTCAGCACTGTCTGGAACTGCCTGAAGGGAAGTTGTGGCCAGGTGGGGGTTGGTCTCTTCTCCCAGGCACTCAGCAATAGGACAAGGGGGCACGGGGGGCTCAAGCTCTGCCAGGGGAAATTGAAGTTGGAGATCAGGAAAAAATTCTTTGCAGAGAGAGTGCTGAGGGATTGGAATGGGCTGCCCAGAGAGGGGGTGGATTCCCCATCCCTGGAGGTTTTTCAGCTGAGCTTGGCCGTGGCACTGAGTGCCATGATCTGGTAAAGGGACTGGAGTTGGCCCAAGGGTTGGACTTGCTGATCTCGGAGGTCTTTCCCAACCCAATCCATTCTAGGATTCTGTGATTCTCATGTCCAGGCATTTCTATCTGTCCCCTTGAGGTTCCCTCCTTCCAATCTGACACTTCATCATTGCACATGGTGTCATCCCCCGGCTCATGGGCCATGTGGTGGAGAAAGAAGCCCCTTTTGGCCACGGGCCAAGCATCCCACCAGCATTCAGGAAAGCCAGAAGGGTCTTTTGCATCTCAAAAGGGGCTGGTGGGCACCTCCAAGCAAAGGGAGCCTGAACTGCAGAGACCAGCCCCTGCCCACGTTCCATTCTCAGCCTTGGCTGGCACTTGTCTTGCCAACACAGGACAGCCTGTGTTTTGACACATCCCAGTCCCTGAGAAATGGGGCATTCAGCCCCAAGGCTGATGGCTTTTGTCTGGTACGGTGTAGCCCAGGCTGGCAATCTGCTCCTCCAGCTGTTTCACACTTCCCTTGCCCATATTGGGGTGCTGGGGTGGGGGTTTGGGGGGAAGAAACTGTCCCTGTGTGCTGAGCCTCCTGTGAAGGTCAGTTCTCACCGTACTGTTGGGCATGAGGATTGGTCCTCAACAGCATCTTGGCTGGGAGAAATGCCCATCTGGAGTGAGTCCCCTCCTGCATTCCCTGGTTTAATCAGCTCTCAGGTCACCCTGGTCACTGAGTGCTCAGATGGGGTTCATTATCCCAAAGATGATGAGTTGGAGACTTGAGAGGAAAAAAAGAAATTCACATGTCTGTTTACATAATATGAACAAATTACAGACCTTGGGAAGATTTGTTGTTGGGCTGATCTTTCCAGCATCATTCCAGCTCGGAGCACGGTGACACAAACCCTCAGCACTGGTGGGGACAGAAAACAGAGAAAAGGCAGAAAACAGAGAAAATGTTTGAGTTCAGAAAGCAGAGGGGGAGGTGATTGGGGTGTAGTTTGATCCAGCTGATAACAGAACATGGCTTGTAGCAGAAAAGCTGAACAACCGGGCAGGGAAAGCTCGGGGAAGGGGTTTGTGGTTTTCCTGCCCGTCTGGCAGGATTTGTGTGTCGCAGGGTCGGGGGGAGCCGGGCAGGGCTGGGGGTCTGTGAAGAGCAGCGTTTGCATTCCCTGCTCTGTTCTTCCCACTGAAAAGGCGCCTTGGCAGCAGCTCTGTTTGCACCTTTGGGGGGGAGCTGAGCCCGGAAAGCCCCAACACGAGCGAGGAAATAACCTGCCAAAAGCAGTGAAGTGCTGGGCGAAGGGGAGGTTTTCTTTGGGCGGTTCAAGCTGTTCCTCGCTGCGCGTTTGCCTTTGTTTGGCTCTGCAATGGGCAGGGCCGCTTTGGGCTGCCCCTCTGCTGGGGAAGGGGCTGCTAACATGGAATAACTTCGGGAGGGGGAGCAAAACTGTACAAGGAACTGTGCCCGGCAGGAAGAGGGACCCACAGGGTGCCAGTAAGTCAGGTTGAGGCTCTACTCCAGAGAGCAACTTTTTGCTGTACATACAGAGGAGTTCTATTAAATCTCATTGGAACAGAAGATGAAAAAACTACAAAAAACATCCCTTTTTCTTTTGAAGGCATGAGCAGGGAACTGGGTCAGGTTGAATCCTGTTATTCCTCCTGTGATGAGAGCTGAGGTTACAATGCTCGCTCTGTTCTGCGGGGTTGAGTGGGACCCATTGTTTTCTGGGCACGTTAATGTAAAGCAGCTGCATCCCTGGGGCAGGGAGGGCTCCAGGAAGCCACACACTGGGCAGGTCTCATGGGCTTAACCAGAGATCTCCTCCCTCAGAGTGTGCCCACCAACCAAGGGGGAGCAGGGCAGTGACAGCTCAAGGGCTTGCTTGGCCACTGGGACTTGTGTTCATTGAAGATCATGTAAAACAGAACTTCTCTGGCTGGACAGATGTGAAAATTATGATTAAAACTTACAGCAAGGCCAAACCTCAGGTGAAAGACTCTTGGCTGTCCCTTCGTTTGGCAGCTGGTTACTCCTGCAGCTGAGACCTTCTCACCAAGAATCTCCTACAGCACAAGTTCCTGGGTGTCTTGTGCTCTGTCAGTGAGAGCTGGGGGGTTCCTGACCCCCAGATGTGGTTGGAGGACACCAACCTCATGGACAGCTCCAGGTCTGTCCATCCTCCACCCTGGATGGGGAAGTGACCCCTCAAATAACAGTTGTCTGAAACGTGTCCATGGTCAGGCTGGAGCAGGAGTTGGTGGCTTCCCTTTGATCTGTCTCTCAGTGTGTCAGGACTCATGCTGGGCTTCAGGCCCTCCCTTTGGACACCAGAGGTGTTGGGGCGGCAGTGGGAAGGGCAAGGGTTTGGCTTGGAATGAAGATAAGCCAAGGATCAGGAGGGGAAAGGGGGAAACCAGGGGGTGCTCCCAGCCCCTGGCTCTGGACAAAACTTCTTCCCAAAGAGTGTGAGGGCCAAGCAGGGACCTTGGGGCCAGGCTGGAGCTGCCCCTCATGCTCTGGCTCTCATCAGAGCAGCACAGGCAACAGGGGACCTCAGCCTGCCTAAACTCTTCCAAATGTGATCTGTGCTCCAAGAAAACAAACAGTTTAGGGAAAGCAAAGCCCCAGGCACAGACTTTGGCAGCTGATCCCTCCCTAATTGCAGGAAGAGAGTTGGGAGAGGGGGGTTATTTTTATTCCTTTGGGCTGGTTTCTGATGAGAAAACTGGGCTGGAGGATCAGAGTTGAAGCTTCTCTTCCCTCATCCCCCACCCCCAAAAATACCATTTTCTTCCCCTTTGTATTAATGGAATTCAACTTATTTCAAGGAACAGGAAACACAAAGAGCCCCTACAAAGTGTGAACCTCAAACCTGCAGCGAGAGCCTGTTCAGCTGGAGACATGGAGCTCTCCACAAACTTTTCCTGGGCTTTTTTTGTTGTTTGATGGCACCAGAGGCAGGTTTGAGGGCTGGGAGAAGATTTTGGTGGGCAGAAGTGAACTGGAGCCTGGCTGTGTGTTTCCCCCAGCCTAAAGCTCTGGAATGGGAGGGGGATAATTAACAACAGTCCCTTTCATCTGCAAATAGACACAACGTGTCAAAACTCATCTGGGTCTCAAATTTGTGGTGAGGGGGACAGAGCAGGAGCAGCCACATGTTCCCACCCCACTCTGGGGGTCCCATCCAGCCTGGTTTGGGGCAGACAAAGCAGTAACAAAACCAAAGGAGAGGCTGAAATGAAGAATTTCAGGGAACATCCATCCTGCTTTGGCAGAAGGGGCTGGAGCCCCACCCAGCCCTGCCTTGGNTCCATCCATCCATCCCTGGGGATCTCCCATCCCTTACCATCCCAGCCCCTTCCTCTTGCTCCCTCCCACCCTTTTCTTTTTCCTCCTCTTCCTTTCCACTCACGGGTTGTTTTAAACACATTGGCAGCAATTTGTGTGTTTTTATGAGCAATTTGCTGGTGATTTCTCTTCCTGGGGCCTCTTTCCTTTGGGCACTGAGGTCCCTTTCCCAAGCCACCCAGAGCACATCAGCCTCCCATCTCCCTGGTGGGGAGCTGCTCATGTAAATCCAGTGTAACTTGGGTATTTCTGTATCTACTCAATCGTAAAAGTCCCTTTCCAAGAGCCTTTTCAGCTTTTTATTTTCTCCTGTATTAGAATGTAAGGAAAATGCTGTTTGTTTTATTGCAAACCATCATTTGTTGTAATGCAAACATGAACAAATTCTTATTTGGGGCCAATTCTCTTCCAGGGGGTTATTTACAGAAGCAACAATCCCAACATGTTGTTTTCCTTTGAATTCTTGATTGTTTTTCTGTTGGCACTTGTGCAAATTGCCTTTTCTGCAAATGCAGGTTATTAATGGGGTGTCAGCTGCAGTTTCTTATTTTGCTGGAGTAGAATTGGTTGGAAATACTCCAGCACAGTTTCTCTATAGGAAAACACAGGTTTGAGAGCAAAATTTATCATACAAAAGATGATACAAATACATTTTATTTTGGGGAGGATGAGGATAGAAAATGGAGTACTCCAACAGCAGGATATTTACTATTTTTCTTTTTGCTGTGAGTTAAATAGAGTTATAGCAAAGCATTGTCATGGATCCCAAGTGCTTATTTTTAGAATTTTGTTTAGCAGGAAATTAAAAACAAGTTGGGGAAAATCCCTCCCTGTTTTTCTAACACAGAAATGGTGGTTCTCAAACTGAGCAAGACACTTCCCTCCCTGTCTGAATCCAGGCTCTGCTGGACCATGACAGGAGCTGGATGTGCCTCATGCAAATGAGAGCAGTTCTGCTGCCTAATTGTCCCTGCTGGAGATATTTATCAAGCTGCTCCTCCTGGTAACTACTTCATTTTCCAAGAAGCTTGTTGCTTTTCAAGGTTTAATTGGGTCCTTTGACTAAATACCAGAGAGGTTGTGCTGCAGCAGCTGAGGCTGGGAGAGCTGCAGGGGAGAGGGGGCTGATGGTGGAGCTTGGCCATGGGGAGGATGAGGAGCATTTTCCTCTTGATGAGGAGCATCAGATCATAAGGTTGGAAAAGACCTGGAAGATCAGCATGTCCAACCATTAACCCAGCACTGCCAAGCCCACCACCAACCTGTGTCTCTAAGCACCACATCTCCAGACCTGGTCCATCCCCCAGGTATTTGCTTTGGTTTACCCTCACCACTGAACCTTCTTGAGGGGTTACCATTGTAGGGCCCCCTCAGTGGCACCAAATCTCCACCAAGTGCAGCTGCTCCTCCAGCCCCAGTGGGTCAAATTTACCTTGTTTGGACTGAAAGCCAAAAGTACTGCACATTTTTTCCCTCTTTTTAAATGAATTTCATCAACTTGTTCAATGTATCTGGTTCCTTCTTGTGTATTGATATTTTTCTTGTCAGCTTCCCAAACCAGTGCAGTTTCTGCACCTCCCACAGCCCATGTGCCCATGAAACCCAGTGCAGAAGCCACTCCCTGCCTGCAGTTCTTGCCTGGCTTTCCTTCCCCTTGGTGACACTGTGAGGTGACACTGTGGGGTGACACTCTGAGGTGACATTGTGAGGTGACATTGTGAGGTGACTCTGTGAGGTGACACTGTGGGGTGACACTGTGAGGTGACATTGTGAGGTGACATTGTGAGGTGACATTGTGAGGTGACACTCTGAGGTGACACTGTGAGGTGACACTGTGAGGTGACTCTGTGAGGTGACACTGCTCTCTGCTGGTTGGCTCTTCATCGAGGTGAAGGATTTGATGCTGCTGAAAAAGGTCAACACTCTATTCAGGGATAAAAATGACTTTTTCTTGATATTTGTATCATCAGCTTTTAGAATTTAATATCTGCCTGTGGAGACATCACACCACGAAGTCCTGGGGGTTGGAACAAGATGATCTTTACGGTCCCTTCCAACCCAAGCCATTTGGTGATTCTATGAGTTTAGCAAAGAAATATAAATCACAGCTGTTTGACTTTTATCATTGTGATAGGAAGGATTTATTGATGAAGATCTCTGTGATCCCAAAGCCCTTCCCTGCCCCACCATGGCCAAAGGCCCAAGCCCTGTGTCAGCCCTCCTGGTGCTCAGGATGCTCTTGGATGCACAGAATTGACTCTTCCCATCAGACACCCTGAGCTTTCTGAGTAGAGGTGGAACAGGCCTTGGTGTGGAGCCAAAGAAAATGCAGAGGGGTTTGGAGAGGGAACCATGGAAACACCAGGCTATTCCTGGAGCAGTCCCTGGGTTGGACATGCCAAGAAGGTCATGGGGGGCATCATTCCCAGCGTGCCACACCAGGGATCTGCTGCAGGAGGAGAACTCAGGGAAATTCCAGCATTCCCTCCAAGGAACAGCCCAGTGTTTGGTTTCTCAGTGGAGATCCTGTTTAGGGGTGTGATTCCCACAGAGCATTTCCCAGCAGGCCCAATTATTTTCTACATGGCCATAATAAAGTGAATTTTGATGTCACACATTAGGGACAAATGAGGAACAAACTCTGCCCAAGATGAGCTCCAGGTGGGCAAAGTGCCCTTCCTACCCCAAAATGCCATGGCACTCACTGCAGGATTGGGCTGGGACTCAGAGCAGGGGAAGGACATCAACAAAGGGCATGTCTAGACTTTAGGACATGAAAACTGCAAACCTTAGCAAAACTGGGAAGGCTCTTGAAACAAGAGACCAAAATAACTAATCCCCACTGGTACTTTCCCTTTTAATAGTAAAGACTTAGGAATTCTGAATGTATTTACTGGTAAGCTCTAAAGGGGCTTTAAAGTTACATATTTTTATATTTATATATTTAAAAAATCCTCTTTACCCAGAATCTCTCTAAGGAGAGGAGTGAAATCTTTCCAAGCTGTTCATTTCTTAAGGCAGTGAGGAACAGAGACTTTGTGCTGGTAATAAACCTCTAAACCTTTCTGTGGTGGTAAACAAAGAGCTGAAGCAGCTCCTGAGTAATCACAGCAACACACACTGGAGTGAAGTAAAACTGAAGGGGTGAAGACAAAGGTGAGGATGAGCTGGGGGTGGGGGGCAGTGAAGGAATCTCCTGTCTCCAAATTTTGGAGAGAATTTGACAACCCCAGTTCTGATCTGGGCTCTGTCTGCATTATTTTGGAATCTGTCCCATCACATCTGTCATGTTTTGACGAGTGTTGGGATTTGTAAAACCAAAGAAAGGAAAAGGGAAGTTTCCAACCAGGCAGCATCACAAACTGACTAAAAGGAGTTTTTTTAGCTAAACTGGGGAAACACAGCCCTGGCCCTGGAGTGGGGAGGTTGATTTGAGCTCTGTGTGTTCCTTTTATTCCCTTTATCCACTCCCTTTTATCCATTGGCACTTTAGTCTTCCAGCCCCAGTGGGTGTCCTCAGGTCCTGCATTAAGAGAGATGAGAAAAGAGCAGTTCATTCTCATCTTCTCTGCTTTATTCATCCTTATTATTGTATAAACATTATATGTTACAGGATATTCAGCACACATTACATTATTATACACACCTCAACCAGGTTCCTCGTTTAAGCTAAATAGTTTTGTTTTCTTGTCTCTGTTCCTCCTCTGAGACTGGAGGAGCTCAGCCATTTAGTGAACATTATTTACTAGCAGAGGACCTGCCTTTGCAGCATTTGTTTGTATTCCTCCCCTCCATTTCCCAAATAACCCATTCCAGTGTTTGCCTGCCATCATTTGGAGCAGGGACTTCGAAAAAGCACTTTCACACTTCCCTCTGATACCACCAGTGTTTCAGGGCAAATCTTATATCTGAGCATTTTACCTTTTTTGTTTCTTTCTGATGACTCATTATGCTCAATAATGTTTTGCTGACATTTTTGTAAATAGTTTTCTCACCAGGTATCATATGAATTTCTTAAGGTAATTCTTCACTCTCTGGGGCTGCCTCTTCATTTTTCTTGAGCTGTTCCTTTGCCCTGCAAGGAAGAGGCTCAGCAGCCCAATTATCCATTAGTACATGACACATTGGTGTCTCATGTCACGATTCTTGCAGTGCTTGAGAGAAATGTCACGAATTTTAAACCAAGAGGAAACCCCTCCTTTTTAATTCTGTTTGATCTAAGCATCAGCATTCCTGTTTGTGGGATTTTTTTCTGATCTGATTCCACACCTCATGTAAAATGGCTTTCAGTTCAGTGTGTATAACCCAGCATCCTGCCAATGTGTGAGCAGGAGCTCAGTGCAGGGCTGTATTTCCTCATTAAAACCCCAGCTGGGGAAAAAAAAAATCGGTGTTTTCCTCTGTGGAACAGCCTCCTAAAATGTCAGGATGAAACCAAGTGGGTGTAACTGATCCCCCACTAAAGCTCGTAGGGATTTGTAAGATCTTCCCCCAGAGATTTGGGGCCGTTCTGTGGCCAAACTTTGTGGCAGAGCTGCAAGTTGTTCCAGCTGTTTGTTAACATCACATCATCCTCATTTCCATGGCATGGCTCAGAATATCCACAGAACTGTTTATATTAAATCATGTTTGTGTCCCAAAGGGACAGAAGGAACAGAGGCTGATGCAGGAGAGCAAACCATCCCCCAGAACAGACCCAGGGCTGCTCTGCCCTGGGGATTCAGGAGATTGCCTTTGACACAGGGTGAAAAGGCAGTTTGTACAAGAGAATCAATCTGTTTCAGTAGGCATCAGCTAAATCCCTCCCAGGGGGAAAAGGATGGAGCCCCAGTGAGAAATTCTCTTTTGCTGGCTGGCAGAAATCATAGACATGCTGCAAGGGAAAAAACAAATGTGGAGCAATATTGAAAGCAGCTCAAAACAAACAAACAAAAAAAGAGCTGTTCTGAAATTATCCCCATCCTCTCTTTGCTATCCCCTTGGCTTTGCTAACTTAAAACCACTCTAGAAGTCCCAGAAGAAGTGACATGATGGCACCACTCCAAGCGGGGGATGATATCCATGTTGGATACCACAAGGATCAATGCTTGGCTTTTTAGTCATGCCATTAAATGGTTATCAGCCACTCACAGGGGTACCTGAAGGGAAGTTGTGGCCAGGTGGGGGTTGGTCTCTTCTCCCAGGCACTCAGCAATAGGACAAGGGGGCACGGGGGGCTCAAGCTCTGCCAGGGGAAATTGAAGTTGGAGATGAGAAAAAACTTCTTTGCAGAGAGAGTGCTGAGGGATTGGAATGGGCTGCCCAGAGAGGGGGTGGATTCCCCATCCCTGGAGGTTTTTCAGCTGAGCTTGGCCGTGGCACTGAGTGCCATGATGTGGTAAAGGGAGTGGAGTTGGCCCAAGGGTTGGACTTGATGATCTCGGAGGGCTTTTCCAACCCAATTGATTCTATGATAGTCTCAAGGCCTACACCTCCTAAACCCATAACAACACCCCTCTCCTTTCCCTCCTCCCCAGCCTGAAGGCCGTGCTGATGGGGAAGCCCCAGGACAACACGGTGGACCTGTCGGGCATCCCGCTGGCGCCGAAGGACGTGGAGCGGGTGACGGCGTACCTGCAGCACAGCGCCGAGCACATCGACACGGTGGAGCTGGGCTTCACCGAGCTCACCGACGAGGTGCTGCTGCAGCTGCTGCCCGCGCTCTGCCGCCTGCCACACCTCACCACGCTGGCCCTCAACGGCAACCGCCTCACCAAGGCCATCCTGCGTGACCTCACCGACACCCTCAAGGACCCCAAGAAGTTCCCCAGCGTCACCTGGATTGACCTCGGCAACAATGTGGACATCTTCTCCTTGCCACAGCCCTTCCTGGTCAGCCTAAAGAGGCGCTGCCCAAAACAAGGCAACTTGCCGACCATCCTGGAGTTTGGGGAGGGTCAGCTCAGCGATCTGGAAGGGCAGGATGGCCTGGCTGAGAGCCAGGAGGACCTGCCAGCTGCATCAGGCAAGACTGACAGCACAGACTTGCAGCAGACGGACAGAACAGACAAGGCTGGGGAGCTCCCCAGCTCGGAGAGAGGGGCTGTGACCCCACAGACATGATGTCCAGCTCCAGGGCTCTTGGGTGAGTGTGTTGAGAAAGGATTACTCAAATCCAAGACCTCAGAGTTGTGGGGTCCTGGCAGAGGCAGCTGAGATGTTTTGGGAGTCTGGACTGCTGCCTCCCCCCTGTACCATGAATGTTGAAGATTCTCTTTTCAAAGAACAGGTAAAGGTTATCACGTTGAATATTTGTGTTTCACAAAAGCTGCCCAGGCATTTTTAAGCATTAGTGATGTGATGTGCTTTTGTTTCTCTCAAAAATGCGTCTCCAAGGGTGGACTGTGAGGGCCTTAGAAGAGCAGGAAGAGGAAGCAGAAGGGTGCCCAGCCTGGGCAGGGAAGGGTTCCTCTCCTTAGTGCTGGATCTGAGGTGCCCAGCCTGGGCAGGGAAGGGTTCCCCTCCTTAGTGCTGGATCTAGCCAGGCCCAGCTGCTCTCCCACCCGTGATGGACACACAGCAGTCACCCCAGAGAGCTGCCACTGAGATAAACCTGACCTCCTTTCCAGTCCTGGCTGCAGGAGTTGCTGATGAGTGGCATGTCTGCTGAGACCCAACAGAAGTCTGTCACACACTAACTAGGGGTGTTTCTCCTAATATTGTGAGGCAGCCTGGAGGGAGAGCTTTGCTTTCCTGGTGTGGAGCTAAATCCCTGTCCACAAGGTGCCTGGACACCACCCTCACCCTCCAGCCTTACCGAAACCAGGCTGGCACTTGTGCCTGCCCAGTATTTATTGAGATTTTGTAAAAAGCAGTTTCCCACCAGCTGTGCTGCTGTAATAACTGCAGAGCTTTTCATTGTGGTACCTGGAACTTGCACCAGCAATGCTGGGAGTGTGTGACCCATCTTGGGGAGTGATGCACAAAACAGAGCGCTCAGCTCAGGCTCGTTACTGTTGCTGACAAGAGACTACAATACTGAAGGTTTTTAAAGGGAAAACCAGTCCTGGGGTTCATCCCTCTATCACTGCCACTGAGGGTTGGGCAGTCCCAGCCAGCTGGGATTTAAAGCCTCAGAAAGGCTTTGTGTCACTCAGCTGTGTCCTCTGCCCCCTGGACCAGAAGTGCTCTGTTTCTAAAACGTCCTTCTGTTTTTCTCTAAGAGACATGGGTTTGATTTTATTATACTTTTGATGGAAAATGGCTCACCCAGAGCAGCAGCACTGGAATGTGCACCTTGGCTTTTGAACCACAATTCCATTTGATCCTAAATCTCAGGAGAGGGCAGGAAAGTGTGGAAAACTTGCTCTCCCTTCCGTTCCAAGGACCAGATGTGAGTCCCTTTGCTGAGGGGGAGCCCCTTTCTTTGTTCCAAGCCTCTCCCCTGGCCAGCTCCCAGATTGCTCTCCTGGCTCCCAGCACTCACTCTGGCTTTCCTTTTTCTGGGTGCAAACAGTCAGACTTTGGTTGTGCCTTTGGCTCTGTCCATTTAACATCCCAGCACCAGGAAGCTTTTCCAGAGCTGCCAGTGGTTGTTCCTCCTCTGTTCACAAGTAGGTAACTTTAGAAGAAACTCCCTCACTTTTTTTTAATACATTTGGCAACATTCAGTATGATTTGCATGTATCCAAGCATTTTTTTTTAATTCTAACTCTTTCCAACAGGCATGAAAAAACTTTGCAGTGAATAAACTGTTCTGTTTGAAATCTGTAATCAAAATAAATGACAATGTTTAATACCCAGTGCTGAATTTTCCCTCTGTCCAGGTGGAATGGCCAGCAAAAACCAGGACCAGAGAAGGCAGAAGAGCTGCTGGTCTGGGGTCTGGGTTCAGCTCTATGCCCAGAGAGCATTTAGCCCTTCTGAGACAAGGAAAGAACTAGAAAGAGCCTTTTATCAATATATCCATGGATGCTGAAGGATGCACAGAATCACTTTCCTAGGGAAAGGAAAAAAAGCAGAGTTCTAGGAGAGACAGTTACTGGTTGTAAAAGCAAGAGGCTTTGGCTAATCAGTCCCTCCCTCACAGTGTGGATTAGTTCAATTATCCATTTAGTGCACTTCAGGATAATGATGATTCTCTGGGCTCAGGAAAGAGTGGGGTTTGTTTTTGCTGGGGTTTTTTTCTGCAGTGTGAGATGCTTCCCTTCGCAGCTCATCAGCATCAAAACAAGCTCGGGGCTCACTCTGTATATAATCAATGTTCCCTGTGCTGGTGCTTCGGGTCAGAAGCATTTCAATGGCCCTGGGAAGAAGGATTCAAGGACTGAAAAATCACTGTTGGGAGAATATTGAAGTTGACTGAGGTCATTTCTTGTCAAAGAGGGGAGGAAATGGCCACCATAAAATCAAGAAGTCCATAAAACACCCCCGCCTGGTTGGGTTAGTTATCTCCACCAGCACCACAGCTCTGCCTGGGCATGAAACAAACTGGTCAGGGGGAGAAGATTTATGCCTTCAGCAAGAAAAATGTAATTGGAAATAATTCTGTGCAGACTGAGGAGCTCACAGGGAGGGGAATGGAAACAGCAGGAAGGAATGAGAGAGGCATGGAGGGGTTGGTGTGGCACACTCAGGGGGCTCCTTCCAGCTGGGTTATCTCTGATTTCAGAGTCTGCACAAGCCCTGTTTGGGTTTTGAAAGGGATTATTCATTTCAAATGAGGGTTCCACTCCTGGGGGATAGTTGGGAGCCCCAAGCACGGAGTGTGTGGGAAAGCAAAGAAGCAACTCCTGCTTCAGCTGGTTGAATTAGAAGAAACCAGCAGGAGCTAAAGAAGGTGTTTGCAGGATGCAGTTTTCCCTGTGGAGAAGGTGACTCTGGAGAGGGTTCCAAGAGAGAAAACTCAGACTTGGACAAATCTCACCCACAACATCTGGGACTAAAAAAACTGACCATATAAAAACCCAGGAGGAGTTTAGGCTAAAACTTTCAGCAGCTCTCACACTACCTCAAGTCTGGTATTTTATCCCCTTACTAACAGAAGGAAAAGTCCTGGCTAGGGGAATCTTTTGCATTATTCATTGGCAGCTCATGCCAGTGTGTTTAATACCGGCCCTGGAGATAGAAAACAGTCTGCTCAGCTGATAGGGAAAATGTATACAGCAGCATTTGGAAAAGTAATGGAAGTGTTATCCCTCAAGGACTGCTTGCTTTACATTCCACTCAGCAAGCACAGTCAGAAACCAGAGGGGTTTTACCTCCTGCTGATCACAGAGCTCAGAACCAAAATTACATTGCACTTGGGATGTGTCTGATTCTTGGTGAAACCGTTTTCCTTGGTGGAATGATAAGGCTGATGCCAAAAGGGCCCAGGAAAAAGGTGCCAGATGCCAAACGCTGAGCACTGAGGAGAACCAGCCTCCTGAATAGGCAGAAGTTCAGGGCAGAGGTTTTGTTGGTGCCTGTCCTTGTTTCACTGAGTATAAAAACTCAATCATTTCATAGTCAGTGAAGCCCACACAGCCTCCAACCACCACCACTTCCACCAGTTTGTAAAGAGCAGGTCCAGCAGAGCCCCAGCCCTGGCAGCACAGGAGCTCTGCTCACTGGGAAGGACAGGAGGAGCCCTGGAGCCCAAGCTGGCACTGCACACAGGTATTTAGGGAGGTCACATGTCAACTGCATCAGCCCATGGCTCAGTTACTCCTGATGGATGGGGAATTGGAGGTGCTTTGTTTTATAGCCTCTTCTGGCAGTTTTGGGCTTGCATTTTCTACCTTCTCCTCTGTGAACATGCAGAGACAGAGCTGGTTTTAACTTCAGCTTAGTTGACAGTTGTACATAAAACTGAAGACCTGATTAATAGAGTCAGAAGATGCAACCTGTTCACCACCACCTTTAATTATATGGGCAGTTTTCTGAGTTTTCTCCTGACTCTTAATAGTTTATTGATTCTGTGGCTTCTGTGCCATGTTTCTTCTTTGCTTTTTATTAACTTAATCTGAGGAGAAAATAAACCTGTGGAACATCCTTACAGGAGGCTTGGCTGAGCTGAACCTGCTGGGGCAGGCTGAGCACTGCACTGCCAGTGGCCTGTTGCATCTCTCAGCTGATAATGGGAGCAGAAATGGATTTGAGGTTTACAAAAGGAGGAGAGAAAGATCAATACATAACTCACTGCAGGTTTGGCCCATGTATTTCTGTTTTTTTTCAAGGCAGGTGCTGTGAGGCTGCTGTTTCTGCCTCTCCCTGTGGCTCCTGGGCTGTCACCTGTGTCCTTGTCCTTCTCCAGGGCAAACCAGAGCTCCCCATGGCTTGTGCAAACCTTTGGGGAGGTGCTCTGGGATTAGGAATTTGCATTGCAAGCAGCAAGTGGCAGCAATCCTAAACACAACATAAAAATATGGGATTAAACCCCAAAGCACCTGATTACAGACATGCCTCTCCTACAGGGATGAACTCCTGGAACACATACACAGACACTCAGGTATCTGTGGAGAACTGTAAGATAAAGAAGGGACATGGGCTGTAACAAACATGGAAAATCCAGCTGCATCACCACAGCAGCTGCTTCTTGTTTTGCTGCTACCTCCAGGTAAGACCTGCAATTCCAGCTTGCTTATATAAATGAAATATAAGGCAGTAAAGAATCAATCTCTGCCACCTGCTATCCCAGCTCCTACCAAACTCCTGTGCAATCCTGCACGTAGAGAGGCAGGCAGAAAAATCCCAGAGGTGGAAAGAATCCAAACACACAAAATAAAGGCAGCTGCTTCAGGCTATGTGCCTTTATACATCACTTTCCAAGAGGAGGAAAACTTCACCATTAGTTTTTTTGCTTTATTTCATCTCCTCCACTGTGCCCACCTGCTTGTTAAATTATGAATTTAAAGGCTCAGTGTTTTCCCAAGTGCTCTGAGGGAAGCTGGGCTTTCTTGCAGGCTCAGAGCTCCCCTCCACCACAGGCACTGAAAGAGCACAGAGCTGCAGGCTGAAATGTAAACCTCATCCTTTTCTGTGCCCCTCACTTGCCTTCCTTTGCCATGAAAACCTGCCAACTACGTTCAGGGGAGGATAAAAAAAAACTCAGATAATCAGGCAAATTATGAGAGGGAGATTTTCAAAAGAACAAAGCACCTAATTCTCCCTTCCAAGCAGCTGAAGAAGAAGCTTTGCAGCTGAGCTCAAGGCCAAGTGGGTGATACACATTTTCCCCAAAACTGGCAAAATTTCCTGTAAAAAACACTCCATTGTTCAGCCAGGGGAAAAAAAAACCAACCCCACAAACAAAAGCAAGCAGTACAACAGCTTCAAGCATTGCAACACTCAGGACATGCAAACTTTATTTCTTAAAAGCTCTGCTTCACTTCAGCTCATTTCTAGAGCTCAGTCCAAGCTCAGCTCACATCTGGCCCATGCAGTGAATTGGTGGCACAGGAGGACCCTGCACTGAGCTGAAGGAACCAATGCCCAGCATCACTGGGAGGAAACTCAGCTTTCCCACCCCAGAGGTGGCTAAACTTTGTCTTCTGAGGTGGGACACATGAATTACATGGCGAAGTCAGAGACTGTGGAAGTTACAGGAAACTGATAAAAAGTAGGAAGTGGCAGTAAAATTACACTGTTTGTCCCTTCATCACAACAGTTCTTCAAACAGTTTTGCTGTTCTATCAGCCCTGCTCTCCTCCCTGAAACCCTTTTGCTCAGCTTACTGACATGCTCCCAAGTGACACTGTGTTGCTGTCATCTCCAAAGACTGTTCTGAAGCATTAAAGCAGGACCTCTGAAATCCCTTCTTGCTGCAGCCTCCTGGTTTGGACCACCAGCAGCCTGGCCCTGACACTAAAGCTTTGTGTCACCTCCTGCAAGCACAGAGCCCCTTCCTCCCCAGCACAGCATGAACAGGCTGGTTTGGAGATCCAGAGCATGGTTTGGAGATCCCAGAGCATGGTTTGGAGATGCCTGGATGAACCTGAAATCCTCAGGGTCCTCAGTGCAGTGTCTTCCCAACACCTGCTGAAATTCCTGTGCATTTGCAAGCTCACAGCTCACACTCTGCTTTGCAACAATTCTCATCACCTTCCCAGCAGGTATCCCATGTATTTAACATCCTGAGGAGCACAAAGATTTTATTATTTACTGCTATGGCTGAAAGTAATAAATATCTGATTTGACACAGTAAAGTGAAATTGCTTTATCCAGCCACTGACCAAGTTTGCTTTCCCTCTCCTCACCTCCCCACAGCAGGACTCCAAGCTCCAGTTTCTTATCTGTAATGAGGAGGTAATCTGGGATCAAGATTACCTGGTGGACCACATGGGATGTTAAACATTATATTAAACACTTAATCTGTTGCTGTGGGCTGCATTAAAGAACTGTACACAGAACCTGAACACCAGTATTGCACCTGCTGTCAGATAAGGGCTGTGATAACCAAATTATTATCAGAAGCATTTGCTACCATATCTTGACCCAGGTGTTTATTATTAAAGCTTAAGCTGTTCAGGAGAAATTGTTTTCTATTATAGGTGATAAACTGGAAGTTTGTGTGTGAATGTGCTACTAAACCTCAAACCTGTTCCCCTGGTAAAAACAGCATCCAATACACACCCACAGCCAAAACAGCAAGTCATCAGGTGCAGTTTGCATGTGTGCAGGATGGAAGAAAAATAAAGAAAAGCAAACCTGCAGAAACTGTCCTACAGGATCTGGAAAAACACATGCAAAGGAGTAATAAAAAAAATCTAGAAAATAAATCAAAGTGGTAAAGAAAACCAAGGAGAGATCACCAGAAAGCCACAGGCAGCTCTAGAAATATCAATCATTATTTGTTTAGAGCTCATGTTGCAGCTGTGCCATGCAATTATTTTACCACAAACCATTAAAAATAAAAAAACCTCTTATGAAAAAAATAAATCAAAGCACTGACTTGCAAAAACTGACAGGAGTCTACAAAAAGAAAAGAAAGCACTTACAGGAAAAGTCTTAATTATTGGAGATGAAACTTTTAACATCTCCATTTGATTAAAACAGCAGGGATTTCACATTCAGGCTCCATAAAGTGATTTTCTCATGTGTGCTTTGTTCAGGTTTCTGTTGCACACAGGTGCTGGGCTGGGGGGTGTTTATTGACTCACCCACCACTGAGGAGGCACACTGGGGCTGGCAAGTCCGGAGCCTGCCAGGGAGAGAGAGGGAATGAAGAGAGAACTATTCTTCATGCAGCATTTTTATGAAGCTTTAACTCCTTTGGCTCCTCATCACACTGTTTATTCCTGCTCTCTGTGTAACTGCTGTGCCCAGGAACACTCTGGGGTTGGACCCATCACTGCAGTGGGTTTGAACAGCATCACAGCCTTTGCTGGTCCAACACTAAAAGCCATTAATTAACAACTAATTAAAGAGCTGACGTTTTCAGTGTGTGGGGAATTCTCTGCATTGTAATGAAAGTTGCAGATCTTATTAG
Source organism: Sakesphorus luctuosus (assembly GCA_013396695.1). NCBI lineage: Eukaryota > Metazoa > Chordata > Aves > Passeriformes > Thamnophilidae > Sakesphorus > Sakesphorus luctuosus. The sequence goes on along the minus strand of VWZD01002249.1, from coordinate 146,883 downwards.
ACAGCTGGGAAGGAACCAGCAGTAAAACTATTTCCCCAATCACATCTTCCAAGGCTGTAAAATCTCTCAAGAAACACTCTGAGCTTGGTCACTGCCCCACCTTGTGGGCTCAGGCAGGACAGATGTTTTTCCTCCTTTGAATTAAGAGTACAGGAGCACAAAATGCTTCATGTCCTTCCCATATGTCTTCCTGCCATGCTCTAAATCCAATTCCACCTGTTCAATTCTCACCATGCTCAGCAGCACCAGGATCAGGGCATGATGTTTGTGCTACAATTGATTTCAAGCCATAAAATTGAAACACTAAATTCATGAACTGACAAAATAAGGTAAAGGTTTGTCCTACCAGTCCATTAAATGATGCATTAACCTTGTCCTTCCTCACAGAATATGAGGAATGTGCTGAAGCTCTGGCAGCACAAGGTCAGTTGGGTGCTACAAACACTGCTGAGCATGAGCAAGGCCAAAGACCTCAAAGGCTGTTTTGAGCCCTCACTCTTTGCTCAGAGTTGCTGCATCTGAGAAATTAAGAACAAAGCATTTGCCAAGGTGGCAGCTGGAGGAAAACAAACCTCTAACACTTTTCTTGCATGACACCAACAGCATCTTAGTTGTTCCTTGCTAGGAAACAGGAGCTCCTTTGTGCCTCACTTCTCTTTCACTAATGTGAAATGAGGGAGAGAATTGAAAAATTAACTGCTCATCCATCTGCCTTTGGGGGAAAAGTAGTGAAGTTCCAAAATATAAGAGTTATTTCATTGTAAAAAGTGAAGATACACCTTCCTCATAAGTAAACACATAGAGCTAAAACTGCATCAGCTGAAATGGCAGCCACCAAGGCAAGAAAAAAATCTCTTTTGATTTCCATCAATAGCAGGGATGTATTAATTATAGTAATTTATGGGTTTGCATGAGTGATTATTTTAATGCTGATGTACCATAATGAATGGCTTTACACTATTAGTCGAGAAAACGTGTTGATAACCAGAATCTGTGTGAGACATGAAGCCTGTGCTTAACACTGAGGAAACAGAGCCCAGCCCTGCCCCATGCCCAGGCCAAGGCCAAGGCCACCCCACTCCTGCCCTGCCTTCCCCTCCATCCCTCCAGTCCCTCCATCAGCTCCAGGCACAGCACAAATTTTGGGGGTAACACATCAGTGTGTTTTCTCTCACCAATTACAACACAACGTTGCCACCTTTCTTATTGCTAGAACTGTCACTCAGCCATTCTCCACTTCACTGCATATTTTATTTCTCCTTTCATCCATTTTAGATTTATGATTTATCTTTGGTTTTGGCTGTTGTTAAGTGCCAAGTGACTCCTGCCAACTGCTCTTTTAAGACTTTGGAAGATCCAAAATAATTGTGTTTTAAACCCAGGTTTTTGTCTGTTGCTTATTCCACAACACTGAATTTCATGTGCTCCAAATGTAACCAAACCAGAATGTTGTTCTTTCCCCTTCCCTCAAGCACTGTAAGAGGAAACAGTAAAATTACCCAGGCTCCCGTGTAAGATCACAGGAGTAGGCTGAGGAGGCATATTTTGTTTCAAAAGCACCATATTCTAATAGAATTAACACTTTTCCACTCATTCATCTTAACAAAAATTGCTTCTGTTAGAGAATCCCTGATGAGAAACTTTGGTTTTGATTAAAACAATAAACAAGCAATGCTAAAATGAAACTCATGAATAGTTAACTTTAATAGACACTCACTTGTAACCTCAAAAAACTCTGATAAACTGTTTTCTGTGAAGTTTTCCCAGATCAACTCTGCTTTTTTAATAATTCTGACACATACTGGAAAGCCAGATCATAAAAACAGCTGCAGTAAACCATTCGCAACCACAGTGCTCAAGCAATGATTTGCTGATCTGTTCCTGTTTACTGAGGACATATGGATGCCCTTCCCTCCATGATCATCCACAGCTTTAGTTCAAAAAACAAACAAAAAAATGCATTCCTTGTGCTCTCTGAAAGTTTTAAACCCCATTTTATTTCCAACACATGTTATCTGAGATGAGAAATGTCAGCATGTTTGTCCTGGGTAACACAAAGCCTCTGGTATCCACCTTTTCTCTTTTCCCCAAATATGCCTACTAATTTAGACTGTGGGGAGGGCTTAAGGGTGGAACTCCATTATCCTGGAAGAACTATAGAATCATAGAATGGATTGGGTTGGAAAAGACCTCCGAGATCATCAAGTCCAACCCTTGATCCACCCCCACTGGGATCACCAGCCCAGGGCACTCCGTGCCCTGGGCTGGTGATCCCAGTGGGGTTGGATCAAGACATGGTGGATTCTCACTCAGTGCCACATCCATAGAATCACAGAATGGATTGGGTTGGAAAAGACCTTCAAGATCATGGAATCGCAGGTGAACTGAGCAGGTCTCAGTGCTGGACGTGGCAGAGTCTTGTGGCTCCCTCCAGTGGCCTGGGGGTCCCCAGCCTGTCTGTGCTGGCACTGCAGCCTCACCCTCCTGACCATCCCAACCAGGTGGGAGGGCACCCACCAACTGCTTTTTGGTCCCATGGGTGGGAGCTTGGGAATTTTCTGGTTAGTTTAACCCACTTTTATCAGTATTGTTGTTTAGCATTCTTCTTGGTGTAGTTTTTTGTCACTTATATCTGGGTGTATTTGATCTCTTTTTGTACTGGAGAGAACCAGGGGTACTGAATTAGAGACTTGTCTGAGGTCCCCACCCCTCCAAACTGTCTCAAACTGAGACAATGTTCTAACACACAAGCTCTTAAAATCAGGCAAAAAGGTTTTTTTCATTCAACCCTGGTAACAGAATGCAATTCTACTTTAAAATTTTAATTAAACAGCAGACTAGCCTGTTCTTCAATACTGCACAAACACATTCAGGTAGAGAGAAACTAATTAATGCCAAACAAGTTTGACATACTCTATTACCAAGGCTGAATGTTTTCATTAAACCCTGTGTGTATTCCAGTAATGATTCTGGGAAATTCCAGATTAATGCACCTGTGTATTACAGCATTAGGCACTTACTGCTTTCTGACACTTCTCTGAAAAACTCTAAACCTGTTTTTCTGAGTATGGAAACTCACACTGACTGCTTTTATGGACTACAAATTCCAGGATGAAACAGTATCCCTGCTTTTATTTTTATGACAACTCCCTTCAGCAAAACTCTCAAACCCAATACCAAGGAGTATTCCACCTAGAACTGTAGCTAAGGCTGCTGTTACCCTTCTTGGCACAGAATGAGCATGTGCTCATGAGGAATTACTTTAATTATGATGCTTAAATAAAAAGTTTGAGCCCAAAACAATGAAGAAATAGTGAGCATAGAAAAACTACAGAAATACCTGCATTTACTCTTCCTGCTAAGTACTTAAGGGCTAATCTCTGCAGTAATTACAGCAGCACTATTAGTATCATTTAGCTGTTTAAAGCAAGTAAATTACCAGATACAGAATAGTAACACAGCCAATCCCCACTGGCATTACCTGCAGTAAATCCACTGCAGCCTGTGGGCATCTTCTTTATCATATTACAGCAAATTACAGGAGTGCTCAGTGTATTTAAGAACGTGCTGTGTAACAGAAAAGCCATTCCTTAATGTGGTGAAGTGACAAAAACAGACCCAGTGGTTTTTTTGAAAGAGATGATTTTAATTTCTGTGTAATCAGAACAGTGTAATGTTACCACTTCTTACATCTTCAAACAGAAAGCCACGTTGTGTCTACAAACACAGTCCTGGGTTTTGCTGGATTCCTTCTTCCTCAGCCCAGGTGTTTGCAGCATCAGCACCTCTAACAAAGCAGCAGGGTTAGGGTAATCAGTCACCACCACAATTAAAACTGTTCATGCAGGAGATACCATCAGAAAACCTTTGCTCACCACCAGTCAATCTGCCGGTAATTCCAGCAAGTTTGGGTTGGTTTCATCACGTGATATCTTTAGGTAAATGGATACATTTCTGGCAGAAAAAGCCTTTCAGGCCTTTGCTCTACACAGAGCTGTCAGCAAAACTGCAGTGCAGGAAACAGCTGCTCCTCCACATCTACTGCCTGCATTTTTTTGGCCTAGAACTTTATTATTAACTGCACATTTAGAGCTAAGAATATACAGCACAATGTTCCTTGGACTTCAGCCAAAAAACAATCACATTAAACCAAGACCACACTAAGTATTTAACTCACCAAGGAGACTGTCCTGCTCTGCTGTCTCACACTGCCTCCCACAGGACTTGTGAGGAGCTGGAACATCAATGGGCAAACATCAGTAACAACCAGCACATGGCAACACATGGCAAGTCATGCCTAAAGGTTGAGGATCAGGAGGTATCAGGCTTTAAATTGGAAAGAGATGAGGGAAAGCACATTGAGTCAAGCTATGGCCTGACAAAATACACTTCTCGAGTTCCTTACAGCCTATGAACTTCATTTATTCTCAGATTTTACCTGGTACAAAGCTCTGTGTTCCACCAAAATTCATCTCTTACCTTCAGATTTCACCCCAGAAGAGCAACCTGCTCCCATCCTGTAATGTCAGCCTATGTGGAAAGCCCAGGCTCTGCAGAGAGAGTGGAACAGATGGACATGACACTTGGTCAAGTAATTCTAGAGCACTTTTCATAGACAGCAAAGATAAATGCAAGTTTCCTGATCAGTTTGAGAAGAGATTTCTGTAGCTCAAACTGCACGTGTGTAGCTGTGTTTCAGACAATGAGGAGGTTATCGTCAGTTCTCGCATCTGACGGCACTTCCTATTCAGGGTTATCATCATTAACAGCCAGCAGCTTCTGTATTTAATTCCTTAAAATATCTTTGTTTCATCTTTAACCAACAACTGTACAACGTTCCCTTTGTGTGTAAGGGGCATTAAGTCTGTAACTTGTGGGTACATAAAGCAAATTAAATAAAAACTCGTGAAAACTGAGTTAAAGATCTAATTGTTACTGGTTATTCTTGACTAACAATGCTGCATTACATCATTAGCATTAAGTAAACGCCAGGGACTCGACAACTTGTGTGCTTTAGTACAAAGAAAACTGTAACTTACTCTTTATTTCAAGACATCTTTCTGCTGTGGGAATAAAAGCAGGAGAACTGTTATTAGGACACTCTTCAGCAGTAATTTTAAATTTTAAGTATACAGAAGGTTTATACAGGAAAAAAAAAACACACCAAAACCAGACCCTCACGACCAACACTCTGCTTGCAGTTTCTGTTGGTAATAATTACCGAAATATTTATACTAGACAGATTTCTGGTAGTCAACAAACCTCTTTAGTCAGGAAATTTAAAACTACTTAAATTTAGAATTCTATATAAATGCAGCTTATAAGGCTGCGTTTACCATTAGATCAATTTTTAAACTGAAACTGCAGACACTCAACTTACAAGTTCACTGGACAGAAAGGGCCTAGCACGTGGACCAACCGAAAAGAAAGGCCCATTTGTTAAACAGCGCCATGAAAGGCCATGGAGGGCAGCGAAGGCCGAGCCCAGCCCAGCAGTGTGTGATTCCCCGCACCGAGCCCCTCCTGACTTACCGGGACGGCGTTCCCTCAGCCCTGGCGTGTCCCAGGCCCCGTCCCGTCCCGGTGTCCCTCCATGGCGGCCTGAGGGGACACCCGCGCCGACCTCGTGCTCCCCTCAGCCCTGCAATGGTGCGGCCCGGCCCGCGCGGCCCAGGAAGGCACGGCGGCCGCCACCATTGCCGAGTGCGGGGGGGAAAGGCTCCTCTTCAGACTGCTCAGTGATAAGGACGCCTCGATCCACATGCTGAGCCGCCGCCCGCCCCGCCTGTCCCGGCCCCGCGCGGCAGACGCGCACTAACCACTAACCACCACTTTCGGCAAAGGTGCAGAGTGAAAGGAAGAACTCTCCCCAGGCGGCCGATTATAAAGGCTTGGGATGTACCATTCCTCGGCAGGGGGGGCGGGCCGTGCCACTGCTCCAGCCAGGCGGGGGTGCGCCGAGAGCACGTGTGTGGCTGGAGCTGATGGAGAGGGACTGGAAGGATGGAGGGGAAGGCAGGGCAGGAGTGGGGTGGCCTTGGCATGGGCATGGGGCAGGGCCGGGCTCTGTTTCATCATTGTAAAGCACAGGCTTCATGTTTCACACAGATGCTGGTTATCATCACGTTTTCTTGACTAGGAGTATAAAGCCATTCATTATGGTACATCAGCATTAAAATAATCACTCATGCAAACCCATAAATGACTGAAATTAATATATCCCAGCTATTAATAAAAATCTAAGGGGTTTATTTCTTGCCTTGGTGGCTGCCATTTCAGCTGATGCAGTTTTAGCCCTGTTTATTTAGAAGGAAAGAGTATCCTCACTTTTTAGAATGAAATAAGGTGGGTTCTGAGAGCTTTTATTCAGAACAGAGCAGCTGTTTAAATAAATGTTCCATTCTCCTGACATTTTGCCCTCCTGGACTGATAACAAGCAGGCTTTTTTGCCTGTCAAACACATGCCATGTCTTAGAAACCAAAGTACCTCCAATTTAAAGTCTAACAACACCACGTGTTCATTCTGCCTGAACTATTTATCAAAAACTCACCCCTACAGAACAGCAAAATGTTCCTGCAAGGACTAGTGTGGTCCTGTAACTAAAATTCAAGGTAGTTTTTCCTCTGAGACAAAGATCCTCCAACAAGAGCCAAAGCCAACGTTCCTGCAATTTTCATTTTAGCAAAATGCAAAGGTATCTCAGTGTAAGAACATTAATTTCTGCATCAAATTCCTGAAGGTGATTAATATCTGGGAGTTCTGTGAAAAATCAAGAACATGTTAGGAAAGGGCAAAACAGCTGAGCACAAACAAGAGTACTTAGAACAAAACTCTCTTTGCAATCTCGAAGTCAAACAGAATTAAATTAAAATGTTGAGGAAGATTCATGGTCATTTTTAATTCTCAAATCCCAGCAGTTCTCGTTCAGGGAACCAAGGAAGACCAAAGCTGAAAGAATTCCTGATACCAGCAAACACTTTTCAAGGTTTCTTTGTTCATCATTAAAATGCAGAACCAGAAAAATACTGAATTACAAACCCCTCTCTGTAGGTCCCTTCAACAGTAAACCTCTATTTTTCTTACAGCAAAGCTACCATGGCCTCAATAACACACATAACCCCTCCTAAAGCATAAATACAACAGACATGACTAACAGAGGCATTTTTAAGGCATATTTATGACAACCTGGAAGGCAGAACTGGTGTTAAAGGTGCCTCTTCTTCACACACAGGCCTGTGTGTGATTAATTTCTGTTCTTGATTTCACACATCCGTCAGCTCAGATCTTTAATATCAGATTCTCTATTGCCATTCCCAGTTAATTTATCCTTCACCAGGCTCAAGTTATGAATATTTACAGTGCAACACAGTGGGGCACAACCAGCTGCTGATGTTGAAACATGCACAGTCCTGACTTCGCAGACCAGGGGTGTGGGATTCCCAACTCCCATCTCCTTGCAGGAAAAGGAAAGGTCATAATGGATTCAAAGCAGTAACACAACACAAAAAGTTTTACTGGCAAAAGGACACTGGTTAAATAAACTTTATGAGGACCTTCAGCAGTGGGTATGGTGTGGGTGTGAGTCTCTTGGAAAGCTTTGGGAGGGATATTAAGGAAAGCACACACTGAAAATGAGTTATTACAGTGATCAGACATTGCAGTCGTTTACTCTCAACAGTACTTTTATGAAACATTTATCTATTCAATAATTAAATATAAAATCAAGGATGAGTGTCACAAACCAAGGAAATAATAAGGCTTGAAGCCTGGTCAGCCCCCAGATTGCCCTTCTAGTCACTGTACCTTTCATTTTGTCTTTCATTTCACATGCTATTCTTACACATAATGAAGCAGTAAGAAAAGTTAATTGCAGATTCCTTGCTGAAACCTCAAACCTATTTCAACATAGTAAAAAAACAGGGGAAAGAAGGGAAAACTTTTGCTTGTTAAAAAGCAGGAGTTGTAAGAGATACTCATAGACATTTTGGACTGACAGAACCAAGGAAACAGGGACAATGCAAACAAATTTTCAGACTATCAAAAACGTAGCAGACAATGTTTTTGCTACCTGTTGTTTACCTGAATGTGATGGGCTGCATTATTCCTCACTTAGAATTACAGGCAACCAAAACAAATGCCACAGGCAACAAGAAAGAAATGGCAGTTGCACACTGATCAAACCCTTTTCCTACCCAGGGAGGGAAAATGTGCAGGTAAAAAAGCTGAATGTAACAGGTCAACCATGTCCACAGCCACATGTACTATACAGGAAGAACACTCAAAAATATTGACATGAGACAGTGATCCTATAGTTTTCCTTTTCTCTTTCAGTTATATATAGAGAGATAAACAGCACACAGGAGAACACCACTAGAGCTTTCACCGTGGCCAACAGCAAAATTCTCACAAATATAAAAATTTATGCTTTCCAAATGTTGAGAGTGCTCCAAAACATAACCCAGGTGAAATGAAAAGAAATATTATTTCTCATCATGTAACAACAACAAAAAAACCTCAAACCCTTACACAATTCTCAAACAGGCAACTTTGCAGTCCTGAACATCTCACTCCCTTCTACAGCAGAACGTGGTACCACCAAAATGAATGAGCACAATTCCTTGAGAGTGGTGATACCACTGGGATGCTCCAGGAAATTTAACTGCACTAAAGTGTTTAACTTGGATTTACATTCAGTATTTTGGAGGAAGGGAATGTGATAATCCCTTCATGCTTTATCCTTGCTGGCTGCAACCCAAGGAGCGTTTTTGTTATTACTTCAGGAGGAAAGGAAAGGTGCTGGCAAGAGCCAGAAGGGCAAGGCAATGATCTCCATCAAGAGATGCCTTGTTCTTTGGATGAAGTGTGTAAAACATTTTCTTAGAAGCCTCCATGATGAAAACATTAAGAACAAAAAATTCTCCTTAAAAACACAGAGCATTTCTGCCTCTTCTTTGAAGTTCAAAGCTCAGGGTAAAAGTGTTTTGCTAAAATTAACTACAGGTTTGCTGTAATAAACATGTATGACAATGCCCTACACGACACAGGGCCAACCACAGACTCCAGACAAATGTGATTGCTTTAAGTTTCAAGTGGTTTATGCATTTTGTATAAAAGGAATAGAGACACTTCTGCAGCCTTCACTGCAGAGTCTTTGCCAGTGTCCAGCTTTTGGGCAAAGGAAATCTTGCCCCACTGCAGAGTTCCAGTGTTGAGGCTCAGGATGTCAAACCAATCATGATTCAGAGTCTGAGCCAGAGCTGCTCTCTCGACTGATCTCGATTTGTAGAGATGGTAAATGATCCAACCGACTCTTTTTTTGCCGGGACTGTTCTTTTTCTTTAATGAGGGCGCCCCAAACCCGCTGGAGCTCCGAATCCTCTTCCTCTGGAGAAGCCCCAGAGTTTTCAGGTTTATCTGAAGTCTTTTCTTGTGTCTTCGGAGCAGCCCCTAATCGGGTCCATAAATTCCCTGATCAGATGAAAAAGAAACATATTTGTTAAAAACCAGACAGGACTAAGGAATTCTGGACAAAGTCAAGGCATCAAGTCTGAAATTCACTGCATCTCTTCAAACCCCTTGTACTCTTCTCCCACTTTAATATATGGCATGGTTTGATTATGCTTCGAAGCACTCAGCAATAGGACAAGGGGGCACGGGGGGCTCAAGCTCTGCCAGGGGAAATTGAAGTTGGAGAGCAGAAAAAACTTCTTTGCAGAGAATTCTACACAAAGCACTGAAGAGCCACTGCATTCATTACTCATTTCAGTGCCCTGTTTTGACCACAGTTTTACAGTAACCCCCAACTTTTCAGCATCCCTATATAAAAACACTACTCATCAAAATTCCCAGCTCCTACCTGGACATATTTACATTTCAAAGCTCTGACCAAACAGCTGCTGATTTATCTTCAATTTCACTCAACTGAACCTCCTTCGTGCTTTTCTGCTGAAATTTCTCTTACACTCCAGAATGAAAGGAATTGCGTTATGACATTTCCTCCACAGAACTAACCTGGTTTCTTCTCTCTGGTGTCAGAGTAGAGGCCTTTCACATCTTGTTTGGGGATTCCTAACCTGCTGTGCACATCTGAGATTGGTTCTCGACGAGGAGCACAGGTGCTGCTGGGAGGTTTTAGTTCTGGAGAATGTGGCCTTTTTCCCAGTCTTTGCCGCACATCTAGGGATGATTCCAGTGATTAAAATGACAAGAAAATCATGTTGCATTTACTCCAGCTCAGCCAGCTGACTTTATGCCGTTCACAGTTTGAAACTAGACAGATTTCTGTGTATTTATCTTTTCTGCAGTCTTTTCATTTAAGTCTTTCATAATGAGATTTCAGTCCTGGCAGTGGTTCCAAAACAATTTATCCAGATTTCATTTAATTTTTGGCAATAAATCTGACACAACGTTTTCAGGTTGTGCTCTGTCCAGAAGGTCAGAAAACTAAGTTATTCCATGGCTTGCTGCATTTCTGCTTTAGCAGCACAGCATTAAGATTCCATGAAAATAGGTATGCATTCAGTGATTCTTTTCAGATTTCTTTAGAATTCTAATACTGCTTGATATTTTGCAGAATAAAATGAAAACCAGAATGTAAGAATTCTAAATATATTGATACTTGGCCTTTGATCTGAATCTTGCATTCTGAAGTTTGTCTGTTTTTTGTCCAGATGCTCCTTGTCTTCCATGGGGGGTTCACACAAAAATATGAAGGCAAAGGGAATTATAGGATTTATGTGCCAACTTGTCAGAGGTCCAAAATAGGCAGGAGTGGTAAAATTTACCAACATAACTTAGACATTACATTGATGTAAAAATGTATCTTTCCAGTCAGATAATCCTCTGAATATTACATGTGTCAGAGGAACTGAAATTATACACACTTGAGTCAAAAACTACTCAATTAAGCTCAGAAATAAGGCCTACCACTTGAAAAAGCATCCATATCCATGTAATACCTATTCTTTCACATAAGTGTGGTGAGTGTTTCACACCTGATTTTGTGCCTGACCTTCCCTGTGTGCTGTTTGAGAGAATTGTGCACAATCTCTGCCTCAAGGACTGAGCAAATCAAAAAGGACAATCAGACAGAGCCAAAGAAAATGGATAAAAATAAACATCACTAAATAAGCTTTCACTAAATTGGCACATCATTTTTCCCCAAAGCAATCCCCAACTCAATGTCTTAGTGTGGAAAAACTGTATGAGTGCAGAGCTTATTTCCAGAGGAGCAAAGATGTGAAATGAATATATAAAGGGGTCTAAAATTACCTGATTTTACAGTGCTGTTTGGCTGACGAGGCCCAGGATTATTCTGACGTTTCTCTTCTAACAGTAGTCTCACATCTGCAACTTTCTCTAATGATCCTTTGCTGCCAATCCTATTTTTGATGTTACTGCTGGCTATGCTATCTGCTCGCATGGAATTCCTAAAAAAATAACAGATGGAATGTCCCTTAAATGAAATGAAATTTAGCAGTTCTTAAATCTCCTTGTATGTAAAAGAACATCACAGGAAACAATAATATCAGGATTTTTCTGCTGAGAAACAGAGGTAAAAACATTGCTTAGATAATGTGTGTTCCAGTCAGAATCCTGAATTTAGGAATAATCCCATTAGTACCTCAGTATGCATTTCAAGGCAGGTATTGAGTTTGTCTCCTTAAGGCTGTGCCTCTGGGTGAAAATTCACAACAGAAAAGCAGCCTCAAAATTGGCCTTGACATTATAATGAAGTATAACCATAAGGACACATTAAAGTTATTTCAATAATCTACAATATATGCAGTTTTTGTTAATAAGCCCATAATGAATGCAAATTCCTTCTTGTCATCAACACTTAAGGGTCAGAAAAGAGGAAGGAGTGAAGGGAAAACAGAAAAGTTATTTCTCCCTGGCTTAGCTATGAAACGTATGAAGTTAATTGTGGTTGTTTGCATAAATTCCTATTGATTCTATTTTGAGTTTCATTATTATCAATAAGCAGAATTCAGATACCTGCCAAAGAAGCTGTATTTAAAAACATTCTAGTTTTATTACAAGTCTGTTTCTGTATCACTTTTTAAAACACCTCCTACAAAATTGCATTAAGAATTAAAAATGTCTCTCCAACAGTTTGTCCTCAAGCTTTGACAGCTCCATCACTAATTAAAACCTGGAATGCCTCAAAGAACACGGCATTTTTACCTGATATTTTTCAGTTGTGACTCCACCTCATCCGCATACATTGTCATTTTCATGCTTTTTTTGGGAGAGGGCGTGGATATCATTTTCAGTTCGAGGTCATAGTCCATCTCGTCGGAGTCGGAGCCGCTGGAGCGCCGGGCCGCGCTCCGCTCCCGCGCCTGCCGGAACGCCTGCAGCTCGTCGCGGTACTCCACCACCACCCTGCCGTCTTCATCCATATCCTGCTCCTCCTCCTCCTCCTCCTCTTCCTCCTCTATAGGCTCCTCAGGAACATTTACTAAGCCTGCAGGGAAGCAGACTCATTCTGATGGACTGAGTTTTATCAGCCATATAAAGGACTTCAAAACCAAGACAAAGGAACGCCCCAGCTTGCTGTAATTAATGATCCCTTACAAATGAGTCTTTGTAGTTCTCTAAAGTTAAAGAGAATGAATATTTTGCAAAATATTCCAAGTGGAAGAAAACTGCCACAGGGCAAATATGCCCCTAGTGCTCAGTCCCTGAGAGACCTGTCCAAGTTATAAAGTACAACTGCCTCTTGTAGAAGGTGCAGTTCTTGCTTTCTGAACTAAGTACCGCAATTCCTGTGATTTGCAGAGCTTAATGTGCCAACTGCTGGCTCTGCAATAATCCTTTCAAAGCCTGTAAGCAGTAATGCCAAAAAGAATGCATGTATTTTTATGATGAATTCATCACAGATACTGACCTAAATATAAACAACTTAAATTTAGTCATCAGAGGTGTGCAGGCATCTTTTCAGAAAGCAGGACTTCACCTGCACATAAAATCTGCCATGAGATTTGGTTCACCCATGGCTGTATTTTAGCCAGGTCAATCATTTGAAAATGCCACACTGTACTTGTCTCATGTCAGATTTTTATACAAATTATACCTCCACTTTAGGGAGTAGATGAAGATATTCAAGCATAATAAACAGAATTTTCTAATCTTTATTGTTCTATGTCTAGAGCTTGTTTTTGCATAAAGCAAAACAATTGACTTAGCAAGTACAACAAACTGCCCAACAAACTTCTATCAAGTTTGAAAAGTCATCCCTTCTTTTTCCCCTTGATGCTCTAAGTCCCCATGTCCTAAATTTGTAAAAGAAAAAATCACACAAAGAGTAGCAGCTATTTAAGTAAGTGTAGAGTCTCTCCATTATTTCCTGCAGACTCCTAAATGTGGTTCAGATTTATTTTCTTTTTAGAGAACTTCCACACACCAGAGGGGAAGGATGAGGTGCTCAAGGCCCTGTGCAGCCACCCCCATCCAGCTGTGTCCCTGCAGGGCTGTCCCACTCCAGCAGTTACCTGAGTGCCGGTGTTTATAGGGAGGAGTCAAACCAACATCATCCCCAATCAGTGTCCTCTTCTTTATCACATCCCGATGGATCCGACGGGAATGGTACCTTCGTTTCCTGGAAAACCACACAAAGAATGATATTCCTGTCACGGAAAATGAGCTACACTGAGTCCTGGATTAAGGATATGCAATTACCACCTACTTTAACAGCAGACATGTCTTTATGTCAGAATGTGTTCTGAATGTTTTGAATATAAACCTTCCTTATTTTTATGAGAAAATAGTCCCCTTGCAAATCGAGTCACATTTATCTACACATAAGAAGCATCTACATAAACTGAATAGAAAGAAAACCCACGAATTAAAACCCTTTTAAGAGTGTCTTGTCCAATTACCTGCACCATTCCCATTGCTCTGTCCAACACTCACCAAGAATTGCTAAGAATTCCTTTCATGCCTCCATAATTGGGATTGCCATATTTCATGTAATACTGGCTCCTCCTTGCAGCTCCCAGCTCTTTTTTGTCATCTGAAAAAAACATAAATTAAAAGAATTTTTCCCCTCTTACAATATCTCTTGCAACACAGCATAAAAATAAATAACCACCCAAACACAGAGGGTGAAAGTAAGACTGAGTATGTCTTACAAATCAGGGTTACTTCACCCTCCTCCATGAAGGATTCAGTTTTGCTGACACCTCTGAAATTTCTCCGACTAGCACAGTTTTATTTGTGTCTAGAAACTTAATTCCAGGGAGATTGAGTTTCTACATGTCAGCTTAACAGAGCATTACATCCCACTGTCACTGCTGGAGGCTCTACTTACCTTACTCACCACCTTTCTTTTCTTTATGGATGTGTCACTTTGTGCACGGTCCCGAAATTTTATGGATTTTCATTTTACTCATAAATATAATTTAATATCTCGACTGTATTTAGCAATAATTTCCACTAATACCTTATTGCCATCTCAAATTGTATCTATATTTATAAAATGTGAAATTTACCTCTGTGGAAAAGGGCATCATGGAACCTCTTCCATGGTATTGGGAAGAATGCCCTGAGCCCAAGGTAAAACTTAGCTCAGTTGGTTAAAACTTGCTTGCAATAATGCCAAGGTCATGGGTTCAATCTCCTATGTGGGCCATTGACTTAAGAGTTGGACTTGATGACCCTTGTGGGTCTCTTTCAATTCAGACTAGTCTGGGATTCTGTGACTTTCAGTATAATAATTTTCATATCTAATTCACACATTAAATGTGGCTCTATTGCAAAATCTTAATACCTAATGATGAGCAGAAAACTAACACTTTTGCAAATAAAAAGTAGGTACTCTGAGTCATTAATTAGTCAACAAATAAAACCACAACAAGCAATTAATTCACTGTGCTTGTTAAGCTGGTCATTTACCTTTAGTAGCAAATCTCATGAATAGCTTGTTCCCTTTAGCCAGTTTATTGGCAGGACGAAGGTCATTACGCAGGAGAGAATCTTCTTCTACTTGGGAGAGGGCATCCAACTTGTGGGGCAAAAAAGGTATTTTGGACTCAAAAATAAAATTACTGTTGCACGAAAATGGATTGCTTGCAGAGAAGCAATCAACTGATTATTAAATTCAGCTACTTTTTAAATTATGTTCAGAGTGAATTTTTAATGTAAATTGCCCTGAAAATTTAAAACATTTCCTTCTTTTACCTCATAACATTATCTCAGATTATTAACTCCAGTAATTGTCAAGTGACACTGTAATACTTACTGAAATGCAGGAAATAAATAGCACAACTTGGACACTGAATAAACTGATTTTTGTTTTGCTTGTTTCACATATAAATGGGTTTACTACCAGGTCTCATGCCCTCACACTATGACTAAAAAGCTTTCTTTTTCATTTATAGCTGCTTTACAGAAACTAAAATTCAGACTTCCATGATGTATGAGTGTTCACAAAGCCATTCCTAAAGAAAACACTAATCACACCTATTATATACTCAGCCAGTGAAGATTAAATTACTTACAGGACACCAATCTGTGTGCTGATTCCCACAGATCTATGGACAGCCCAAATCCCATTTGTCTCTTTAAGCACTGCCTTCACTGCTGAAAGGTCACTGCCTTCCATCATTGTTCTTTCATTGCCTCCTCTCAGCAGAAAAGAACAGCCAGATTTGCTCTTACACACTGGCAGCCCCATCACTCTCCAAAATCTACTTCCACAAAACACTCTGACATTGGGATTATCACCAACAGCACACTCACACTTCCTCTCATGCCTCACCTAATTTACTTTGATAATTGTGAATTGCAAATATAAATAGTTAACCCTACAATGCTGTGAAAACTTTGCACCAGTGAGAGCAAAACTTCCCTGACAGTTTTCAGTTCCCTTCAGTACTGACCTCCACGTCACTTGGATTGTCATCCTCCACCTCCCCTTCTTCTGTCTCATCATCAGAGCTTTCCTCCTGTTTTTCTAAGGAAAATGATGGGGAAAACCAAACAAATTCCATTTTAGTGTGTCAGTCCCATTTGGTGGATTGCCTACATTCTCTGAAATCACCCTCAAGATGTTTCCCCTTTCTCCTAAAGAATAATCAACCCAGCAAATGCTCTGGAAATGAGAAGCCCAGAAAGAGTTAACCAGAGAGCCCCAGTGCAGGTAACTGCCTGCAGCACATGAGGATTATTCATTTAAGTCTTTGAAAGCAGATGAAATTGCAATGCATTTTCAGGCTATGGCAGAGATAAGTAAGGCCAAGATGCTAAAAGGCACATAAAAGCCTTTTTCCTTCAGTCTCCCTTTAAAATGCCACAAGTACCTCCAAATAGCCAATACTAACACTGTGAAACAGGCTATGAATCAAAAGCTTAGAGGTTTTAGAGAGACAGTAGTAGAAAAGGAAAAAAAAGAACCTTAGTGAGTTAATTTTGAAGTGAAATAACTAAAAGAAGAGTGGACGCTTCCAGAACTACTAAAATTGTGAGATGCTTGCACAGGTTTTTTGAGGTTCGTTTTAGCTTAGAGGAAGAAAATTCAACTGTATTGTTGGCTTGTTTTTTTAAACAGTCCCCAGAGAAAAAAACATTAAAAAAGTAGTGAATATGGACAGCTATCAACACATACCAATATCATTTGCAAAGATCTCACAGTACTTCACAGACATCAGACTAAAAAAAACCCTCTTTTATATTTATTTTATCTTAAATCTCATCCAACAATAGACTTGAAATAGACTGAAAATAGAGAGCAGCAGCTGTTCAAAAGATCCTGAAAATATTGCTGAGTGAAAAAAGTAAAGCACAATTATCCAAACTGAAACCAAAGAGAGAATGTAGGTGAACAAATGACCCAAATTCAAACCTGAATAATTAAGTTTCATCAGGGACAGTATTCATGTACTTTTTTCCTCCACAAATTAGAAGCTTCTCACAGTAAAGAGTAGTCTCTTGCTTCCCTAAATGTTTAAACAGCCCTCAAATTCCTATCTGAAAAAGGAATGCAACCAAGCCAGGTTACTCCAATGTATCTGCATGCATCTCACACCTTGGGATGTAATTGAACAGTCTGTACTTTATCTAATATCCCACTTCTCCAGATGAGCAGCAGTCATTTGGATGACAGTTTTTATTTTCAGATGTGGTGTGATGATAATGTCATATGTAATTCATAGCAAACAAGATTAAATATATATATTCATGCTCCATGTAAGCAACACAGTGTCTCATCTCCCAGAACTTCACAGCAAGTCTTGAACAACCATTATCAACATTTTCCCAAAAATTAAGTCAGATGGATGTTGGAGGAGCCACTGCATTGTGGAGAAAACAAGAAGAGGGGATGAGTTAAAAGGATCCACGAGTTTCACAAAGCCCTAAACCCCAAACTTTCCAGGCAAGGCTTTTGGTAGCACTGCAGATTAGGTCATATATAACATATGTAAGCAAAATCTGTGGGAGAGTCAATAAATTCATAGCTCTTTGCTTTGGAACCACAGCAATTTACCAACCAGCCCAAGAGCAAAACACTCCTCAGGTAGCAAAAGGCTGATTTCAACTTAGACACACAAAAGTAAAACTAAATTTAAAGCTAAGGCATTCAGGCACCAGATTTATCACAATGTTGAGATGTCTTTTTGCTGCTTTGCTCTTTTATAATCACCTTTTCAGTGCTTCTTTCTCAAAAGTGTAATGGCCAAATTTAGAGCTGATCCATATGATGGTGAAGTGATACACTGTCATGTTGGTGGGAAGGATGGTGGGGTATCCAAAAAGGAATCAACTGTGGCATTTCAAAAATAGGGCTTTTTCTCACACCTGTTTTTTCCACACTTAGAATCCCTCCTTTTGCTGCCTTTGTGTGCACATCACACAGATTTATTTCTGTGCAATATCTATAAATACCAGCTCTGAGTGTGACCCTGCATCTCACACATTCAGTACTGACTGAATTACTGCTTTTGGTCCAGCTCCAACCCACCTTTTAAGAAGCAGCTTCTTCAAAAGGTTTCCAAGATGAAAGCCTTTTTTAAAGTGGCAGAATACATTTACCTGAAACTACATGATAGAAGCTCCTTCAGTAATTCAGATTATGCAGCACCCCAGCACAAGTTTTAAAGTTTCATTGTTTTAAGGAGATGATGTCTACATATGCAGATCTCAATCTACCTTTCTTGGGTTTTTCAGCTGTCTTCTCTTCATTGTTTTCTCTGATCTTTGTTTTCTCCTGATCAGGCAAAGAACTCATATTTATTAGAGCCCGTGTCGCTGTTACTTCATCAAGCCAGACCACGTTACCTGTGACAGACACAAACACACACAAAGCCACAATGCAGTTTGTGTAATCAGGCAGCCACAGTCCCAGCCTGACTGCAGGGAAAGTGCTGACAGAACTTCAGAAATGCTTTCACATGGGGACACGACAGACAAGGCAGCACACACACCTCTTGCAGGGAAAGTCATATTCTTTAACATGCTGGACAACACACAGTGTTCAGGAGATTACAAAACACAATAACTGAGGAAAACCAAAGTCACTGAAGTGCACAACCATCAATATTAGAGGCTTGCTGAGCACAGAAATCAGGGTAGTGAGCAGGGTCAGGGTATTCATGAGTGTGTTACCACACAAATGTGATTAAGCGAACAGCAGGGGGGAAGGGACTTTAAGCCTTGATTTTTTTTCCCTTTGGCAACTTAACAGAACCTTGGACTTTACTGTGGAATTCTGCAAATCTTTTCCAAAAAGCAGGAAAATAAGAGAGACTGCTCAAGGCCTTTGCAGATTATCATGAACACAGGTTAACAGTGATTCAGTATGTGCCTTGCATGTGTCTTAAGTATCAGCAGATGCTACTAAAATATAACTTATTAGGCCAATTAAAAGCATTTTATAGATGTTGAAGTTGAAAGAGTTAAAATGCTTAGAAAAAGGAATTGAAGTTTTCTGCACACATGCTCTTGGTGCAAATACATCAACAAATGTCACTCACTGCTCTGCTGTTAAGCAGTGTATTCAGGTATCAAGAAAACTATACAGAGACCCAAAATATAAGATTCTCTCTTCAATTATTCAAACAGACAAGTCTCCTCCTTCAGGGCACAAAACCATCCCAACCTGCCCCACTGCACAGCTCAATCACCTTCTCTCAGATATGTTTTATGTCAAAATGGAAGCAGCAGGTGATTTTAGACCTTTTCTCACTAAGCTGCAAGTTATTCTCTGCTGTCTCTTCCCAATAATAAAGACTTAATCAGATACTGGGCTTGATTTTCTCCAAGTTACTAATTCTTTCCTTCTTTATCTCTTCTCACTAAGGCAGACAGGGAAACTGAGACAAGCAAAGATCTGTGACTTTGAAAGGCACTGAGACATCTGAAGAACAGCCATGACCAGTATTAAAAAACCCAGTAACAATCACAAATACTCTGTTTACTTACATGATGTGTCATCCAACCACTCGATATGAGCAGGGGGATACTCTTTGAAATAGGCAAAGATGTCCTGTGTACTCATCTCATCCACTCCACAGATGTAAATTGTGTCTAGTCTCACTTTAGGGATTGCTGTAAAGAGCAAGACAAACAAAACTGGTACTTATTAAGAGTTTCTATATAAGTAACATATGGCTTTACAAAGCAAAACATTTTAAATCAGTTAAAGAGAAGCTAATTGATGTCTGATGTACCATTCTAAGTGTGATAACTTGATTTGTTCTTCCACTGAGAATCAGAAGAGGTTACATCACAAGCACTGGTAGATGCAGGGACTGCACAGCAACCCAACTGCCTTGAAAAGGTATTTTTCTCTTTGAATCCTGCCAAAGTGCTGTCATTAAGTACTGGAGAGCCAGAACACTAATGAAGCAGTGCACATAACACTTCCACATGTATCACAAGCCACAGCTTAGCAGGTCCAAGCTGCTAGCTGGAAAAAAAAGCCTTGAGAACTAACTGGGTGCCAAAAGCACCAATCTGTTGTGCACACATTGGCTGATCTGCCTGTATTCCAACATGCCATCAATGCAGCTTCACTGTGTACAGCAGGGTCTGATCTCCCTGTGCACAGGACGTGGAGTCCTCCACATGTACCCACACAGTGCTCCAGGGCTGGTCTTCCAAAGAATTTAAAGATTCTTCAAGCAGCACTGATCCAAAAGATAAATCCTGGACATGCAGCAGCACCAGGTGCTGTTGCCAAGTGGTAAATAAGGCACCAAAAAGTGTCCTCTTCTATCTGGGGTTGGTAAAACAACTGAAAACTGTCAAGTAGGTTAAAACTAATGCCATTAAAATGAAAAGGTGGGAAACCCCCTAAAATTATTTCTTTTGGCAAAACCTCTGGGAGTGCAGGAAATGCAGGATAAATCAAGTAAAGAGCTGTGAGGAAGTAAACAAAGGGATCTTTTCTCCTTGACTGCTGGATGAACTCGTACCTTTCTTCATCACGTCCCGATCCAGCGCCACGTTCCTTTGGGCAAGATTCACCTCAGCTCGAAAATGAAAGCGTTTTGCTCTCTGTTCCTTCTTCTCTATTGCTTCCTGCAAAATGCAAAACAATGCCTCCAAAACAGCAATCACAGCAGCACTCTCAGCAAACTGCACTTTAAAATCCACCAGCCAGCAACAACCCGAGTTAAAAATTGCCTTAATTCTGAAAGTTTCAAAGTGGAGAAGTAATTCATCAAAACATTTCTATGCCTCAGAATAGTTTTAATAGTTGTTTTCCCAGCAACACAATGGGAATCAAGATGGGAAAACAAGGTAACAAATGTAAAAAAAAAAAAAGCTCTTTTAAAAGAAGCATTTCCACCACAGGGAAAATTCATCTTTTAACATTATGGAGTTTTTTTCCCCTCTCTGTTTTTTTCAACATATACAAAAATGTAAACTTGTCTCTCTGAGCATGAGTTTAACACTAAGTTTAACATTAATTTAACAGGTGGCTGTAGAGATTTTATTTAGACTGGCAACTCAGAGTCTTTTTATGTAGCTCATGAGCAATAGCCTGTGTGGATCTTGGGCAATTTTGGAAACTCACTGAGAAGCTCCTTGTTCTACAGATTTTATTAGGGAGCATTCTGGGGTTTGGATCTTAGTAACAGTCAGATTTGGAACAAAACTGTGATTCATGCCAGCTATCTGAGCAGTTTGTGCACGTTGGGAAAGACAGAAATGAAAAGGTGCCTTCCTTTCAGTGGCAATAATGAGACAATGTTCAAGAGCCATGGCACAAAAATCACCTTGGAGGTCACATCAATTCCAGTAATGAAACTTCCAGCTTTGTTTTCGTATCTCCTACTGGTGTCCTGAAACAAAGCAGAATGGTGAGGAAATCTCAATGAACACTGAAAGCAACACATTAGTTACACTGAAAAAAACCTGGCCATTTCTAGAAGAAATCCATCCTCTTTCCCCTGACCCAAGCTACATCCCTGGATGTAGACAGGCACATAAGCAAGAGCTTTCTCTGATGGCAGTGAAAGTAAAAGGACATGAACTGAACTAAACTTCCTTTACTGTAAGGACTCTTTCCTTTGACAAAATTTAGTTTCTGTGTCAGCCACAGCCAAGACTTTTATTTAATCCCTCTCAGCAATACAGGGGAAGTCATCAAATATCTTCCCTAAATTAGACTTTCACAATTCTGTTTTTGGGTATGATTTCCTTGTAAAACATGAACAGATTTAGCAACGATACCCAGCCCCTGAAGTGTCAATTTGCAGCTTTTAGTCTCAAAAAGTCAGAACACCAAACCACATCCACAATTAAACACATAACTTTTTATTCTTACCATTACTTCAAACCCAACTTCTGAATAAGATAAAACATTACTGGATAAAAATGGAGAACGATGGGGGGAAAAAAATTACAGGTTTCCCATCCATCAGTGAGGACTGCTGAGTTCAGAGATGTATTAAATCCCACAGCCTTTGGACCAACAACCCAATTCTGTCCCCTTCCCTTGCTGATATTGGTGAAAATGGCACCTCTTCACTCTGGCACCCTCAGGACCATTATCTGCCAAAGGTTTGTGGAGCTTTTTTAGGAGTAAACGTGTTCTTTACACTTGTGCTGCAATAATAATTTTGGCTAAAAGACCTTTCTCAGCTGTAAGTCAGTCTCAGTTTGGAAACACCGAAGAACACACAATCCAACCGCTTGTTTTAGCAAGAGCATCAAAGTTTGCCAAATGTTTACAGTTACTAGAAAAAGCAAAGCAAAACAAACACTGTTTTTAAAGTTAGAAAGCTGCACTGTCTGAGCTTGCCTCGGGGAGCAGGAGGAAGCGCCGCAGGACGCTGTCCCAGGCCACATGTTGGGGACAAGCACACTGGTAACCCAGATTAGTTTCTAAAGCCATTTCCAACAAGTTCTGAGAGCAAAGGACTACTCAGGACTTTAGAACGGCGACCCATTTTTAGTTATTAAACCTAATCCTGCTAAAACTTGAGTAGAAACAATTCGCGAGAATGAAAATGGGAACAAAAAACCCCCCAAACTAGAAAGGAAACAGCCGGCACTGAGCAGAGCCCAGAGTGGAGCTCAGCTCCAGGTGTTGCCCTCACTCTCCCACCCACTCACCCCAAATCCTGCCCTGCACCTTCATCCCCTTCCTTCCCACGCACATCCTGCGCTCGCCTCCTCCCAGGACTCTCCCACTGGGACACCCCAAATCCCGCCGTGCCCCGATGCCACCCTCAAAATGCCCTCCCCACAGGCCGCTCAGCCCCAGGCGCTGCCCCCGCTGCCCGCCCGGTCCCGCCGCGTCCCCCCTGCCCGCCCCTCACCGGGATGAGCTCCCGCAGCGAGCGCCGCACGGGGATGGTCTCCAGCTCGCCCTCCTCCACCTCCATGGGCTCGGGCTCCGCTCCGCGCGGATCGGCCGCGCTCGCCTCCGCCTTCACCGAGATCCGCAGGCCCCGCACGGCCGCCATGGCTGCGCCGGGCCGGGCCCGCCCTCCGCGGCCAGCGAGACGAGCGAGCCGGGCACAGAGCGGCGGGGCGGGCACCGAGAGAGGGAGCGGCACCGAGCGCCGGGCGGGCGGAGAGCAGCGGGGCGGGCACCGAGAATAGCGGGGCGGGCACCGAGAGTGGGGCGGGCACAGAGCGGGGCGGGCACCGGGAACAAGGGGGCCGGCACCGGGCGGAGCGGGGTCGGTACTGGGAACAGGGAGGCCGGCACCGGGAGCAGGGGGGCCGGCACCGGGCGGAGCGGGGTCGGTACCGGGAACAGGGGGGCCGGCACCGGGCGGAGCGGGGTCGGTACCGGATGAAACGCAGCCCGGCGCACCTCGAGCCAGGGCAGTCCCAGCCCGGCGCACCCCCAAGCAGGAGGCACCCCCGGGGCACACCGAGCATCCCCGAGTGCACCGCGTCCGGAGCCCGCCCGGCACACACGGAGCACCCCCGAGTGCCCCGGGCACCCCCGAGACCCAGCAGATCCCCGGCGCAGGCACCTCCAGCCCGGCACACTCTCGGGGTGCCCAGCGTACCCCAAACCCAGGGCACCCCGGGCACCCCCAAGCCCGAAACAGAGCTCATTATGCAATAGTTAATGTCTCCTTCATTCCACTTGGTGCTGACATCGCACAGCACCACCTGGCAGGAACCTCCAGCACAGGGCATACTTCCAAGCTGGGTGTGAAGAGTTATGGCAGAGGCCACACGTGTATAAGGTGAAGAACAACTGAGTCTGAACTAAATGTAGGAAGAAACACATTTCTGTGGCAGAAATGCTATTTCTTTCGGTCATGGGGAAAAGAAACCAAAAGATGGAACTTCTCCTCTTTTAGCTTTAATTTTATGAGTAGGACGGAGTATTGCCACGTGATCTAGACCACATTTACAAAGCCAAAGCCTTCAAGGAACGTTTGGGGCAGGATTTCAGGCAGCACCCAAGACAAGCAGTGCCAGCACTGCCAGTTGGATCCCATCGGAATCGGCCTGGGACCCCAGGGCAAGATGTGCTCAGCCTGGTGGCAGAGAAACAGGAGGCAGGAGAAAGGTTAGGGAGTATCAGGGAGCCTGAGGAAGAGAGAGTTTGGTGGGACCAAGCTCTGACTGTATTTTTAAAGTTTTTTATTTATAAAAACAAAAAAACCCCAAAACCCAAAACAAAAACAAAAAAACCCCAACCCCGCCTAAACCCTCCCCCAAAAATCCAAAACAAAAAAAAAAGTCATTCTTCTGAGGCCATGGTCAGAGACTTCTGTGTCTCCGGAGAAGACGTCCCTTGTCGGGCGCTGGGCACCAAGGCCTGTCCTGCAGCGGCGCTGGCGGCGTCAGCAGTGCCTGGGTGAGCGGCTTGTGGGGTGTCTGGACAAGCTGCTTTCTGGGGTGTCTGGTCAAGCTGTGGTGCCCAGGAGAAGTGGCCATGGGTCGTGGCTGGCTGCTGCTCCCGTGAGGTGGCAGGGCCTGGGGGCAAGGGGCAAGGGTGAGTCCCCACTGCCCAGGGGCAGCCCCAGCCCGGGCAGCTCTGCCAGCCCAGGACGGGGCAGGCAGCAGGGGCACCTGCCCAGCCACAGACCCCCAGGCTCGGGGTGCTGCCCCCACCCAGCAGCACACAAGCTGTTGTGCCACACTGGCCATGGCCATCCCCCCACCTTCCTCCAGCTCCAATCCCAGTCACCCATCCACCAGTCCTCCCACTCCATCCTGCTTCCACCTCCTCCAGCTCAGCCCAGCCCCCAGACTCCCATCCCACCGTGCCCAGCTCTGCTCACACAGCCCTGCTTGCCCCCTTGCCCCCTCCCCATGACAAACAGTTCCCTCCCCTGGCCTGTGCCCTGACAGGGCCATACCCAGCTTGTCCTGTGCCACCACATGAAGCTGGTCCTTCTGGCTCTGGGAGGTGGGGTCACTGCTGCCCTGCAGCTCGGTCGTGCCAGGCTGGGAAGGAGAGAGCCCAATTCAGCATCCCCCAGCAACCCTCCCAACCCAGCTGTCCCTGGGGAAACAGAAGGCACAGATTCCCCCTGGACACTCAGCCTGCCCCACCCAGCCTTGGTCACCCCTGCTGTGCCCCTGCCTTCACCATCCCTGCCTTGCTGGGGAGTGTCACGAGGCTTTGCCACCAGGCACTGGTCCAGGGGCAGGGCTGGATGTGCCGCAGTGCGTGGCTGGTGGTCTTTTGGTCTCCACTGTTCTGGGGCACTCGGGGGACCCTGCCATTGACCACTGTTCTCCTGTGGGATGGGACACACAGGGATGCTCAGTGCCCAGCACAGGGCAGGGCATGGAATTCTTTTCACAAGGCACACCCGACTCCCCAACAAGCCTAAGCTCAGGCTGAGACCAGACACAACTCATCTCATGTGGTTTCAGTGCCCTTGAGACAGAGACCTGGGCTAGACAGGGCAGTGCAGGGGGGGCTGTAAAACCTGCCTGGTCCTCCACAGCCCCACTCTGCACCCCTGCTGTGCCCAGGCCCCCCATGCCCTCTGGCCACTCCCTGGGAAAAGCTCTCCTTGCCAGGGCAGCGCACGCTGCACCCCGGGAGCCAGGGATGTGTCCTCAGGTCCCCTACCTTGGGCCATGCAGTAGGTCCTTGGTGGGAGGCAGTGGCTGCAAATATGGGAGTGTCTCAGGGTACCTGGGGAGGGCAGAAGCCACAGATGGGTGACAGGGGACAAACAACCCATGTCTGCCTGGGGCAGCACCCCAAAACCCACAGGCTTGTACCCTGCAGCATCCCACCTCCTGCAGCCCCTGGGGACATACCTCCTCACCCCCTGGTGATGGGCAGGGCTGAGGAGGGGGCTCAGCAGGGTTAGATCCCCCCAAGCAGGCACCCTCATCCCTGTGCCTGGCACAGCTGGGTCACAGCTGGCACCCATCAACCCCCATCCCACTCATGCAGCCCCCCAGAGCACTGGTGATACTCACGGGCCAGGAACCTGCGTATTAACCATGCGGTCACAGGACAGGCACGTGAAAGGGACTGGCAGCTGCCTAAGGAGGGGCAGAGAAAAGGGCTGGGTGAGCTCCTGGGTGGCCACAGAGAAGGTGCAGCTGCTTCATCAGCACCCCCACGGTTTGTTTGGTATCTAAATTGGTCCAATGCCAGGATGTGGCACTGTCTGGGACAGCTGGAGAGAACAGGACCATCACTGTCCCCAAAGCCGTTGCCTTCCCTGTCTCACTCGCTTCCTTATCCCAGCAGCACTCTCGCCCAAGATCCTCTTCTCAAGTTCCTCCAAGTTCCTGTTCCAGTTGTCCTCTAACTGCCTCCGGAAATACTTCAGCTCCCTGCGATCCAGCTGTGGAGAGGTGCCCACCCTCAGCCAGCTGCCCTGGGATGGCACATGGCAGCCTCCAGGGAAAAGCCAGGAGGGGGATCCTCAGAGGGACGCTGCCTCAGGCTGCCAAGCCCCAAAGGTGCCAGTTTTGCATGGCAGGGACAAGGCCCCCCTCACCTTGTTTTCCATCATGTCACTGAGCTTCTCTTGCATGTCCTTGTAGTTCTTCTTCTGTCCCAACATGTAGCCCTGCATCTTTCTCATCCTCTCATCCAGGTAATCCATGCTTTCCTCAAACTGGGTATATTCAACTTTGCTGCCCAATGCATCTTTGTCTGCTTTCTGGTAGAGGGGAAAGGGTTGAGGAATCACAGGCAGGGCCAGCACTTGTCAGGGGCAGAGGGGGAAGCACTCCCTCCATGCCACTGTGCCCCTTTCAGGGCAGTGTGACCCCATTCACCCCATCACCCCATGGGGTCTGTCCCGCCAGCTGAGGGGCGAGGGACCCACACTTGGTGTGGGAAACCTCCCTCTCCCAGGCCAGCTCTGCCACCCAGCCCCCAAGGCATGAGGGGCATTTTTGACCCTGCCCAGGAAGCTCTGGACTGGCACAGAGGTCCCTCGAGACTGTACCATATCAACTGCTGCCAACAGGGTCTTCCCATCTGCTTTCTCCTTCTGCAGCCTCTCCAAGGACTGGGACAGCATCTTTCAACACAGAAAGCATCCCATCACACCATAGCAGGGTTGGAGCTGCCTCCTGGCCAACTGAGCACCCCCTGCTCCCCCTACCCAAAAACTGCCAGGAAAGGCACTTGAAACCTGCACAAGGTGGTGAGCAGGTCGGCAGGAGGACATAATCCTTGTGGTCTGACCTCGCAGGGCTTCCAGCCACTCACCTCAATATCTCTCTGCTTTAGCTGAATGTCTGTCTGGAGGGTCACTGAGGTGCGTCTGAGCTCATCACAGTCCCCTTGAATCTTGCTGAATGTGTCCTCCATGTGCTGCAGCAGAATCTGGTCCTGGTCCAGGGAGGAGGAAGAGGTGGTGCTGAGCAAGGAGGGTCTGTTTTGCCCATACAGACATACCAGGGTTACTTGGCCAGTGGCCACGAGTCCTCAGTGTCAACAAAGCACAGTCAGCCTGGGGATCCCTTCAGCCCCCTCCCCAAAGCACTCTGATATTGAAGGTGCAGTTGGAACACTGCTTTCGCCATCTCCTGCTCTTCCTGCACACTCCCCACTATCTCCCCCAGCTCACCCAGCTGCAGGAAGGGCAGAAGGAATCTGCTCAGAGATGGGATGGATGCAACCAACAGGCCTGGGTGCTGTGGGGCTCGATGGCCCCCTCAAGCCAGGAGATGTGACAGGGAACCCTGCCAGGACCCCTCCACCGAGCTGTCAGGTGGTGGGAATGCTCCCCCAGGACCTCACCTGAGCACTCAGCTCATTGGCTGTCTCAGTCACCATCTGCTCCATCAAGGCATACTTCATGTCCTGCTCCTCTCCCATCTTCTTCAGCTCACTCTTTGTCTCCTGCAGCACAGACCTGGCCAGCGAGATGGGCTCAGGGGCAGGCTTAGCCTTCCCAGGGCTGCTTGGGCAGTGTCCCTTGCCCCCAAACCCAAGAAAGTCCCAGATCCCCTGGGCTGGGCTTCCTTGCAGCCCCACAGGATATGAAACCCTCTCCCATGCTCTTACTCCATTTGCTGAGTGATCTGCTTGCTGCTCTCTTCTTTCCACTTGGCCATATCCTCCCTCAGCTTTCTAATGTCGTCCTCCAGCTTTTTCATCTGGGAAGGGCAATGGTGGCACAGTCAGGGCACAGACCTCATGCTGTCCCAGCACAGGGGCTTCAGCTGCTAGGACAGACCCAGGACCCCACACTCTGTCCCCAGCACCTGACCCCAAACCCCTGGCTCATGGAGCCACACTCAGGTACCCCACGAGAGCCCAAAGGTGCCACCACCCAGCAGCTCACCGAGGTAAGTGCCTGCTTCATCCTCCGAATGTCTTCTTCCATGTGGGACTGTGTCTCCTTCAACCTCTCAATCTCCTCCCGGAGATCCTGGGCATCAGCCATGGCCTAGGAGAGAGGGGTGGTGGGGATGAGCCCAGGAGAGGGGCCCTGGGGACCTGCAGGACCTTCACCCCTGCCATGGTGTGCTCAGCACGGGGGGACAGCTCAGGATCTGGCTCAGCCAGGCTGGCAGGGCACTGTGGGAACTCTCTATGTGCCCAGCAGAGCATGGGGTGCTGAGCCTCCAGCTGGCAGGGCTGAGGCCAGTGGCTGCTGTGTCAGACCCACTACAAGAAGGCTTTTTGAAGGGAATTTTGCCTGTACAGAATGTTCCTCTCCAGTAAGCACAGAAGAGGACATGCACATCCCCTCTTTTAAAATATGTCCCAACCATCCATTTTGCCTTCTTAAAAAAAAGCCCATCAAACCACTTTTTTTCCTCTGATGGTTAAAATTGCAGCCCAGAGTGCTCTGGGACAGGACAGACTGTGCTGTGGCAGTCAATGGTGTGTGTCTGTCTGCAATTTAATGGCCTCAGTCCTCCTTTGGAGTCTCTGGTGTTGATGGCTCAAAGATCACTGCCCAGGGCTGATCTTCCATCCTGCTGCTGGTTTGCTTGGCAATGCTGCCAGAGGGAAGCCAGGCAGTGCTGCTGGGGCAGCCAGGGAGGGAAGGGGCTTTAGGAAATCCCTTCCCAAGTCCAGCTGAAGCTCAGGAAGTTTTCTGACAGTGGAATTACTGTGGCAAATCCATCTGCCACAGCCCTGGGATGGCTCTGAGCTTCCTGCTCAGACTCAGTGCAAGAGTTGCCTGCACATTTCTTTCTGGGTTCTGCTCACTCCTGTGGCTGGTGTGAGCTCAGAGTGGCTGCCTGGAGTGTGACCTCATGCCTTACCTGGTTCCCTGGTGAGCCAGGTGCCCGGGCTCCACCTTGGAACCCCACTGTTGCCCAAGGAACTCAGGCATTTGGGTGCTAGGTTTGAGGTCATGGGGTGGTGGTGGGTGGCCTTGATGCTGGTGCTGGTCACCTGGCACCCTAGAAACCCTGGCTCGTGGCTGTGGGTGGCCCTGGTGCCCTGGGTCCCTGGGGTGCACCCCTGCCTGCTCTGCTTTGGGTCCCCCACTCAGCGCTCACAGCTCTGCGAGGACATTACTGGGGTCTCTGAGGATGACCCCAAACACAAACAGTGCCTGGAAGCCCTTGTTGAGGCTGCCAAACCTCTTGCCTCTGTCACTGTGGGTACGTCGTGGGACCCCAGGGACCCCAAACCCAAGAGGGATCCTGCACAAGAACTTGCCTGGCCCCTCCATCCCCAGGGGGGCCCCTGCCCTGAACAGCACCCTGTAACCCTGGGCTGTTCTCTTCTGCAACCAAGACCCCCACACTGACACTGAGCAGGATCCCGGGGAGTTGGGGACCCCAGGACCCACCCCAGACAAGCATCCTTGGGACTCAGAACCATGCCAAGGTCTCCCCAGTCCAATTCTGGATGCCAGGGGCTTTTGGGAACCCCAAACCTGCCTGAGACCCTGAGAATCACCCAGCCCTGATCAGGGACACACTGCCTAGGACCTTAGGAATCCCTGGAGATACCTGACCCTTTCCAGTACCCCTAAACCCTGATCAGGACTCCAGGAACCTCCAGAAAGCCCCAGAAACCCCCAGACCAGCCCCGAAGCTCCAGCCCTAACCCTGTATGCTGATTCCAGTGTCCCTGTACTGGTTCCAGGGGCAGGACAGCGAGAGGAGCTTCGGGACATTGTCATGGATGCTCTGTATTATCTAGAGGAGCAAAAGGACAAGAGTGAGCAGGGGACATGGGGCATGGGGGATGGGCAGGCCTTGAGGGGCATGGAGTGGAGGTGAAATACAGGATATGTGGAATTCTGGGGGCTGTAAAGGGATATTTGGGGAATCCTGAGGGTCTATAGGCCTCAAGGTATACAGCTGCTTGGGGGGCTTGAGGGGGTATTTGGGGATATGGGGGACTCCAGGATGGATATTTGGGGTTGAGGTGAGTTGTACAGGGGATCTGTGGTGTCTGGGAAGGGTTTATAGGGATGGAGGGAGGACACATTGTCTCACCTGGACATCTGGGTCACCCCAGAGCCCTTTAACAAGTCTCTGCAGGAAGCTGTCAACACAATCTGGGTGAAGCTGAGCCAGCTGGAGAAAGGTATGGGACCAGTGGGGACCCCCATCCTGGGTGCCCCCATTCCAGAGAAAGCCCCAGAGAGCCCACCTGGGTCCTGACAGCTCATCACAAGTGATGCCCAGTCTAACACTGCTTCCTCCCCCTCAGTTCCAGCCTGCATCCCGCCCTGTGGTGAGTGCCCATCCCTCTGTCTTGCTCTTCCTTGTGCCCTGGTGCATCTCCCACTTCCCTGGGACCAGCAAGTCTCCCTTTGCCAGGACTGCAGCCAGCTGCCCGTGTCTTCCAGTGTGCCACCTGCTGCTTCATGGACTGCGAGTTTCCCCTGAACTGCCCGAGTACGGCACCAGGACAGGCTGTTGCATTAAGGAAATCTTCCCCAACTTAGTCCCTTTCTTATGTTATTTTTATAGTATTTTTTGTATTTTTGTGGAGCTTGAGTGACTCCAGTTATACCTTTGGTACTGATAAAGGTCAAATGGTCTCCCTTTGCTGTTAAAGGTCCAGGCTAGAAAGATGCAGAGTATTTGCCCAGCAAGGGTGGTCACACACTGAGGGTGGGTAACTTTTGGGGTGGAGGTGTGTTCAGTATTATAATGAGATTATAATGAGCAAAGTTCCTCCAAAAGACAGGATTTCACCACAAAATGAAGCAATTACCAACTCAGCAACCAATATTCTGGATGGAACAGAATAATATCTCTTGTTTGGCAGATGCCATGTGTTTTGTCAGTACCTGTGGTGATCCCAACATGCCAACTGCATGTAAGGTGATCCCTACATACCAACCACCTTCCACCCCGGAATTCCACAGCTTTCTTTAGGATGTGGATATAACTTCAGTCTCAATAATCTTCCCCCAGTAATTCTCCCACACAGACCCTGGCACCCCAGCTGGGCTCACCCTTCCTGGACTGGGTGCCTCCAGGGCTGCAGTGCCATTTCTCCCCTGTGCTCCCTCCCTGAGTGTCCCTGCCCAGGTGTTCCCCTGCCCACCCCTGCAGCCAGCCCAGGAGCACCAGCAGCTGTGTCAGTGCACACACAGGTGTGAGTTCACGTGCCTGGCATTGCTCCCAGTGCAGGAGCTCTGGACCTACACGGATGAAACCCTCGTGCTGCACTGCGATGTGCCCTTTGCCATCCCCGCCGGCCTGCCTATCACCTGGATGTTTGCCCCAAATGTGAGTGGCACAGGAGCTCGTGGGAGGGTGTGAGGACACATCCTAGGCTGCCACCAGAGCTGGGTGTGCTGGAAGCAGCAGCTGTGTGAGCACACAAAGGCTGTACAAGAGCAGGGGGAGGTCACTCATGTGTTTGCAGATCCAGGTGTGCACATGCAAAGTCATCAAATCACAGGATGGTTTGGTTTGGAAGGGACCTTAAAGCTCATCTCGTTCCAAACCCCTGTCATAGGCAGGGACACCTTCCACAAAACCAGGTTGCTCCAAGCCCTGTCCAACCTGGTCCCAGCAGGGGGGAAATACTAAGAGGTGATTTAATCCATGAAACAGAGAACAGGTAAGAGGCAAGCTCTGGGTGATGTCCATGTGTTAGAAAAACAAATTAAAAGTTTAGGGCTTTTGAAATACTTTAGTGCTCTCAGATCTGGACAAGGAAGTTAACAAAGCCTGAGAGAGAAATTTGTTGTTGAGAACTGAACATCAGGATTGCAGAATTTATAAACCACAAAGACACCTTCCATAAACCAGAGATGCCCTACCTGGGAAAAAGATAATAAAAAGACTGAAAATGTGGACTAATTAACGTGAGAAGTGAGAAATCAATAACCAATAGAAAGTAGAATACTAATTCATAAGAAGAACTATGTAACTTGTAAGCCAATGAACACTAATTTCTTTGGTGCTAAAATGTATAGTTAAAAGTTTTGATGACTGATGGGCATCTCAAGTGATGCCCATGGAAGTGCTGAATAAAGCATTTCTAACCTAACCAGCTGGGCTTTGGTGCCACTGACCTTGGACATTCCCAGGGATGGGGCAGCCACAGCTTCTCTGCCCAACCTGTGCCAGGGCCTGCCAACCCTCACAGGGAAGAGTTTCTTCCTGCATGTGCAGGAAATGACTTTTGTGCCCACCTTGCTGTGCAGTGCTGTGTGCACACACGGGGCACGAGGAGGGCAGGTGGCACGGGAGGTGTGTGACATGCCCCAGCACAAGGAGCATGAAGGAAACGTGTGCCCAGCATTGTGCAGGGTGCTCTGCTGTGCTGGTGGGCTGTGCTGATGCCTCCCCCCGTGCCCCAGGTGCGCACAGAGGAAATCTCACTGCTCAAGAAGCTCCAGGGGAACCCAGAGAGGCCCTTCCACCTGACCATCGAGCAGCCCGAGCCGGGCACCGTCTCCTGCCAGCTGGGGGAACCCTTCGAGCCTGTTGCCCGCAAGTTCTTCTACCTCAATGGTGAGAGAAGAGCTGAGTGCCCTGGGGATGGGCAGCTGGGTGGGGGGAGCAGGACCCCACACACCTGGGGCCATGGGAGAAGGGTGCGTGGGGTGGGCAGGGTGCCAGCACACCTGAGCTAATGGTGCACAGGGGGGTTGGGGCAGGTGTTCCCTGTGCCTGGCTCCTCTGGGGGTGTTGGGGCATGTGGGGTGGAGCAGGTACCACAGGGACACTCATCCCTGGGTGCAGGGCCCATGACCTGAGCTGCCTGTGTGCCCACAGTGTCAGAGGGCAGCGTGGCAGAAGAGAGAGGCCTCCAGGCCGTGTTCAGCACTGTGCTGCACTGGCGCCACAACGAGACCCCCGTGCCCCCTCTGCCAGTGATGGGGCTGGCACTGGGAGTGTCCTCCATGGTGCTCGTGCTGCTGGTGGTGTGAGTACTCCTGACCCGGTAATCTGTACCCCCAAAATCCCCGTGGCTTCTGGGGTTCCTCACAGAGCAGCAGGAGCCTCCCAAACCCCCCTGGATTCTCAGTCCCTTGGGATTCCCTGCAAGTGGGAGAGGACTGGGGTGTCCAAGGAGGGACCATTGACTGCCAGGACTCCTCAGCTCACAGGGCCCATGTCCTCTGGGACTCCCATTTTCCTGTGACCCATTCCAAGCTCTCCCCCTTGCACCCAGGAGCCCTCCAGGCTTCCCCCAGCTTCCCTAAATGCCCCTGACAACTTTCCCCTGTTTTCTCCAGAACCCCCACTGTCCCTTTGGGGGCCTCAGCTACAGTCACTTGTCCCAGTTGTCCCCAGGGTCCCATACCTTCACTCTTAGACCCATCAGTGTCTCCAAGACCCCCCCACTTGCCCCTTGAGCCCCTGGGATGCCCCTTGTGTCCCCATTCTGCCCCCCATGCCCCCTGGTGGGAGCACAGGGTGTCCTCCCTGCTTTCCTTCTTTCTCCATTCCTCCTTCTGTCTCCCAGGGTCATCTGGCAATGTGTCAGCAGGACATCCCATAAACGTGAACAAAAGGGTGACCAGGAGGATTCTGGATCCCTGAGCTCACTCTTGGAACCTTAACACATGGATTCATCCCCAAGGACCAAACTTTCTGCAATTGCTTTTCTTGTGCTGAGTGTGAGAATGGCAACAGTCTGAAAACAAATACAGAGTTCTGAAAATCTGGATTATGCCAGTGATAGAAATTTGGGGGCCTTTGTCTTGGAGACAGAAAAACTGGGTACTGGGCAGCATTTTCCTTTCTGTTCTCCTCCTCAAATACTCAGATCTTCTCTGTTCCTTTTAGTGCCTGCCTAGTGCTGGTTTCTCCCCTCTGTTTCACACGTGCCCTCAGATTCCATCTGTTACCCTCCATTGATGCTCAGATCCCTGAAACCCCTCTGCCTGTGTCCTGAGCTCCAGAATGCACCAGCTGCTCCCAACACTGTCCCACAGTATCCTGGAAGTCTTGGGGCCCCACCCAGAGCCAGGCTGGGCTGGACAGGAGCAGACTAAACAAGAGCCCCTTGACCTGGCAGGACCTGCTGCAGTGGTGGGAGGAGGGGACAGCCCCGTGTTTGCTCTTCACCTGGTTGGTGATTGTGGCATTCAAGTGTTTGTTTACTGAGCTGCACTCTTCAAAGTTCCCAAATATGCTGTTCCCAGGGGAAATTCCATCCAAGTCACTAAGCACTCGCAGAAGAGACCATTCCAAGGATTCTTGCTGGCACGGGGATTATTTTCCTTGGAGCTCAGGGCCCTGTGCACTCAGAACCACAGGCACCTCCACCTTAGCTGGTGTTTTCTGAGGGCACAAAGGGAGCCAACCTGATCTCCTCCTCCAGGAGAAAAGAGGGGCAGGACCCACTCAGCCCTCCCACTGCAGAGGGCACTACAAATGCCACTGTTCCATCAGCTGATCCAGAGCTCTGCACTCCGAGGGCACTGCCAGCTGGAGCCATGGGTGAGTACAGGGCTGGCAAGAGGGGGCTCCTTGCCAGCCACGGTGGGGCACAGGCAGGGCAGCCCAGCAGTAGAAAGGCTCTTTGCACTGGTCCTTGCATACTGGTGGGGAGCAGCGGCACCAGTGCCCTTTGAGGGCACCTGGACCCCTTTGACCACCAGCAGCTTGTCCCCTGCCTTCTGGGTCACCTCAGCCAGTCTCCTGCTCCAGGGGCCAGGAGTGGAACTTGGCTCAGTCAGCTCTTGGGTGCTTTGCTCCACCCAAACCCACCCCATGCTTGACTTGTTTGGGGCAGATCAAGGGGAACAGGCAGGGTTGTCTACCCCTTGGTCAATCTTTCAGGGATCAGGGAGCAGCCTGATGCTGCCCAGCATTCTCAGTGCTCTCCTGCATCTCACAGGGTCACATTAACTGTGGTGCTGGAGCCACGGGATGTCTGATTTCTCTGTAAGGAGGATCCTGTTTCATCTTTTCTCTATCCTTTCCCTTTCTAGCAGCCCAGTGCCTTCTGCTCCTTGCTTGCCTGCTGGTCTTGGCTGCCCCAGGCCACTCTGTGCATATACAAGCCCTAAACATCTTGAAGAAATCTCCCTCCAACGCTTCGGCGAGTGCTCTGAAGAAAACCAGTAGGTAGCATCCCATGGGCCCCCAGTGTTGTGTGGTGGGTACAGCCAGCTCTGGGTATGAAAAGTCACTGCACCAGCTCTGGCCCTGGCCCTGCTCTGGGATGGAGGGTGGTAGAGATGTACCCAGTGCAGGCTGCAGTGTGTGTGTGTGTGACTGCACTGTGAGGGCTGGGAAGGGTGTCTGTGTGTGCTTGGAGGGGTCATTTTTCCCCTGTTCCCTCAGTCACAGGCAGGAGCAAGGTCTTCTTTACCATCATCCCAGCATGATCCTGTTTTAGTGGCATACCTCCTTTTCCAGGAGACCTAGAGGAGCCCAGTAGTGTCCATATTCACTCTCTTGGCCTCATAGCAGCACTGGGCTTTCACTGGGGCTGACTCCTGTTGGTGTCCCATATGGAAAAGGAACAGAAGACTGAGGCCAACTCACTCTTACCTCCAGACCTCTCTAGGCTGGGAGAGATGACTATGCCCCAGGTGCTCTGGCCAGATTGCCCTCTCTCGTGCCCCAGGGTAAAACAAGGGCTTGTCATGTTATACTGGCTTTGGTTCACTCCCCCTCTGTCCTGCTCCAGCTTGGCCCAGGGACTGCAGTGAGCTCTCCACTGGCAGCCCCAGTGGTGTCTACATCATCCAGCCCACGGGACTGCACCCCATCATGGTGTACTGTGAGATGGGGGAGGCAGACGGGGGCTGGACCGTGATCCAGAGGAACCGGCAGGACACGGATATCACCTGGAATGAGTCCTGGAGCACCTACAAGCACGGCTTTGGGAATGTGCACACTGAGTACTGGCTGGGCACTGAGAACATCTACCAGATCACCAAGCAGAAGATCTACCTGGTCAGGTTTGTCATCTGGGATGCTTCAAACAACAAGAGGTTTGCAGAATACAACCTGTTCAGCCTGGACGATGAGTCCCAGGGCTACCGGCTGAGGCTGGGAGCGCACTCGGGCACGGCAGAGGATGCCATGGATTCAGATAATCCCAGGAAAGTGCACAACAACATGAAGTTCTCCACCAAGGATCGGGACCAGGACACTTACAGAGGGAACTGTGCCTCTCGCTATGGGGGTGGGTGGTGGTACTCGGCCTGTTACTCCGTGAGGCTGAACGTCAAGGGCAGCATCACGTGGGGCAGGTTGTGCAAGGGGAACTGCAAAGCCTCAGCCATCCTCATCAAACCTGCTCCATACCACTAATGCTCCTTCCCCCTTCTGTCAACACTGGGCACATGGCCAGGCCAGTGCCCTGCTGGGGCCTGTTTGATGGCTGAGGGTGAAGAGGATTGTTCCTCTGTATCAAGAGTTGCTTTGTTTTCCTCTTATCCTGAAAAGCAGCAAAAGCTCCTTGCTCTGTCTCTGGCCATTCACCTGTGGTGGGTTTGGGGAGATCATTATTAGCACACATGTTTATAATCACTGTGCAGTGTCCAAGCACATTCCTTCTGGGGACAAAACTGTGCTCAGAAACTTAAAACCCTCCTGGTCCAGCAGGGTCTTACTCTCTTTCTGCTTTGTAGGTATAGATGTTTTCAGTAGAAAAATATCCATCATCACTAACTAACCTGACCTAAACTGCACTGAGCCCAAGGCAGGCCATGTCTGCACCACATCCCTGCTGCAGTCTGTGTTCATCCTGCAGAATAAAATCACTTTCAGATCTGCATAGGTGTCCTTCATTTGTCTGGAAACTCCTTGGAACTGCTGCCAGCTTCCTGACAGGAGCAGACCTGAGGCTCGTGATGAAGTAAGAAAAGGTTTTCAAAGGGAATTTTTTTCATGAGGGAGCTCCATAGACACATCCTTCCCTGCATCAGGGAATGATGGGACTGGCTTACCCACATCCCTCACACCCTCAGGGAGCTCACTGCCCTCTCCACACTCCAAGCTGTGGTGGTTTCTTCCCTTTCCCAGCACAGAACAACCACCCAGCCATGGAGAAGGGCAAACTGGGAGTAAGGGTTTTGCAAGGTATGGGCTTTGCTGGTGCTGTTGACTAATTGTAGCCTCACAGTGCAATGCATAGTGGCTGGAACAAGCCATTGGAAGGAATACTGCCCAACTGAATGCTGCAGCCTTCAGTCTCCCTCCCTGAAGGCTGGACAGAGAGATCCCCCCACACTGTGCAGGCAGACACGAGGCAGCAGTTTGGCTCCAGGGTTTATTGCAGCTGATTCCTCTCGCCGTGGGTAGCAGAGCTGGGGGGTGTGGGGAGTCCGGGGAGGGAGCGGGGCCAGGGCAAAGCAGGGTCCACCGACTGCACAGGGAAGGGAACCAGCACCGTGTCCCCCTCCCCAGCACGGGAATGGGCACAGCCACCCCAAACCAGTGCCTGTGTCCCAGTGCCGGCCAGCACCGCGGCACTGGGCGAGGCTGCCCGTGTGCCTAGGGCTGCGGGCAGTGGGTCCTGAGCCCCAGAGCCGCCGTGTTTCGGCTGGTGAGGCTGCAGGGGCAGGATGGGCACCAGGACTGGCAGGGGACAGTGGGCTGGCAGGGGAGCGAGGCATTGAGCTGGGGATGGTGGCACCGAGCTGGGATGGTGGCACCGAGCTGGGATGGTGGCACACCCCTCCCGCAGGGGTCTGGGCACTGCGGCACGGTCAGCACACATCTGTGGGTTTGACCAGGATGAGAGAGGATGCGCAGTCACCGTTATCGCAGAACCCCGGCCAGACGATGTAGTTTTTGGCATTGAGCAGGACGTTCTGGCACCTGTTGTACCACCACCCGCCGTAGCTCTTGGCGCAGTTCCCGCTGTACTGGTCCTGGTCCTTGTCGACCGTGCTGAACTTCATGTTGTCATGAATGCCCCCCTTCTTGGGGTGGTAGAGGGTCAGGTAGTCGTCCCCGTCGCCAGAATGCCTGCCCAGCCTCAGTGGGTACCCGCTGGCCTCGCCCTCCACCCTGAAGATGTCGTACTCGGCATAGTGGGTGACGTTGGTTTTGTCCCGCACAACGAAACGCACCTTGTAGGTGCCCTGCTGGGTCAGCAGGTGCAGGTACTCGGTGCCCAGCCAGTAATCGGCGTGCACGTTCCCAAAGCCGTACTTGTAGGTGGTCCNGGAATGGGCACAGCCACCCCAAACCAGTGCCTGTGTCCCAGTGCCGGCCAGCACCGCGGCACTGGGCGAGGCTGCCCGTGTGCCTAGGGCTGCGGGCAGTGGGTCCTGAGCCCCAGAGCCGCCGTGTTTCGGCTGGTGAGGCTGCAGGGGCAGGATGGGCACCAGGACTGGCAGGGGACAGTGGGCTGGCAGGGGAGCGAGGCATTGAGCTGGGGATGGTGGCACCGAGCTGGGATGGTGGCACCGAGCTGGGATGGTGGCACACCCCTCCCGCAGGGGTCTGGGCACTGCGGCACGGTCAGCACACATCTGTGGGTTTGACCAGGATGAGAGAGGATGCGCAGTCACCGTTATCGCAGAACCCCGGCCAGACGATGTAGTTTTTGGCATTGAGCAGGACGTTCTGGCACCTGTTGTACCACCACCCACCGTAGCTCTTGGCGCAGTTCCCGCTGTACTGGTCCTGGTCCTTGTCGACCGTGCTGAACTTCATGTTGTCATGAATGCCCCCCTTCTTGGGGTGGTAGAGGGTCAGGTAGTCGTCCCCGTCGCCAGAATGCCTGCCCAGCCTCAGTGGGTACCCGCTGGCCTCGCCCTCCACCCTGAAGATGTCGTACTCGGCATAGTGGGTGACGTTGGTTTTGTCCCGCACAACGAAACGCACCTTGTAGGTGCCCTGCTGGGTCAGCAGGTGCAGGTACTCGGTGCCCAGCCAGTAATCGGCGTGCACGTTCCCAAAGCCGTACTTGTAGGTGGTCCAGGATTGCTTCCAGTTGAGCTCAGTGTCGTGGGAGTTTCTCTGGACAACAGTCCAGCCCTTGCCCTCGGTGTCCATGTCACACCAGACCACACGCGGCGGGGACCGGGCGGGCTGGATGACGTACACCCCGCTCGGGCTGTTCTTGCGCAGGCGGCTGCAGTCCGGGGGGAACCCTGAGGCTGCAGCAGCAAACACGGGGTGGGGAGGGAGAGAGGAGGATCAGGAGTCTGTCAACAACAAGGAGCTCCTGTAGGGCGCTGAGGACTCGGGACCAACAGGGGTAGTTCTGCGTGTGGCTTTTTCACTGGTTCATCCTTGGAGAATCTGAAAGTCTCCCTAAGCCAAGTGACCTCTGTAAGAGCCCTGAAATATCTCTCTCATGATTTGCTGTTTCATATGGAGCCTTCATTGGACATCATTGGCATCTGGCCAAGGAAAGAAGGGGGGAAAAGTCTACCAGATGCCAGTGATGTCCTCCAAATATATCTGGCACACGCACAAGGGCCTCGATATATTGAGCTGCAGCTCTTGCAAGGACCAGAAGTGTCCAAAATGCTCCACTAGATGGGGATATGTAACGAAAACTTACGTTATCCCTGGGGATCATGGCACTGAAAAAGAAGGCTTAGTTCTGCCGTGGTCTCATAGAGATCTCTTCTCCCAGCTTGTTACAATTTATCTGATCTGTCATGACTTACTGGACAAGATAATTTGCTGTCTGATTTGTTTTGCTTGGTTTGTGTCTGATGGGAGACAATTTGCTGTGGGTAAATTCAATTCAACACATGAAACTGTTTTACTCAGGCACTCGGGTCTTGCAGGGACTGTGACCCTCCTGTGCAAGGAGAAAAGGAATACTCCTAATCAAACAAGAGCAAAGAAAAAAACCAAATAGTTGTGAGGATCTCTGCTAGAGATGAGGTTCACAAGCATGGCAGAGCAATCCTGCCAAGATGTTTGGGCAGGAACCTGTTGGTTTCAGCACAGAGCCAGCAAAGTGGCTTGGCAGGAATCAGGCTGTACAAGCCATGGCCCTGGGGGTTGTGTGTGTGAGGAGTTCCTGTGCCCTGCATCCCCCTGGGTGTCTGCTGGCCTTCCCTGACACACAGCAGACCTGAGAGTCAGGGCTGAGCCAGAGACATCCTGTCCTGCTCTGCCCTTCGGTGCCCATACCCCCCACCCATCCTCTACTCACCACTCCGGGGGCTGGCAGTGGGTACGGCAGGGCCGGCGCTGGCACAGAGGAGAAGCACTGCCACCAGTATGGGCAGGAGGACAAGGTCCCGGTGGAGCTGGTGTGTCCCAGCCTGGAGCCCTGGGGAGCAAAGTGCCATCACCACCAGGATCCCTGGGCAGCCTCCGGGGTGCTCAGAGCAGAGAAGGCAGAGCCAAGGCACAGTCAGGAGCGAGGGGCTCCCGGGTTGGTGGGAGCTGCAGCTTCAGGACAGGCTGAAGTGAGGTGAGAAACGGCTCTGTCACCTCTGGATCAGCCCCTTCCCTGCACCACACGGCAACATGAGATCAAATCTATTCTCAGAACCTACAGCCCAAGAAAGGGCAATGACACAGCTGGATCTGGGGACAGTAGCTTGCCAGGTGAAGTGGAACAAAAGAAACAGCTCTTTTTGGAGTAATCATGCTTAATTCTTTTCTATAAGCCACTCCAGCCTAACCACAGCTAGAAGGAAACTAAGCCACAGGATGGGTCCTACTGCACAGGTACCAGCTCCCAAGCAGGCAGGAGGAACCTCTGGGCCCACATCAGGGACATAAACCCAAACCTTCTGTGCTGACCACCAGCACTCCCATACACCCTGCTTGGCTCCTGGGGGAGATGCCACCATGGCTGGGGCAGGAGCCCTGTGCAACCACATGTGCCATATGCATTGGTTGGGAAGAGAAAGGAGCAAGGTGAAACCTGGGTCTCCACCTTAACCTCCCTTGGAAACACATGGCACAGGTAGCCCGGGGCAGGCACAGGCTGGCACCAAGAGTGTGTGTTGTTCGGTGCTTTGGTCTGGCATCCCTCCTGCTCCCACAGTGCTGGTGTCCTGCTCACCATCCTCTGTGCCTTTGCATCCTCACCCATCAGGCCTGGTTGGAGCCCAGCAGCACCCAGGAGTGGGGTGTCCCTGGGCAGGTCACTCACCCATCCTGACAGCACGGCTGCGCAGAGAGCAGGAACCAGCGGTGCTCCCTCCCGGCCGAGCCCTGCACGCTGCATTTATAGCACTGCACACCCACGTGTGCTCACACTCAGCATCTCTAGAGGCACTTGCAGGTTGGGACTTGAGCAGTTTCCATATCCCATGACAGCACAGCTGAGGGGAGGGAGGCATGGCCTTGAAGCCAGAGGTACAGAATAACCCGCTCCATGCTGAGGGATTTCGATTATTGACTGACCCTACACAAACACTACATGTGAATTGCCCACTGGGAACAAATTCTGGAGAGCTGGGATCAAAGAGAAGTGGAGAGACCCAGCTTTTGAAGGGTATACACACAGAAACCAGCAAAAAAAGGAGAGGTCTCCTATGTGCCCAATCCCAAAAGTGACCTTGGAAAGGTGAGGACGGGTCCTCGAGAGAGGTGCCAGCTCACTAACTCTCTGCTGGCAGGTTTAGGGATCAGCACAGGGCTGGAGCCCCTGTCCAGCAGCCAGAGCCTCTGTAGACACAGTGTTCCCTGGCACCCCAGTCTGTGTGCTCTGAGCAAGGGCTCCAGGTAACAAACAGGTGCCTGTAGGTGCCTTTGCCACTCTCCTTCCCAATCCCTGTCTGGCCTGGTAAGACCCTGCAGGCCCACAAGTTCACCAGGGGGTGATGGAGTCACCATCCCTGGAAGAGTTCAAAAAATGTGTGGATGTGGCATTTGAGGACATGGTTTAGTGGTGAACATGGTGGTGCTGGGTTGAATTAGGACTTAATGATCTTAGAGGTCTTTTCCAACCTCAACCATTTTGTGATTCCATTATTGACTTCAATCCGACCCCTCAATATCACCCCTCCTTGTCTGCTGAGAGGTTGGGAGGCCTTGTCCATGGCCTGATTTAGTTTGGGAGAATCACAAAAGCTTATGGAGTTTATGAAGGGAGAAGGTCCCAAGCAGTTCAGGCAAGAAGGACCCCAGGAAAAGGGGCCATATCTTGGGGTGCAGGGGAAAAGGGGGACTTAGGGGTTAATACAGCACCTCGGGGTGCCTG
The DNA here is from genome assembly GCA_013396695.1 of Sakesphorus luctuosus. Taxonomy (NCBI): domain Eukaryota; kingdom Metazoa; phylum Chordata; class Aves; order Passeriformes; family Thamnophilidae; genus Sakesphorus; species Sakesphorus luctuosus. Next base: position 104,482 of record VWZD01002249.1, on the reverse strand, counting down.
TGCCAGGACTCACAGAGAGGGTGCTGCTGGGCAGCCACCCCTGGAATCACTGCTGGCAGCAGGAACACAGGCCCCATGGGAGGTGGACTCGCTGATCCTGATGGGTTCCTTCCAACACAGCACATTCTATGATTCCATGAGTCCATGGAGAGGAAGTTCCCCCTGCCCCTGTGCACAGCAAGGCTCCCTGGGGCTGCTCTGAACAGACGCAGATGGTGCTTCTTTCCAACAAACTGTGTGTCACCAGGACAGCTGATCAACAATCCAGCAGAGCCCTCGGTGTCTGCAGCACTATCAAATGAAGGTTTTTCACTTGTGCTGACCTGTGAACTCCTGTGATCCCTGGGAACATCAAATCTGGCTGCTCCCATGGGCAAGTGAGACCAGAGCCAATGGTGGGCCTAGGAGATGATGCCCTGGCTGGTTGAATCCTGTCCAGAGAGGGCTGAGTGTGGGCTCCAGGTGAGGCAAGCAGTCGGCTGGGGCCGGGATCCTGGACAAAAGGACACAGGGCTGGGAATATTCTACCAGATGGATCTGACCAGTCCAGCCAGGAATAAAACCATCCCTGGAGCAGGTCTGAGACCCATCCAGAAAACATGACCAGAGTGGGGACTGGAGCTCAGGACTCCTATATGGCTCAGGAGGGGATTGGAGGTCCAGAGCAAAGCTCAAACAGACCTCACAGGCCCAGGAGAAGGTCCCAGGTCAGCATCAGTCCCTGGGAAAGAGGAGATCTGGCATTTTCTGTAAGATATCCACATTGTAAGCACTCCTAGAGCAGAATGGGGCTTGAAGTGAGTCCATTTGACATCAGCCTCACGTCATGATGCCCCAAACTCCAACTCGTGATCGCTGCAAGGGCCACTAGGGTGCCAGGAGGGACCACAGTGTGCATTGTGCAAGGGGCAGCACGGCAGTGGCAGGGCAGGGACGTCAGGAGGCAGCTGGAGTGGCACTTTCTGAAGTTTGGGGCACAGTTTCCCAGGAACACTGGAGTACCTCTTCCCTGAAGGGTCTGTGGGGTCCCCAGGGGCTGTTGAGCTCCATGCTGGCTCTGGAGAGAGCGATTTACACCTGATGTTTGATTTCCATCCAGGAGGGGAATCTCATGGGTGTTTACTCAGGAGTTGAACTTCATGGAGGTGCCCCAAGTAGTTCCCTGGGGAAACCCTGCCAGGGCAGGGTGGCAGCTGGGCACTGTAAACCGTGGTTATTTTGAAGCATTCACTTATTGGCCCCGAATTATTTGCTTTTACTCTGAAGAGAAGCTCTTCACCCGTGTGAGATACAGACTTCATTGTGTGAGGACTGATCACTTGATGGTGGAGAGCAAATAAGCCCCAAGCCACTGGTCCTGTGGCCAACCAGAGGACAAGTGCTGTGGTTTGGGTCTCGTGCCTCCACCCCCTCTCCTGCTGAGCCCTATAACTTTCAGGCTGGACACCCTTCAGCCAGGCCAGACCCGCCCGGCTTTGTGATCTGCAGGGTCCCCGCAGAGGAGACATGGGTGAGTGTGGGGTGGGATGGGATGGGATGCGGTGGCACCTCTGTGTGTGGCTGTGGGTCACAGGGCACCCCAGCTCTTTATCTGCTGCAGGGTCCCTCCTCCCCACACCCTGGGCATCCCAGTGCCAAGTCCATCGCCTGGTCTGTGCCTGCTGTGCCCTGGGCTGGGAAGTGGGACAGGAGCCTCCACACTCTGCTATTTCCAGGCTGTGCCAGTGTAGCTCTGAGTGCCAGACAGCCCATTTTACAAGCCTCATATTTACCATTCTGTGCAATTTTCAGTTCTCTAAGGAAGTGTTAAATACTCTAAGCTAGAAAAAAGATTTTTTAAATATTCCTGCTTAAGGAATGGAACAGGTATCCAAACCTGGAGGTCAGATGCTTGAAAGCACATTGCTGTCCTCAGCAGAACACCCAGGAGAGGCTGATCCTCCCCCTGCATCTCCTTCCTACCCAGACTTTCCATGGCCATTCAGAAGGGAAGGGCTGGCAGTGGTGGGAGCCTTTCTTCCCTGGGGGTCTCAAGGAGTCATGTCTTTAAACATGTCCCTAAACACGAGTGTATTAACACACTAAATGTTATGTAGGAATTGGGAAGTGAATCAGCAGGACTGAAACGTGTTAGAGAAACTTTTTCTGTAAAACTGTAACCAGCCTGAATGAGCACCAGGAATGCCCTGAGCAGTCCCAGCAAGGGGTGTTTTCTCCAGGGTGGCTGCAATCCCACACAGCAGTTCCAGGCTGGCATCCATGATCGTTTTCCTTCTCAGGCATCCCAGGGAAAGGTGTCAAACCCAGGTACCCCAGGGCAGTGCAATAGGTTTGGCTCTGCTCCTTTTCCAACAGTGGAGGGATCACATTGATAATCTGCCAGGATGAGCTGCATCTATCATATCAGGAACAGATTTCCCCATGGGCAGGCATATCCACAATCCCCCAGGAATAATGATAATTTTTTTAATTTACTTAGGATTAATATTGCAAAACGTGGGCTGGTTTCCCCTGCTGCTCTGAACTAGAACAAACCAGAGCAACTGGCTACACATGGAAATTTTAAAATAACCAACCTAACCACACAAACGGCAAAACTTTCCCCAGCCAGGCTGTAATTCCTGAAGGTCTGTGCTGCCCCTCTCTCTCTGCTGCTTGCACACACACAGAGCCATGCCTGGGGCTTGTTCCCACCCAGAGCCTTCCTGCTCACAGCCCCGGGGCAGTCCCAGCTCAAACAATGTGAGTGTGCCATGGGAGTGTGATGGGAGCTGGGAAGAAAGGGGATTCCTCCCTCCATGCTCCCCCTGCTTGTTATCTCCAGCCCTGAGTCTTGGGTTTGACAGGGATTTCTGATTACAGGCACTTCGGGTTTGGACAAGGATTTGGCACTTCTGTCTCAAAAACATGGGACTTGGGGCTCCAAGAGGGAGCTCAACACAGAAGGAATTTTATTTTTCCATTTTACTCATCAGGTAGAGGAATCCAGTGGGATTTGTGGCTCCATAAGACGAGTGATGTGATCTCTTTCTTTTTTTCCCAACCTTTTCCCATTTCAGCTACCCAGTGCCTTTGTCTCCCGCTTCTTACCTGCCTGCTGGCCCTGGCAACATCTTTTCCTGATCTTGATATAAGAAACTTGTACCTCCTCAATGGCACGATGGATGACATTATGAATGCTCCTCCAGGGTCTCCCCAGCCTGGTAAGTGTCCACTACAACAGGGAAACAAGGGCTGGCTCAGTCAGATCCTACACAGAGCTCCTCACAGAATCCCAGGAGAAGGGGCAGGTTTGGTCTCACTGGCAGCGAGACCAGCCCAAGGGTGTTGTGGGTCACTGGCTCTTCCTCAGAGAAAGGGGGTTAAAGATGTTCACAGCGTGTTTTGAGGATATGGAGAACAGTCCACCCATCTGGAAATCACAATGGTCAGTGGAGAACTGAATTTAAGGGTTTAAACTGAATTTAAATGAAGGTAATACAGAGAATCCAAGCAGTGGCACTGGCACAGGGAAACCAGGTGATGGCACAGAGTAACCTACAGATACAGGGTATGTTGGAATAATGAGGAAGCCTTCAAGAAATGCTCCTGGAAAAAACCAGGGCTGTGGGTGGAACATGGCATGACAGAAAAAGCTGGTTCACTTCCAAGGAAGAAGGAAGAATTCTTGGCAAAAGAGCTCAAGGTCCAAGTGTTTGGTGCTTGTTTCACATCAGCTGTCAGGAAACAGCCAACACAGGGAGTGCCATGACTGAGACAAGGGCCTGAGCTTCACCAGGGACTGCAAGTCTGAGTGGAGAGAGTGTGCTCTGGCCTTCAGAGTGCTCTCAGGCACATGGTGTGATTTTGGGGTTGGTCTGTGCAGGGCCAGGAGTTGGACTTGATGGTCCCTGTGAATCCCTTCCAACTTGGGATATTCCATGATTCTGTGATCTCTCACCCACAGCACAGGGCAGATTGTGTCAGGAATGGGCAAGAGGCGTAAGTTTAACACTTCACAAAGGAGGGCTAGGACAGCACCAGGGGAAAGCAGGGAGCAGGTATTTGAGGGTGGCAGAGCAGCAGCTGCAGAGTGAGGTGTCTGTTTCAGAGAGGGGACAGGAATGGCTTTTGTGATTCCATAAGCCTGTGACTCATTCCTCTCAGTGGATACACAGACGTCCTTGCAAAAGAATTGCATTAACTCACTCAAAACCATCCTCTCTTCCAGCAACACCCTTCAAATTGCATTCTGATCCAGGTGAGCAGAGTCCACTCCCAACTCGTGATACCTGCACCAGTTTTCCTGTGTCTGCTCTCACATTTCCTCTCCCTTCCCTCTTCTTTCTGAGTCCCTTCCTGGCTGCTGCTGCTGCACTTTAACAACAATCTTCCAGTGTGGCTGCCCCTATTCAGGGTCTTTCCCCCACATAGTGTGCCCACCAGGAAAGCATCTGCCCCATTCTAACATCACATAAATTCCCCCTAACTACTGGCTGCTGATATCTGAAATTGGAAATTTCTTCTGGAATTAGGAACAGCAACAGAAAAACAGGAATATCATCTGGAGAAGATCATGCTCTCCCAGCAGGCACTTGACGTGTCTGCTCTCCACACTCACTGCTGTGTCCTGTGTTCTGTTAATTTAGATGATGGTGATGGACACGTCCGACAGGCCAGGGACATCGGCCACCACCCACCAGCGAGTCACGGTGAGTCTCTGCCTCTGCCCGAGAGGTTGCACCATTGCTGGGCTCACCAACAGCTCTCAGACACTTTATCCATGTCCTACACATGCACTCCCAGGCAAAGTGTTGATTTTCTGATGGGGTTCATGGAGCACACAGCTCACAACCTCAGGGGGAGTCTGTTACCAACCATGTCCTGGGCTAGGTAGTCAGTGAGGACCTTTAGTGGGGGGAATTTTCCAGCTAAAGATCCAAACTGGAAAGTGCTGATTCTTTACTGGGAACAGGTCATTAGTCATTTTCCTTCTTTCACTACTCAGTTGATGAGAAGACATGGATTGACTGAGTTGCTGAACTGGCTGGATCAACATTAGCCCATAGGACCAAAGAGAGGTCCCACCTGGGTGGGGACAACCAGTAGCAGAGGGACTGGGAGGGGAGCAAGTCCCTTCCCTGAAGTGTGTAGGTGCATTCAGCTGTTTGTTGTATGAGGTGCTGATGCTTTGGAGCATGGAAAGGCCATAATCAAATCCAACAAGTCAAGAAGTCTCTATGGAGCTACTTGGGTAAGCCCAGAGAACACTGATGGCTTTGCCCTGGTGAGATCCCAAGGGCTGATCGACTGTTAACAATATTGGTGTTGTGATCACCCTCTGTCTGGGGTTTCTGAGATTACTGCAAAGCTCTAAAGCCTCTGTGCTGTACCCACAAGTGGCTTTGTCACCCAGATTTGCCTTTTTCTGGGGTGATACATCACCTACATGACACAGGCAAATCCCCACAGCACTGTGAGACTGAACCCAACCTGGGCAAGGGTCCTGGGGTGACAGCCATGCCTGGCTTGGTCTCACCAGGCCCAGATATTGTGTCACCACCAGTTTGAATCCTGCCTTGGGAAGGTTTGAAGCTCAGCTCTTACATTGATCATGCCAAGACTTTGATTAATTCCTGTGAGCACATGGCAGGAATATAGCCCACGGCAGGAATGTGTGTGCACAAGGATCTAGACACAAAAGAAATATCCCACTTTCAGCATGTCATTGTGTGGGATTTAATAACCATCTCTGTTCCCAGCCCCAGGCTGGCCCAAGGACTGCAGTGAGATTCCCCGTGGCAGCCACAGCGGTGTCTACATCATCCAGCCCAAGGGGCTCCACCACCTCGTGGTGTACTGCGAGATGAACGTCACCCACGGGGGCTGGACCGTGATCCAGAGGAACCAGAGGGACACCCCAGTCACCTGGGCCGAGGCCTGGAGCACCTACAAGTTCGGCTTTGGGAACGTGCGCACCGAGTACTGGCTGGGCACCGAGTACATCCACCAGATTGCCAAGCAGAAGGTCTACCAGGTCAGGTTTGTCATCCAGGATTCTGCAGACACCATCAGCTTCGCAGACTACAACCTGTTCAGCGTGGAAGACGAGTCCCATGGCTACAGGCTGAGGCTGGGCGCCTACAATGGCACAGCAGGGGATGCCATGACCTCAGACAATCCCAACAACATGCACGACAACATGAAGTTCTCCACCAAGGATCGGGACCAGGACACTTACAGTAAGAACTGTGCCTACAGCTATGAGGGTGGGTGGTGGTTCTCGTCGTGTTACTCTGTGCGGCTGAATTACAAGGGTGGCTTGTCATGGGGCAACCTGTGCAAGGGGAACTGCAAATCCTCCCTTATCCTCATCAAACCAGCTTCATATTGCTAGTGCTTCTTCCTCCTTCTGTCCACACTGGACACTCTGCAAAGGCTCTGAATGGCCGGAGCGTGAGCCTCTCTGGAGCAGAGCAAGGAGCCCAGAGACAGCAAGTCTTTAGTAAAATTTCACTTTCCAATTCCCACTCTGAGTGCAGGCTCCCCTCTGCTCAGCTCTGATCCCCTGTGCTTGCCAGTGATTCCTTGTTATTATGTTCATAATCAAGAATAAAAAAGTTACTTGTGAAATTTGTGGATTCCATATGCACCTTCCCTGTGGAAGGAAGACACAGCCCTGGAGTGACATCAGTTTCCTGCCTCCAGAACTCACAGTGAGCAAAAAAGCTGCATGCCACAAATTTCCACGTGCTCTGAGCCTCTCTGCAGTGTCTGGTGAAGCATTCAAATAAATGTGCTTTGCTTGAGCTCATTCACCAGTAATGGCATCTGTTCTCTGTCTCTGGTGTGGTCCCATGAGACTCAGGAAATCCCATGGCAGGACTGGAGTCTTGGGGCTTATCACAGAACCACAGAATCACAGGCTGGTTTGGGTTGGAAGGGACCTTAAAGCTCATCCCATTCCACCCCCCTTGACATGGGCAGGGACAGCTTCCACTTGACCACGTTGCTCAACCTGGACACAAAATGCCTTGAGTGGTTCTCATGGGAATGGATGTAAGAAAATTAAACCCAGTTACACTGTGATAAAGGCCCTGTGATCTGCACAGGTGGGTTCAGAAGGGACCTGGCACATGGGAGAGCTCATCCCACATTATCACCACACTCACAGTCCTGGGTCAGAAGCTGTGGTGGTGTCCTGGTGTCTGTGTCCCACTCCTGCTGGAGTGTTCTGTCTGTCAGGATGTGTTCCTTGCTGCCTGGCTGTCTGCACAGGCATACTTTGATCCTCCAAAAACAGGATTAAAAAAGTCACTGGTAAATCTGTCTGCTGTGACCGGGAAGCAGCAAACTTAAATAGAAGCAAAGAAGTAGGTTACGTGTTAGAAACTGAGAATTCTCCACCTGAATTAGGAGACACTAATGAGGGCAAAGTTCATAATACGATTGCCAAATCCAAGTTTCTGAGATCAATTTAGATGAATTTTTGATAGAAAAAATGCAGACAGAGCTAATGACAGGGCCCCCATTGCTCCTTCATCCCATGATGCTCCAGCACTGCCAGGACACGCTGCTGGAGAAGCACTTTGGTCTTCACAAACCCTTTCTGGTTTTGTCCTGGGGCAGCACAGTAACAGCCACGAGTTCACTTCCAGGACCAACAGCTCAGAGAAAACCCATTCCTGGCCCACCAGCTACAGCGCCCAGTGGGCATTGGGAGCCACCCAGAGCAGTCTGAGAAATTAGAAAATACTGGGAGAAATGAGCAGTGGGAGATGTCCCAACCAGAAAGGACCTGACGCTGCCCCAAGGTCACTGTGGAGTGAGGGTGTGCACAAAGGGGAGCAGGGTGCGCACTACGGGGTGCGGGATGCGCAGAGCGGGGTGTGGGGTGCGCACAGCGGGGTGGGCACAGCGGGGGGCGGGTGGGCACAGCGAGGTCTGAGACGCGCACAGCGGGGTGCGGGATGGGCATAGCGAGGTCTGAGACGCGCACAGCGGGGTGCGGTGCGCAGAACGCGCGGAGCGGGAGCAGTGCCGGTGTCCCCCGGCCGGGGGCGGCGCGGTGCGGANGGGGTCCCAGTCCCGGTCCCGATCCCGATCTCGGCCCATGTCCCGGCCCGCGGCGCCGCCCGGCTCCCCGCGCCGCCTCGGGGCGCTCAGCACGGCGCAGCTCCGGGCTCTGCTGCAGGACGAGCCGCGGCTGCAGCGCGCCGCCCGCCTCAGCAGGAAGGTACGGTGGGGGCACCGCGGGCACCGGGGAAACGGGGGAACCGGGGAGGGCCGTGTCCCGCAGCCGGCGGGGCCGAGCCGTGCTGCGCTCGCCCCAGCGGGGCTGCCCCGCTGCGCAAGGTGGAGCCGCCCGCGGTCCGGGTACCGGCGCTGCGGGGCCGGGCATCCACCGCCCGCTGCCCATCCCTGGACACGCGTAATCCCGGGGGCTCTGGAGGAGCCGCAGAATTCACCGGTGGGGCGGGGGAACCCTCGATCGGGCGTCCCGGCCGCGGCTTCGCGGGGCTCCCGGTGCTGCAGCCTCGGCCAGCAAACCCACGGCCACCAAAGCCCACCCGCTGCCCCCACAGCCCCGAGATCTGCGAGGCCGTGGCCGCTCGCCCGCCCTCCAGCCTGGGCTCGCTCCCGCAGCCGGGATGAGCCCCGCGCGCTCCCGGCTCCGCTGCGGGAACGGGCGCAGGTTGTTCTGGAATCGCTCTCGGCCCGATTTCAGCGTCTCCCCCGGGTCCCCCCGGGCGCAGACGGTGTGTGCGCAGCGAGGGGAGGGTGCGTGTGTCTCCCCCGACATCCATGTGCGCTGCCGAGCCCTTTTCCTGCAGAGGGGTTGGGCAGCCGGTGCGGGGTTTTCCATGCGTAGCCGAGCTCTATCCTTTGCATCCCCCCGGGATGCACCCCCTTTTCGGGCAGAGCAGAGGGATGGAGGCAGTGCAGGAAGAGAGGGTTCGTCCCTGGATAGACTGGACCCGCGCCCAGCAGGCTGCTGGATCTGACTAGTTCTGCCCATTTCTCCCAGTGCTGACACTCATCCCACGTTCCCATCCCCACAGTTCCAGAGTCTGCAGCAGGAGCGGGAGATGTGTTTGGCTTCAAATTGCACCCAGGCCAGGGTGAACCTCTCCCTGCGCCCACGGCTGGAGGATGGGAAGGCTTCCCTGGCCATCAAGTACCAGGAGTTGCGGGAGATTCGAGAGGCGTGTTGGGAAAAGCAGCAGCGCCTGGGTGAGTGGAGCACAGCCGATGGGATGGGGCAGAGCCTGGGATGGGCACAGCCTGGCATAGCCAGAGCAGTCTGTGTTAACGTGAGGGTCCAGGTGGGCTCAGCATCCTTCAACCTGTCCCAGGAAAATGGTCCAGTCATGATCAGGAATAGTAGGGGATGATGTGACATAGTGAGCCCTCGTCTGGGACCAATCATATAATTGTGGAATGACTTGGTTTGGAAGGGACCTTGAAGACCAGTCTCAACCCCCTGCTATGGGCAGGGACACCTTCCACTCGACCAGGTTGCTCTAAGCCCTGTCCAGCCTGGCTTTGAACACTTGCAGGGCTGGGGCAGCCACAGCTGCTCTGGCCAGCCGTGGTGCCAGGGTGGGATGCAGGCCTTGGTGTGCAGGTGGCTCCAGGGATGTGTTTGGGAGTGTTTCAGTTCAAGGCAGGGGGGAGCTGATTCTCGGGGATGGGAAAGATGGCAACTCCAGCAGTGGGGGCATCCAAGGGAAGGTTGGCAGGTTTGCAGCCCCATCCCCTTCTGACCCACAGAGACTTACCTGGAGAAGTGGAACCCACAGAGTGCTCTGGGCCAGCTCCAAGCCAAGCTTGATGCCTCTGAAGCAGAGTCAGAGGTGAGTCATCTGAGACCCCTGTGCTGCTGCCCCTTCCCTGCCTGGGCCTCAGACTGCTCTCCATGCCCTCCCACATGCCAGGGCCTGGAGAAGAGTCCAGGGGCACTTGCTCTGTGGTCCTGTGGCTCTCTTGGCTTGATGCTGTCACACTGTCCATCCCACAGGTACAGATAGAGCAGTTCCTGGCCCAGGACCTGCCCCTTGAGTCCTTTCTGGAGTCTTTCTGCCAAAGCCGCACACGCTCCCACATCTGCCGGACACAGCTGGAGAAACTGCAGGAGCTGCTGCAGAAGGACCAGGGGCAGAAGGACCAGGTGCAGAAGGACCAGGTGCAGAAAGATCAGGTGCAGAAGGACGAAGTGCAGAAAGACCAGGTGGGCAAGGACCCTGTGGGCCCCACGGGGTGCCCAGGTGCCCCAGTCAGCCCACCACCAGCCCGCCTTGCCCCGTTACGGAGTGGAGTAGCCCCCAAAGCCTTCGATCTCTCCTATGGCTTTGTGCCCGCCTTCCTCATCCCCTCGGAGGCCGTTGTGCCCTTTCCTGTGCCAGCTGCGCCTCCCAAGCACCATCTCCCAGCCCTGGGACAGCAGCCAGCATCTCCCTGCTCCGAAACCCCCAGCCTGGGCTCTCCCCTGCGCCTCGTTGGACACATCCCCGTGCTCAGCCCCCAGCTTGTCCGCAGGCAGCCGCGGATGCGACACCAGAAGCAGGAGCCTCCACACCGGTAGCAGGGCAGGGATGCGGGATGTCCCTGCTCCTCTGCCCCCACGGGGGCTGTGCAGGAACACCCTGGCTGGGGAGCATGTGGGTAGGGGGTGGTGCAGGCACAGCTCTGAGGGGCTGTGGGGTCTGTGGGGCAGGCACAGGGGTGGGTGCTCGCAGAGGGATGGAGGTGTTTAGCTGGGGGTGGGATGGGGCAGGTGCCGTGGCTGGGGTGGGGGTCCTGTGTTTGGGGAGCTGCCAGGGGGAGGTCTCTGCATCTACAGCAAGAGGAATAGTGAGAAGAGGTGGGGGTGGGTGGCTTTTAGGGATGTCAGTGGGCTCTGTTGGGGGGATAGCAAGGAAAAGGGCCCAAGGGAAACTGGGTGCCACATGCTTCCCAAATAAAGGCTCTTTCATGTTCTGTGTTACCCCTTGGCTCTGGCTGTGAACACCAGGATGGGACAGGCAAGGAGCAAGGAGTTGCAGGGGGACACTTGCCAGCCTTGGCAGCCAAGGAGAGTCAGGGTGCCCCTTCTCACCCCAGGGAGGAGGAAGAAGGGTTGCCCCCAGGTATGCACCTGCATTCATTTCTGCTGGGCCAGGCAGCAGCCTGGTGCCAGTCCAGCCCCTCTCCAGCTGGTGGGCAGCCAAACCCAGGTAGGGAGCTGGGGGTGCCCCCCCATCCTCCCCAAGACTGGCTCTGTGGAAGCCAGGATGGATAAGGAGCAGCCTCCAGGACAGGTGGGAGAGGAGGGGGGTGTGTCGCCAGGAGGTCCCTTGAACCGAAATCCCCGGGGCAGTGGGGGTGTGAACCCGGGCGGGAGCTGGGGCCAGCTGAGCAGGGGGGTGTCAGGGTGCCCCAGCTGGGCCCCCAGGGGCAGGCACCGGGGCTGTTAACCAAGGGAACTCTTATTAACAATTAACTCTATTAACAGAGGAGTGGCCGCAGGGGATGCTGCTGAAGGGAGGGGGAGTTCCCACCCCCGCCATCCTCGGGTGCTGCCAACCGTGGCAGCCCTTCCGTGGGTTGGCACAGCCACCAGCAGCAGGACTGACATGCAGAGAGCTCTGCCCACAGATCCCGGGGCAGGTGAGGGCTGGAGCTGTCCCAGGGGCTGTCCCCTCACCCTGTCCCTGCCACACCAGCCCCTTTGTGGGGAAGGCTGATGGCCATCCCTTAGTGCTGCTCAGGACCCTGCTCCCCCAGCCTGCAGCTCCCTGTCCCTGCCCCTCATGCCCCCAGCCCAGCTGGAGCCCCCAGACACCTTCCAGGAGCCAGGTTTAACCCCTTCCTTTCCAATAAGCAGCCCAGCTACTCCAGGAGGAGGGGAAAAGCCCCGATGGGGCTCCATTACCCCACACTCCCAGTCTGCAGCACCCAGCACCCCAGATGAGCAGCTCAGCACCCCAAACTTGTGGTTATGGGGACATCAGCCCACAAGAGGTTGAGGTACAACTGGGGAATGGGGTCTGCCAGGCTTCATCCAGCTCTTCTCAGCTTCCCTGGAACTTTTGATTTCCTTGGTTTGTGACAGCATTGAATTACCAATTACTACTCAGATTTAGTTGCTTCCCTTTGGTGTGATGTCTGTTGTGATTCCAGGGTGGGAATGAGCAACACAGAGGAACCCAGAATAACCCCCCAGAACAATCCCTCGGGTGACAGTGTTGGGCAAAGCAGTCCAGGCCTGGCTGAGGTCCCACCAGCAACTCACCCCTAGGCAGTTCCTTTTGGTGACACAGAGGTGGCAAAACCAGTGTCAGGGATAAGAGAGCGAAGGACCAGCATCCAGCATGGACACATCACATCATTCACCATGAAGGCAGATGAAATGTTGTTGTAGTTTGGAATTGTGATGTAAATTCTCTCCCCTGCCACTAACTGTCCATGCCAGGAGTTAACAAAAAGAGTCGTTAACTGCTGATTACTTGGGTGGGGGCAGGTGTGTAGTCTCCAAAAACAAGACAACCTGCCCCCACCCAAGTAATCAGCAGTTAACGACTCTTTTTGTTAACTCCTGGCATGGACAGTTAGTGGCAGGGGAGAGAATTTACATCACAATTCCAAACTACAACAAATGTGGAACTGGAGTGAGGAAGTGAGGGGTAAGATGTGCTAGAAAATGTGTGAAAATGGCCCCAGGGGGCTTGAGAGTGAGGAGGAAGAAATGTCCTTTGCGAAGATCACACTTCTCCCAGCAAAGGCCTCGGGATGCTCAGTGACCTCCCCAGCTGAAACTGCCACCCAGGCCCACCAAAAGAAAGATGTGTAACTTTGTCACCAGTTTATGGCTGGATGTCTTTAATGTCCAAGATACATCATGGCAACCTGAGGAAGAAGAGGAAGAATCAGTAGTAGGAATTGCTCAGACCACTCATTTGGGTAGGAGCTGGAGAGGTGCTCCCAGGTGCCCACTGCTTCCCACGGACATCTCTAGCTTTTCCAGCCTGGAAAAGAACGTTTCCTTCCAAAATCTGTCAGAAAAGCCACCTCAGATCTTTCCAGTGATTTGGTTTACAGCATGAAAAGGAGGATGAAAATGCATCAGCATGTGCCAGAGCTACAACTCCAGAGACTTTCCCACGAATGTCGGGCTCCTGCTTTTCCCACAGTGATGCTTCAGCACTGTAATGCCACACAGAGGGATGGACTGACAACCATGAGAGGGTCTTGGAAAGCTCTCTCTCTCTCCCCTGGGGCTGAATTTTCTCCAAGCATGCAGCAGCCTCTGGAGTCTGCAGCTGGAAGTGGCACAAGGCTCTCCAGAACAGGCAGAGAGCCATCCTGTACAGCAGGATGAGGTGCTTCCTGCTGTGTTGGTGCCTCAGGCTGCGATCAGGATCACGGAACTCCCCAGTGGAAAACACTGGGAATTTGCTTTTAACATTCTTGTGCTGGGGCAAAACATGACCCAGGGTCTGGGTTTAAGATAAGGAGGACTGGGCACACCCCACTGCCAGCAAACCCAGTGACACACACCAAGTCTTTGGCACACCCAGGTCACTGCCATGAACCTTCTCTCCCTCCAGGCAGTAGCAGCACAGGTGAAACCTTCACCCAAGGGGAGAGAGAAGCTTCTGAGAGATCTTCAGTTCTTAAAACACTTCAAGATTTAAACAGGCAAATACTCTCATGTGCAAATGATGCTCAGATATGTGTAAAACAGGTAATGGCACTCGGTGCTCCCAGCTGCACCACTCCCAAAGGCCTCAGAAGTACAAAGTTCCTGCCAGGCCCCAGACAGGACAGAGAACTTCAGACACAGAAGTGTTTTGGGGAGCACCTCCAGGCAATGTCACACACTGACCAGGACCATGAGCCACCACGGACCCAGGTTTCATCCTTCTGAAGCCAAACTTCCACACTGGCCAACCTGAGCGAGGACAGGGCAGTGATGCAGTTTGGATTTCAACATTCCTAAAATTCCACAGAGATGCAGTACCAGCAGAGGTGGCAGGTGGTCTGGGATTGGCAGAAACCACAGAGCCCCACCTGAGCAGGGGTGAGCACAGCCTGGAACACACAAAGCACATACCACCTCTGACAGCCTTTAATCTCTGCTGCAGCTCAGCAGGCACCTGGGGCACACCAAGGTCACACGGCAGTGCCAGAGGAGAGCACACGGCCCAGTCCAATGTCCACGAGCCACGTTTACCTGTCAGGCACTGTGTCTGCAGGTGGTGTTGGTGGAGGAGGCACATCAGAGCCCGTGGAGCTCCTGTACCACCTCTGCAAGGTCATGCTGGTGGCACAGCACAGCCCGTGGGGCAGAGCCCACAGAGGGCATGCAGAGGTCACACCAATGCCACATCCTGTGTTGGCCCAGGGGCACTTTGTGGCTGAAGGTCACACTGGCAGAGGGGCCACATCACAGCCCATGGAGCCCACTGGTCACGTACCGTCCCTGAAGGTCACCCCGGCAGGGTGAAATGTCACAGCCCGCGAAGAAGCCACACTGTGTCTGCCAACTGCAGGTGCAGCGGGGACACTCCCAGCCCCCTGGTGACACCGCGGAGCCGTGTCCTGGCCCCGGCCCCGCTGTCACTTGAGGCCGTAGAGAATGGCAACACCCAGGAAGATGAGGAACCCCACCGAGAGCTCGGAGAGGGCCCTGACTCGCCACTGCCCCGCGGCGTCCTCCCGCTGGAGC
>VWZD01002249.1:30828-89035 GCA_013396695.1 Sakesphorus luctuosus | reverse complement strand
GGCATGAGTTCTGGGGGGTGCGGGCCTGCCGTGTGGCACTGGCGGTGTGGGACGGGAGCGGAGGTGAAGGGTCTTGTCCGAGGCGGAGCGCGCTCCGAGCCTGTCCCTTGTCACCCATTCCCTGCCCGGGGTCTGAGCCTGTCCCTTGTCACCCATTCCCTGCCCGGGGTCTGAGCCTGTCCCTTGTCACCCATTCCCTGCCCGCGCTCCGAGCCTGTCGCTTGTCGCCCATTCCCTGCCGGTGTCCCGCAGTTCCCGCGTGGTGGAGATCCAGGCGCAGATGTCGGAGCGGGCTGTGGAGCTGCTGGGCTTGCCCGAGGACCGGCCGTGCCTCCTGCTGGACGTGGGGTGAGCGCGGCTCTCTGTGCCCGGTGCCGCGGAGCACCCGGGGCCGCGGGGCGAGCCCTGGGCCGTGGTGGGTGTCCCTTGTGGGCTGAGTCAGAGGGACAGGCTGTTCTAGCGTTGTGTCTGGCCAGCAGCACCCTCAGGATCCCTGCATTTCCTCCCCTTCCTCCCTGCAGCTGCGGGTCAGGGCTGAGCGGGGATTACATCTCCGAGGAGGGGCATTACTGGATTGGCATGGACATCAGCCCTGCCATGCTGGGTGAGCAGACCCTCCTGCCCTGACACCCCCAGCTCACCTCAGAGCTCCCCAGAGCTGGTTGCCATGCTCTGTTCTGTGCAGATGTGGCCGTAGAGAGGGAGGTGGAAGGAGACCTTCTCCTGGCAGACGTGGGTCATGGCATTCCCTTCAGGCCTGGCATGTTTGACGGCTGTATCAGGTGAGTCTGTGCATGAAACTGAGCTCTCCTGGGGCTCCACAGAACTGCACAGTACATGTGGGGCACATCTGGTGCATCACAGGTGAGCAGGACTGTCCTCACCAGCTGCTCTTTGCTCCCTGCAACCTCCTCCTTCACTCTGGGACAAACCTCCAGGATTTTGGATGGTAGAAGCAGCTCCTGACAGCTGCTTCCCAAGTGGTGCTTGTCCTTTTGTGCTGCTGAGCTTGGAATTTTGTTGAAGGAAATAAAATAAAATTGGGGATATTGTCAGGAGGGAGGGCTGAGACCTGCACCAAGGAGAACAAAGTATGTCCGTAACATTGCTTAGTTAGGTGAGTCCCTGGAGCAAGGGGTTGATGGTTGGGTTTGGGATTAAGGGGACAGAAGCACTTTTCTGCTTAGAGAATAGTTCAGGAAGGTGCTGGGAAGGAGCAGGGACTGTCCACTGCTGATCCAATAGCTCTGGCTGGGATTGCTCATTGGGAAAACCTGCCTGGCCAGGCAAGGGCCATGGCTGAGGTCTTGAATTATCATCAGGAACTGTAGTGATACAAAAGGGAGTGATGGGTTCAAACTGAAAGAGGGGAAATTTAGATGAGAGATATGGGAGGAATCCTTTCCTGTGAGGGTGGGCAGGCCCTGGCACACACTGGGCAGAGAAGCTGCGGCTGCCCCATCCCTGGAAGTGTCCAAGGCCAGGCTGGACAGGGCTTGGAACATCCTGGGCTGGTGGAAGGTGTCCTTACCCATGGCAGGGGGTGAAATGATCTCATTCCAACCCAAACCATTCCGTGACTCTAAGATTTGAGCACCTGACCTTAAGGGGATGCTTGGTGATGCTCTTGGCCTCAAATAACTACTGCATGTTGTTGGGATTTGGTGTAGTAAATCTCCAGAGGGGTTTGTGTAACTGCAAAACAGAAGGCAAAGCTTCATGGAGGAAATTAAATCATTTCCCTGGGGCCCAGCACATGCCTAGTGCTGGAATTCAGCTCCAAGGGAGGTGCCAGGCTCTGGGAAGGAACCCCTGACTCAGTGTCCTGGGGGGTCTTGTTTTCCTCCTCAGTATTTCAGCTGTGCAGTGGCTCTGTAATGCTGACAAGAAATCACACAGCCCCCCCAAACGCCTCTACAGATTCTTCTCCACTCTTTACACTGCCCTGGTAAGTGCCACACTCTGCCAAGCCAGGTCTCTCCTGCACTGAAACCCTTGCTGGTGCCTTTTAGTACAATCTTTTAAGTCAGGTGTTGTAAGTAAGTGCTGCTCTGAGGCAGGACTGGCAGGAGCACCCTCTGCCTTCCTCCTCACCTGCTGCCTGCTGTCTGGTGCTTCTCATCAAGGCTGGACTTGGTGATCTTGGTGGTGTTTTCCAGCCTTAGTGATTCTGTGATCCCTGTGCCTCGCTGTGGGGTGAGCAGCTCTCCTGAGAGCCTTGTCCTGGAGGTTTGGGGGAGAAGGGATGGGGTGACCAGAGGGATTGTGTTCACTGAGACAGGTTTGTGACCAACTTTCTTTCCCATAGGCCCGAGGATCCCGAGCTGTGCTGCAGCTGTACCCCGAGAACTCAGAGCAGGTACAGGCCATCAGACAGTGGGAAAGGGATGCAGGTGCTGTTTGGGGCTCTGAATGCAACATGTTCCTCCACATCTGGTCAGCATCTCTCTTCTTCCTGCCAGCTGGGAAGCTCTTCAAGGGCCCAAAGAAATAATCTGTAAGGAGAACACCCTGTGCATTTTGTGTTGCTTCTGATGCTTCTGAGATAGTCTTGGGGTGAGCCTTAAAGTCAAAGAAATTGGCAGGACACCATCTGACCCTCCTGTCCTAGATTTTCTCCTCTGGGTCTGGGTCTGAAGACTGGCTGTAGTCATCAGCACTGTACTGTAGCTTCCCAGGGTTGGAAAATCCAGCCCAGTGTTCCTCTCCTAGAATCTGCTGCACTGGTTAACCCAGGCTGGTCTGAGGAGCAGGGAGAACCAAACAAAAGCAGGGAACTGGTATCTGGGTGGTACCAGGAGCTGGGTGCAGAGCTCACCAGGAGCAGGAGTGACCCATCTTGAGAATGGACAGTCAGCTCTGGTCCTCCCAGAGGTATCTTGGGTATTCTTGGGGGATGACTGCTAATTAATTTTTGCATGTTCTTCTTTCTCCAGCTGGAGCTCATCACAGCCCAAGCCATGAGAGCTGGATTTACAGGGGGAATGGTGGTTGATTACCCCAACAGTGCCAAAGCCAAGAAGTGAGTCCTGGGTCTGTCTGTATGTTTGGGGTGAGACATGGATTAAGCAGTGATTTTTTTTTTCCCCCCAAGCTGTTCTCTGCCATGATAGAGTCCTGGACAGAGGTTACAGCTTAGACCTGACTGTTATAAACCATCCCAGTCTTGCTTGGGACTGAGACTCACATGCTGAACCCCAGCTTCATGCTGCTTATTCTTGTTCTTTCAGGTTCTTCCTCTGTCTCTTTGTTGGGACATCTGGCACATTACCGAAGGTGAGGAGCTCCATGAGGCAGCAGAGCTGCTGTCCTGGCTGTGGGTGATGTGGGCACAGTGGAGCCAGGCAGATCTCTGTGGGCAGATGTGACTTCATGTGTACATTTGCTTCCAGTCTCCAAGCCCTGCTGTCACAGAATCCCAGACTGGTTTGGGTTGTGAGGGACATTAAAGCTCATCTTGTTCCACCCTCTGCCACGGGCAGGGACACCTCCCACCAGCCCAGGTTGCCCCAAGCCCTGTCCAGCCTGGCCTTGGAGACTCCCAGGGATGGGGCAGCCACAGCTTCTCTGGGCAACCTGTGGCAGGGCCTCACAAGGAAGAATTTCTTGCCAATATCCCAAGTAACCCTGCCCTCTGTCAGTTTAAAACCATTCCTCTGCTTTCTTTGCCATGGTTTTTGGAAGACCAGTTTGTTCCTTTCCTGGTCCTTCCCCTTGCAGATCCCTGTGTTCCCCTTAATTTTGATGGCACGACTGTCAACTGTGTCTGCTCCAGGGGAGAGCACAACTTCCCAATTTTGCCTTCCAGGGCCTTGGTACTGAGTGTGCTGATGAAGAGCCACACCAGGCAAAGTTCACCAACGAGAGGTATCATTTGGGGGTGAAGCTGCAGGTTCTTCCCAACAGGGAGTGTGGGGCTATGAGGGTTGGGTTTTACTGGGGACCTCAGTGCTGCCATGTGAGAAGGGGCAGGAGGGACTGGGAGGACCCTTGGCAGCTCAGATTGGCACTGCTTTATCTTCCCAAAAGGCCCAGACACAGGGAACAGAACTGCTTAGTTCCCAGGGCTCTTCCATGGGGCTGTTGGTGCTCACCCTGAGCTGCACCTGAGCACTCAGGTGTGCTTTCTGTCTGGCTCGGCTTAGCTGTGGTCTGGGGAGTTTCCCCTTCTGTCCAGGTCTCCTCCCACAGCAGCGGTGCAGGGAGAAGCCCCTCTTGCAGCCAGTGGGAGAGACAGAGAACAAAAACCAGAGGAAAGTCGTCGTGGTTGCCAGGAGCTTGTGGCTGCCGTGTTTTCCTGCCTCTTACACTGCTGTTCTCTGCTCACTTATTCCAAGGGGTACCTGGTCTTGGAGGGCAATAACAGAACTGGGAACTTTTTGGGAAGCCAGAGACTTTGTCTAGTTTGGAATAGAGCAGACAAGAGGAAGGTGGTTGTGCTTGAGCCTGTAATCCCCCCTCGAGTCCAGTGTGATGCTGGTGTGTCAGGTATGGCACAGGGGGCCTGCTGCAGTCTGTCAAAGGTCAGAGCCTGGACTGGAAGCAGCCTCTTCCCCAGCATATGTGGAGTTGGACCACTGGGCCACCTGCCCTAGTGCTGGCTGAGCCTTATCCAGGGGTGGTGGGAGGGGAACTCGCTGCTTTTGTGACCCAGTTCTGGGTGACAATCCTCCAGGGCAGAAGACTGTGCCCCCACACCTTCAGTTCCCCTCCAGCTGCTGTCGGCTTTGTCTGTAGGACACGGTTCAAAAACATCAAGGGCAAGTCTGTGAAGAAAAGCCGGGACTGGATCCTGGAGAAGAAGGAGCGTAGACGACGACAGGGCAAGTGAGTTCAGCTGAGGCTGGCCTGGCCTGCTGGCAGCTTTTGACAAACCCATTCCCTTCCCCTCCCAGCACTGCATGTGGGTGGTGCTGAGCTGCTCCCTGCGTTTCTCCACAGGGAGGTGCGAGCAGACACCAAATACACGGGTCGGAAGCGCCGCCCTCGCTTCTGAATTGCTCTGGACAGTGCTGGTGTGGAGGGTGGCGTGTGGGTGCCTCCAGTGAGCCTCCTGTGGATGGCACAGATGGGCACCTCGCGCCTGGGACTTGCTGGGACACATCATTATGGCTCTTCGTGGTGTAAACTGGCTCAGGTGCTGCCCAACAGCCAACTGCAAAGCTTCCAGCCCTGTTTGCCTGGTGAAGGTGGAGTGGCAGACAGTGCTCTGGCCACCTGGTGTCTGCAATGCTGTTGTTTAACCCTCCTGAGTGCAGGAAGCCAGTTGAGCTGCAGGTGAGCCAGGACATGATATGCAGCCTCCTCACTAAAGAGTCAACAATTTGGAAGTGTTTGCTGGTCTCCTGTGTCCTGCTTCCGTGCTGGAGAGTACTGAGGTGGGAATAGTACCCAGTTCCCTGCCAGCTTCCCCTCTGTCTGCAGGTAGGGAGTCAGGCACTGTAAAGCTGTAGATGCCATGAGGGCAAAGCTTTTTTCTGGCAAAAGTGCAATTCCTGGGGGCAGTGCTCCCGGGAGTGCTTGGCATCCTGTTTGCTTTAGTGCTCCCAGGCTGCTGAGGCTGACTGTACCCCATCACCTCTTCCCTTCCCCTGAAACAGAGGTGCCAGCCAGAGCTTTACAGTTACAAATGTTTATTCTACATAAAAATTCCACAAAATGGGAAGCTGTTTTGCACCCAAAGCTTTGGGAGAAGAAAGGGAGGCTAGCAGGGAGGGAAAAGAGGGAAGGAGAAAAGAGGCAACATACAGTGTCATCCAGCCCAGTGAGACAGAGCAAGCCAGGGTCAAGATCCACATAGAAAACAAGGACACTTAGCTCACAGTACAGCAACAGTACAACTCCACGGGGGGCTCGGAAAGCCTTCAAGTACATTAATTACAAAAGAAACCAATCCCCAGTTCGAGTGCAAGCTGTGCGTGCCCCACACTGCTCGTGGAATACTGCATCGACACGCTCCCGGGTGGGGAGGGCAGGTGGCACCTGGAACAGAGGAGGTGGGACCCAAAGGACAAGCGGGCAGAGGTTGGGGGCTGGAAAGAAAAAGTGAAGTGTCTTCCCAAAGCACAACCACACTTGGTGATTTGGTCTGTACATGCAACGACAGATAGGTAAAAAGGAACTGAACGGGGCTTCCCGTAGTGCAGGGGTAATTATTGCACCAAAACACCCTCCCCTCACAGCGAGGACAGTGTGAGCCTGCCTGTGGGGCAGCAGTGGCAGCCTGCTCCTCGCCTCGGAGCCTGGCACTGCCATGGCCTGCAGGATCCCAGCAAAGTGCCAGCGGCCCCCACTGGCCCCGTGTCCGGCTCCTGCTGCTGGGGGGCTGCTGGCAGTGGTGGTGCCACAAGGAAGGAGCAAGGGCCAGAAACCATCCCCCCGGTGCTGTTTCTGGCCTTGTGCCTTGGCGGGGGTGCCACAGCCTTGATGTCAGGTGAGCGTGTGCCACAAAAGCCGCTGCTTGGAAGAAAAGGTCACCTTGTGCTAGCAGTGGGCATGGCTGCAGGGCAGGAGCCTGGGAGGAGGGTTCTCCTGCCTGCCCAGTGTTATTGCTTCCCGGCGGTGGCAGGGCGGGCGCTGCACCGGGGCAGGAGCGTGGGCACTCTGCATCACCTCCAGCTCCTTTTCCTGCAGCCAAACACGTCCCCGCCGAGCAGGGACCCTGCCCGTGCCCCCTTCCTGCCCTGCCTGCACAGTGCTGGTGCCCGAAGCCCTTCTGCCCACGCAGGCTGCAGTGCTGGAGCTCATTGGTTGGTGCTGAAAGAAGGGGGCCCCGGCCTTGGATGTTCCCATGGCCATACCCCGAGGGACATGGGCAGGGCACCGCAGGGGGACCGGGCTGGACACGCTTCCCAAGGGCTGTACAGTGGGACCTTGGGTGACAGTGGCAGGGAAGGAGCTGTGTCAGGGCTGCTGCTGGGCAGGGCTGGCTCCAGGGCAGGCAGTGCTGTGTCGTTACAGCCACTGCCTTCCCCCAACACCTCCATATGGGCATCAGCACCTGACCCGCAGCACCCCAGGGCTGCAGCAGCCCTGCCCTGGCCCTGGAAGGCGCAAGGTGGTGACACTGCCTGTGGCTGGAATCCTGGCTGCCATCAAGTGCCCCTTTTCTGCTCCCAGCATCTGGGCTCACAGCACCATCCCAGTGCCTGGCAGTGAGCCTGGCCACAGTTGCCTCTCCTGCCTGGGGCTCCTCTCTGGTGCTCTGGCATGTGCACATGCCAGCTGGAGCTCTGGGCTCTCCAGAGGAAGGTGAGGGCAGAGCCCTGGCCCCAGCCTGAGGGAAATGGGCAGTGGCAGCACAGGACCCCTCTGAGCTGCCAGCAGGACCCCACAGCAGCTGCATCCATCTCATGGGCATGGCAGAGGGCACAGGGCACTCAGATGTTCCCAGAGCACCCCACCAAGGGCAAGTGCCTCCCTGGACGGCCGAGCAGAGGGGCACTGTGGCAGGAGCAGGGGGGTGCCAGGAGGTGGCAAAGGGGCAGTCAGGCACTGGCCTGCTCAGGAACTGGTTGGATACAGGAGGAGGAAAGGCTGCTACTCCTCATTTGCAGGGGGGTGGATGCAGCAAGGAATGCTCCTGGGACCACGACAGGAGGAAGCCCAACTGTCTCCAACCCCCAGCCACGCGTGCCTGTGTGGAGAAACCTGGCTGGAGCACATGGGTGCTGCCAGGGGCTGTGGGTACCAGTGCCAGAGCCCAGGCCCTGGGGCAGCAGGAACCAGGACCACTGTGTGCCAGGGCTGAGAGCAGAACAATGAGGCTCTGGTGCAGGGCGAGCAGACAGCTAAACTCACCAGCCTTAAGCTACCTGTGCCATCCTGCCCTGCTAGGCCAGCACCCGGGTGCAGCACAGGTCCCCACATGGCATGTCCCTGTCCCCAGGCAACTGTGATGGCCCTAAGCAGCAGCAGCTTATCCCACACAGCTCCATCAGGCACCCACTACCCACAGCAGCACATCCAGCCCCTGGCACCTGCATCAGAGCGAGGGCTCTCCTGGGGAGGGGACAGCCCTGCCACTGGCAGGGTGACAGGGACAGAGCCTCAGCGCCAGGCACAGCCATGGAGCAGGCAGTGCCAGGCAGAGCACACCCCTGGGGAAGGACCCTGGAGAGAAGCAGCCCAAGGGAAGGTGTTCGCAAGCACAGACGCGGCTGACAGACATGAGAGCTCTGGCTGGAGGTGATGGGCAAGCTGGGGAGGTTGACTGGGCACTGAGCTCCCAAAGACCCCTAACACCTGTCTCCTGTCCCTCCTTATCCTCGGCTGTCCCTAACACAGACTGCCCAGCACAGGAGGAGCAGCAGCACCTAAGGGCACCTCTGTCCCCACCTGGTCCCAGCCAGCCACCCAGGCTGGAGCAGTGATGAGAGCTCGGGTTCCCCCCCGCAGGGTCCCCCTCGCACCCATCACCGTGCCCCGTCCCCCGCCTGCGCCCCGGGGCCGGCGCTCCCTCCACACAGACGCACCGCACCGCACACACAGCGTCACAAACAACCATGCATTAGAAACTGAAATGCTGCTGGGAGGCTCCGGGGCTGCGTGGGTCGCTCCGGCGTGGCTGCAGCCCCATGGCACGCGCGGCTCCGTCCATCGCACACAAACAGTCCCGTGGGGTGGGTCTAGCCGAAAATGCCGCCGAAGGTGGAGGCGATGACGATGCCCAGGATCACGCAGCAGATTATGATCATGATCTTCTTCTGCTCAGGTGTCGCAGCAGCAGCAGGGAGAGAAGGGAGAGGGGATGGTGAGGGTTAGGGTGGCATAGACCCAGGAGCTAAGGCTGCAGGCTGCCCTGCTCCCCTTTGCCTGTGATGGGCTCTGAGCAGCACCTTGGGAGCCAGAGAGGCTCTGGCTGCACTGGGCTGGCTGTGCTGAGCTGGTGGCCCCCAAGTCCCTGAGCTGATACGGTACCAGGTGTCACGAGTGGGACAGGCAGCTGGCACTGTGCTCAAGGGCTGAGCTGGACCATGCCTTTTCTCTACTTTCTTTTGGCAAGGAGCATGGCTGGTTTTCACAGCAGGCCTGGCCCAGGGGATCCACCCTGTCCTTTTTCTCTCCGCAGGCAGTGCCCCTGCCCCATGGCACACTGTCAGCTTTCATGCAGCCTCAGCTGTGCCACCCACAGGCCCTGGGCTGCAGCCCGTGCTGTGAGGTAACGTGGTGTCCAGGAACCTGTGAGGCTGTGCCACCCTGCCCCAGGCAGGCAGAGGGGCGGCAAGGTGCCAGCAGAGCCCTGTGCCCAGGACAGAGGTGTCAGCAGTGCAGGCAGAGGCAGACAGGCCCCAGCCAGAGCCGTGACTCACCCGTCTGGCTTTGCTCTGGTACTTCACCGCTTTTTTGGTGTCAGACACAGCCCTCTCCACGTAGTCCACCGAGTGCTCCACGTTGTACTCGATGCGGTCAATCATCTCTCCCTGCAGAGCGAGGACACAGCCCACGTGCCCACGCACGTGCCGGCGTCAGCTCCTGCCTGACCCGCTGCTGCCTGGCACCGGCTGGATGCCACCCTGCCCGGCGGCCCTGCATGGAGAGAGGGATTGTCAGCTGTCTGTAGGCACTGGGTGCTCTGGGTGCCCTGGGGTGGGAGCTCTGGACTGTGTGCCCTGTCCCAGAGGACCCCTGTGCCCATCCCAGCAGGGAGACAAGTAAAGCTGAGGGTCCAGGCAGGTTCCCAGCCCAGTCCTGGCCTGGTGGCCACCCTGTCCAAACATCTCAGGTGACATCAAAGCCATAAAAGGATCTACACGGACACTGTGCCATGCGCTGCAGACACTGGAGGCTTGTCAGGGAGCAAGGACAGCACCAGCAGTGCCACGGGGGATGCTCCCAAAACCAAGCACATGCAGGGATGACCACAATCCACACAAGCACCGTGCCGAGGGCAGGAGCGCCCAGAGCGAGACCAGCCAGGACTGCAGGGCCCTGCAGGGGCCCCTGCCCCGCTCTGCCCGCCTCTGTAGGGGTGGGCTCCTGTGGATGTGGGGACAAGGGCTCAGGTGAGCTCCCTCTGACCCCATCCTGACAAGGTAGGGAAGCAGCCAAGTCCTGCAGCAGCTGGACAGAGTTGGCAGGGGCCACTGGCTCAAAGCTCAGTACCCTCCTGTACAGCATGGAGGGAATTGGAACCACAGAGCAGAGGGCTCATGGCCAGTGGGTCTGCAATGCCCATTTCTCAACCTAATGCTAGAGAGCATGGGGAGGATGAGCCTTGAGGCCCAGGGTTGCTCTGGTGTTACCCCCCAAGCACTGACTCCACCAGCTGTTCCTTGTCTTGCCTAAAGCTGCTGCTTCTCCTTCCCACCTGTGCCATGCCTTGGCCAGAGCAGAGCTGCCAGCCCTGCTGCCAGCCTGGCATCCCTCTGCTCCCAGTGCCAGGAGCTCAGAGTCTCTCACCCCACAGGCCAAGGCAGCGTGCTGGCACTGCCAACCCTTAGAACGGTGCAGGGAACCACAAATCCCACACATCTGTCATGCAGGAGCAGCCATGCAGAGCAGAGCATGCAGCACCACGGGGCTCGGCCAGTGGCCTTTACCTGCCACCGACGTGTCCTCGGGCCGTGGCAGCATGGCGGGCAAGAAGGGGCGTGAGCAGAGACACCGGAGCACGTGCCCGGCTGAAGGGCCACGTGCCATGGGCTGGCGGCACCTCGAGCTCACCCGTCTGGGCCCAGTGCTCAGGGGAGATGCAGAAATCTCCCCCTGCGTGGCAGTCACCCACTGCCCTCCTCCAGAGCCCAGCACCAAACCTCCTACCCTGGGCACGCTGCACCCCTGGCGCTGGGGTGGCGAATGGGTGGTTCCTGCCCTGGGGAGCACAGCTCAGCTCCTCTGGGAGCTCTGGTGGTTCTAGACGTGTTTTTTCCATTCAGCACCCACCCAGGTAGGGGATCACTGTCCTCCAACCTCCCCACTCACTGCAGAGAGCCCCCTCACCCCCCAAACCCCCCAGGTGAGTGGCCCCTGGGCAGTAGTGTCTCCCTACCTGGCTCTCCACCAGCATGGCCATGTCCATGAACATGTCGTGCAGCTCTCGGATGCTGTTCTCCAGTTTGATGATCTCGCTGTGCCGTGTCTCGATCTCGTTCAGTGCCTGCTTGGTGATGTTTGAATCCATGATGATCTGCAAGGAGACAAGGCCTCTGAGTACCCTGCTCAGCCCCAGCTCAGGCATTGGGACTGGGGGCACCAAGAGAGGGATGAGAAGGAGCTGCAGAGATGCTCCAACAACTCCAGCCAGGTAGTTTGCAGCAGGATGCCAGAATGCGGGCTCTGCTCCAACAGCATCCTCAGGTCAGACCTGACCCCTAGGGCCCCTCTCCTGTACTGGGGCCACTGTGGCAGCACATCCACCAGCCCAACCCCTGGCATGAGGGGCTGGCTCAGCTGCAGCCCGTGCTTACCCCAGAGGAGAAGATGGCTGGGTTGCCGCTCTCCAGCATGTCCTCCAGCTCCTCGCTGGTGGTGGTCCTGCCAGCTGCAATGACACAACACAGGTCAGGGGGAGTCTGCTGTCCCCACCAAGAGTCCCACAGTCCCACCACAGGGCTCTGCTGACAAATCCATACAGCTCATGGAGAGATGGATAACGCTGTCCTGTCTGCCTGTGTGTGAGAGTGACTGCCCGTCTGAGTGTGCCCCAGCTCAGACAGGTCTGGCACTGCCCACGCTGGTGTCAGAATGAGAAGGTCTCAGCTACAAAAGCCTGCCCAGCACTGATACAAAGTGCCACCCACCTCCCCAGCCCTCAGGGCCCATCTGCTCATTCTGGGCAGGGGTGGCAGGGCCACCAGCCAGTGCTGTGACAGCATCTGCACCCAAGATAACTCCAGTGGTCATTCCTGAGATGAAAGTGCCACAGGAATCCTAAATCAGCTCTGAGATCACCTGGGGTTGCCTGGATAAGCTGCCAGGGCCAGAGCAGCCCCTGAGCCCTCCTGGCTCAGGGCAGGATGCACCCAGAGCTCATTGTTCTGCACACCAGGTCAGCTGGCCTGGCAGGGCAGGATGGGCACCAGTGAGTCCCTGCAGTGCCCTCGGAGACAGGAGATGTTTTATTTTTGGTTCCTCAGTCTTGCACATAACAAAACTGCTCCCAAAACCAAGCAGTGTCTGTGCTGCACCTCCACAGCTTCAGCTGCACACCCACCACAGAGAGTTCCTCCAAGCTCCAAACTCAATTTCTCTGGGAGCAAAACCTAATTAAAGATACAATTTCCCCTAACGGACAAAATGGAGAGTTAAAAAATGAGGGAGTGACAACTCCCACCACAGGCAGTGCAGAGTGGGACATGGCTCCTGGCAGCAGACAGGGGGCATGGTCCAGCCACTGCACATCTGTCCTGCTGTCACCAACCTCAGGACAGGAGCATCCTGCCATCCCTCCACTGGGCATCCTGTGATCCCTCCATGGCATCTGTGATGTCAGAGTGCTTGGGAACAGAGCAAGTGAGTAAGGAGGGGGTGAGTCCAACAATTAAGGCTGAGGCAGAAGCACTGGCAGGTGAGAGGAGAGGGAGAAAGCCACTTCATCCCATCATACATGCTCCTGGTTGGGCAAGGAGGTTGTGATGGTCACCAAGGCACAACCTCTGGCACACACAGACATGGCAATGCTTACACAAGGAGAAGGGACAGATCCTGAGAGGGCTGTGGGGAGCCCCAGGGGGTGGCTCTAGCTTGGGGCAGTGACTCTGTATCACCAACTCTGCAGCTGTCCTATTGCAGAGGCAGAAGCAGATGTGGTGAGGATGGAGGTGCTTGTTGGGCACTCGAGAGCCCCTCTGGAGCTGCTGAAAAGACCCTGCTCTCATACTTTCAAAACCCAAGAGATTTACTGGCTTTGCTATCAGAGCTCGCAGCACTTTCTATCTTTGGATTCCTCAGCTGAAAGCAAGAGCTGAGGATTTGGTGGAGCTTTGTGCAGTCACCACATCCCAGCTGAGCTCTGCTCCACAGAGCCTGCGCAGGAGCCCCCGGAGCAACTGGGGCTGACGGCGCTGGCTGGGACACCCCAGGCCAAACAGAGCCCCTGGCCAGGCAGTAAAACCTCCATAAGCTGCTCCTTTTGATGAGCCTTTCTGTCAGGAGAGATTTCCCACTGTCCAGATGTGGGAATCCAGCCCAGACTGTGCGGAGGACTGTGCCCCTCCCTCCCCAGCACAACCTCATCCTGCCTCTGAACCTGCTCCACAGCTCCATCCCAAAGGAAATGCAGGTCCCCGGCTGTCAGGAACTGTGACACCTCCCCTGCACCCCTCACTGCTCCCTGGGGAGTCCTGAGCAGCCCTTTCCCTGTACCCATCAGGCTGTGCCAGGCACCGACAGCCCAGCAGGACAGACAGAGCAAATGCAAGGATAACTTAATATACCTCCAGAATTTAAGCAGAGCAGCAAAGTCCTTCCAAAATCCAGTAGGAAAACAAGAGGAATGTTTCTTTCAGGCCTGCAGCCAATCAAGGACACGGCTGAGTCCTTCCCAATCTCCTCTCTCAGAAGGAGGCACAGGGATACCTTAAATTCCTGTTCACGTGACAAGCCACCCCTCGGCTGTCACCTGCAGGATGACGTTGGCTGATGGATGAGTCAGGCAGCTGGAGCAGTGACACATCATCCTGCTTTACAGCAAACTGGCAAGCTCTTGTTGAGCCTCCTGTCAGTCAGCCTTGCCATCCAGCCACCTTGGAACAGCCCTGTTACTATTATACATCACAAAGACTAATCTGAACAAAGCTTGCACAGCCAAGGCTCCTTCCAACCCTCCACAGAAACCCCACAGCACCCAGATTTCCAGGCATCGCAGTGCAGGAAGGACATTCCCACAGGTGACCACCAAGGACACCACTCTGACTCACAGATCTCCTCCTGTCATCATTCATGCTGAGTTGTTGAAAGGAAGAAAAACACCCATTTGGTTGTGAGATAAAAAGAAAAGGACTAGGATTCAGATCCTTGCATTCCAAGCACAAACCTCACGATGCCTCTGACAATGAGATTATTTACAAAAATCTCTTTTAATCTCTGCATGCCCTGACTTTCCCCTTGCTTATTCCCCTAATTATGGTGGTGACATGGTTCTTCTTTGCTGGGAGATGATCTTATTGCTTTAAAACTATCCAGGTATCACCAACTGTTCTGAGCAACCAGGAGAGTGTTTTATGGACAGGCAGGACCAGACTTAACCTGAACGATTGGCTCTGGATGACTCAGAGAGATGACAGTGGTGTCACCTGGGTGAGGTGTCACCAGTCTCAGGTGTCACCTTGGGCCCACCTCAGACAGAAAACAACATTATGGCTCCTAAGAGCCATCAGGTCCTGGGCTGTGGGAGGCTCCTGCTTCTCCTGTGCAAGGAAAACCCCCAGGGACAGGGAGTGCTCCCATCTCAAGGCTCCCTTCTCTGCTTTCATGTTTAGTTCAGTTCACCCACGATGAAGAGCACCCCAGGGAAGGGAAAGGCACACACAGGAGGCAGGAATTCCCATGAGCTCCTTGGAATTAAAGATTAGCCGCAAACAAGGAAGATGTTCCTCTCCCCGTGCCTCCTGCCACTCTCTCTGCAGCATTTCGGGACGTGCTTTGCTGGATGTGCTTTGCCACTGAAACTCAAGGTACCACCTGATGCCCACATCCCACAGGGGCCATGGCCCAGCCACATCCATGGGCACTGTGGGTTTTCCAGGGAGCTCTGCCCAGCTCTGTGATCCATGAGGAGTCAAAGGAGGCCGTGGCCCCAGGGTACACCCAGCCCAGCTGTGCCTGCCCCTCCCCAGGGTTTACTCACTGATCTCCAGCTGCCTCTGGATCCTGCCCTTGCAGCGCTCCCGGTAGTCGGTCTGTGTGGCGTTGTACTCGGACATCACCTCCACGAACTTGCGGGACAGCGTGGAGTGCTGTGGGGAGGAGAGAGGAGAGAGAGGGGTGAGGCTCCCATGGGAGGGAAAGCCCTGAAACCCCACCACGGTGGGCAAGGCTCAGTCCTCAGCACCTCTTGCACCACCACCCACCCCAAAAGCATTTCCAGCCCAAACCCTGCTCTGCAGAGTGTAGCAGAGCACAAGGTGGGCAGGTGGCAGCAGGTGACACCCCTCACCCAGCCCTACCTGAGCACACCCTCAGGAGGTTGGCAGCACCCTACTTGGCACCACTTGTGCCCAAGTGGTCTGGAGCTAAGGCTACAGTGGTGCCCTGGGTCAAGCCCTGCCTGCCACTGCTGTGCTGCCAGGACATGCTGGAGATGGACTTGCAGAGGTCACTCTGCACTGCTGGGGAAGAGCTGGACCCAGCCCTGCTCAAAGTCACAGATTCAGAGAATCATTTTGGTTGGAAAAGGCTTCCAACATCATCAAGTTCAACCTTTGACCCATCACCACCTTGTCAACTAGACCAGAGCGATGAGTGCCACGTCCAGTCCTTCCTTCAACACCTCCAGTGGGGAGGTTTCCACCACTTCCCTGGGCAGCCCCATCCAATACCTGACCACCTGTTCTGTGTAGAAATTCTTCCTGATGTCCAATCTGAACCTCCCCTGGCACCACTTGAGGCTGTTTCCTCTTGCCTGTTCCTTGTTCCCCAGGAGCAGAACCTGACCCTGCCTGGCTCCTCCCTCCTCTCAGGGAGTTGCAGAGAGTGAGAAGGTCCCCCCTGAGCCTCCCTTTCTCCAGGCTGAGCCCCTCCCAGCTCCCTCAGCTGCTCCTCATATGACTGACTCTCTAGACCCTTTCCCAGCTCCATTGCCCTTCTCTCCATAGCAGGGGAGCAGTGAATGTCTGGTGCCACCAGAACTCAGCCATGTTGGTGCAGGTGTTGGTACACCTGGAGCAGCCCCAGCCAGCACAGCCCTCCCTCCAGGAGACGGCACTGGAGACATCTCGAGGATACACTTGGGTTTGCTCTGCAGCTATTCTGAGCCAGCAGCAGCACAGTATTTATGGCAGAGCCTCAGCCTCAGCTCATCTTCTCCCTCCTCCAGCACAAACCTCAGAGAACACCCCCGGCAGCTCCGGCTGCAGCCTCTGCTCGAGAGGTGCTGGCCCAGAGCAAGGTCAGAACAGCTCCTGAGCATCTCAGCTCAAAACCCAGCAAAGCTGTGACATGCCATCCAAGCAACAATTCTGCCTTTCCAAAACTGGTTTTCCCAAAATCCACCTCATTCTCATTCAGCTGAAAACCATCAGCCTGTGTTAATCTGCAGCCCAATATAGCCTGGGTGCTGAGTGACACCCTTCCTGCTCACCAGCACACCACGCTGCACCTCTTGGGCTTAAGGAGTTATTTAACTCAGTGTTTATTTTCTCAGATTGTTATTTTATGTTCCCACAGGCATCCCACATGTCTACAAAATGCATTTGATTTTTGAAGGAACACAGAATTTCATGCAAAATGGGCTGGAAAGAAAGCATTTTAAATGGCTTTTGGTTATTAAATAAAGCTACCTGAATATTCACAGCGAATAAAATCCATATCAAAATGTACCTTATGTTTGAAAGAAAGTCATTAAACAGAAAACATTAACTAAAGCTAGGAAAGGGGGCTGTTGCAACAATTCACTCCCCAAGTGTGGGGAAAGCAGCCCAAGCTGGATTTCCAAAGAGCTGGTACAGCTCTGGGTACACACAGTGGGCTCTGAAACACCCCCAAAGCACACACTGAAACAAGGTCCTTGTCCATCCATGTCTGTGAATAAGAGAAGGACATTTCTGAAATGCTCACCTTGTGGGGAAACCCTCAAAATTTTTATTTATAATATATACTTATAGAAAAATGGAAAACACTGTTGAGGTCTCTGAGAAGTTGCAGCACTGGAAGCATGTCTGGGCTGGGATTGCCCGTGGGAACTGTGACCTGGAGCTGCCCCAGGCAGAGTCTGATGGGGCTCTTCTGGCTGGACACGATCACAGCAAAGCCAGAATAAAAGTCCACAATTTAATGCTCAGTTACTCTTAGTTTACAACATCTTAACAAGGGGGAATTGGCTCCTCATTCCTCGTTTTGCTCACAGCAAAGTCCATAAAAACCGGAGAAGGCGCAAATGCCTTCACAACCACCACACTTAAAGCACCAGGCATGTCTTAATCAGCTTTCCAGTTCAGCTCATCCCAAATGCCACAGAGAATGTGGGACATGGCAGGCTCTGGGGGAACACAGCCACACTGCCCAGGGAGGAGCTGGAGCTGGCCAGTGTCACCACACAGGGCCAAAGGTGGGGGTGGTGACAGGTGCAGGAGCACAGGACAAGCGAGGACAGGCTGAGAGAAGCAGGGTCTGGTCAGCTGAAGGTGACAAAGCTCAGGGAGATCCTTTTGCTGCCTACAATGGCCCAAAGGGAGAAAGGAGAGAGGCTGGAGCAGACTCTCCTTGGAGGTGCAAGACAAGTGTCTGGATCCCACCCCAGGTGATGAAGGGCAACACTGGCAGCTCCTGCTGCCTTTACCCCTTTAATGGTTTGCTAAAACCCAGTCTTGGCTGCAGAACAAGGCTCTGAGATGCTTTATCTTCACCCACATTCCCCAGACCAGGCACTGCAGTGACACAGGGGCACATTCCAGGCTGGAGCAATGGCTGCACCTCACTGGGTGTTCCGTGACCAAAGCATCACCAGAAGGCAAAAAAAACTACACAGCAACCCTGGATGGTGGGACAGGAGACAGAGCTCCACCCAGAGAAGGCTGTTCTGCAGCCAAGCACAGCTCTCCTCTCCCAGCACCCTCAGCTGCCACTTCCCATCCTCCCCTTTCTGGTGCCACAGGGCAGAGACTCACCTGAGTTTTCCTTATCCGCAGGTCAGCTGATGACCTGTTCAGTCCTTCCTCTTGTTCAATACTCTGCTCAATACCTGGGTGGGGCAGAAGAACACAGATTGTTTTGTGCTGTTTGGAGAAGAATCACAGAATCAGTAAGTCTGGAAAAGGTCTCTTGGATCATCAAATCCCAACTTGGACCTCATGCCCACTAAAGGACATTGCCAAATGACACATCTACTCACTATTTGAACACTTCCAGGGATGGTGCCTCCACCCCTTCCCTGGAGAGCCTGTTCCAATGCTTGACTAAAGGAAAGGGACTCTTTGGTAAAGGGAAGCCTATGGATGGAGGATCATCTAATACTGGGCAGTTCCCAGCTCCTGCCTCCAGCCTGACATGTAGCCTGGACTGGCAGCAAAGCCCCGTTTCATGACTGCAAAACCCCTGGTGAGTGGCCACTGGCTGAGATTTGGGGCTGTCAAGGGCAGCACTGTCCCCCCCAGGCTGGACAACACTGTCACCCCCAGGCTGGGCAGCACTGCCACCCCCAGGCTGGGCAGCCAGGACTTCCATACAAAACTGATGTGATGCTCAGGTCAGTATTCAAACAAAATGGAGAACTGTTCCCCCTGGCGATCCAGGAGGAGGAAACCCAGAGCTAAAATGCCTCTGCAAAATACCAAACCTCAAGACTTCTCCAGGGACCCTAAAAATAGCAGCTCCTCCAGCTGCCCAGCTTGGCACAGGGAGGACTTACCAGGCTGGCACTTCACCATGCAGAGCAGCCCTGCAGCAGGGCAGGGATCTGCCCCTTTAATTATGCAGCTAATTGAGATGAAGCCCTCAGAGCCCAAGGCCTGGGAATTACAGCAGGGAGGAGCAGTGCCCCATGTCCCACCATGGTCTGGGCAGGGAGAGGGCACAGGGGAGCAGGGCAGGAGGGTTGGTACAGATGAGGCCAGTGCTATCTATCCTGCCCCATCCCTGGGAGTGTCCAAGGCCAGCTTGGACAGGGCTTGGAGCAACCTGGGCTAGTGGAAGGTGTCTCTGCCCATGGCAGGGAGGTGGAACTGGATGGTCTTCAAGGTCCTTTTCAACCCTCTCAATCATTCTAAAACTATGAAATCTGCTCCTCAAAGCCAGCTTGGGACATGCTAATTCAAAAATTCAAAGCCCTAATTTCAGGGACTCCTAAAGCCTGGACTGAAGCTCTCACCAGCAGGCTGGCCAGTGTGCAGAGACACATCTCCATGCAAACCCCCAGGGGGGAGCTGCTGGTATCCCCTCAGTCTGGCTGAACCCCATTCCCACCACTGATATCCCACAGCTCTCTGAGCCTGGCTGTCCCCAGCACCTTTCCAGCATGGGGCAGGTTCTTCCTGCAGCAGAGATTCCCTCTTCCCTGGAATTGCCCCCTCACCCTGGAATTGCCCCCTCACCCTGGAATTGCCACCTTACCCTCCAGCACAGCTCAGTGTATTCCATCAGCAACTGATCTTCCTCTACACTCATCACAAACTGCTCCCTGTTCCCAAGGAAGGGTATTGGCAAACACTGGGCAGTTATGATAATTAATAAAAATCACATTTTCCCAAGAAGCTGGTAATTAGAATTAGCCCCTGCATGAGCAATGTCTGGCCTGAAGAAGTCAGTTTGTTGTCAGCAGATGTTGTTTTTGATCAATCCAGAGTGTTTTCTGTCATTGATCATGCTGGCCACGAGGCAATTTGGGACAAAGCACAAAGACTAATCATCTGCTGCTCCAGGTAAACATGAAACCAGGGAGTCTTTTCTGGAAGCAGGAAACAGGAATTGGAACCTGTCTTGCAATCCTTCAGGCTCTCAAAGCCTCTTAAAAACACCAAACAAAACACTAATGGAAAAGGATTTTTGTTTTGCACAGGTCAAACCCTGTCACCAGGGATCCCAGTGTGTCCAGGGCCATGGGAACGGATCCCCCGGCCTATGAAATGGGTAAGACAGCCCTTGGCTCTCCTTCCTGGCTCCAGCTGAGATCCTGTGCCAGGAGCACAGAGGAGCAAGGGGACAACAGAGGTACAGGTCTCCTTCTGGCACACACATGGGGGACAAACACAGCAGTGGTGACCAACCAAACAGCTCCACCTGTATATGAGCCCTCCGGGGTCTACTCGTGGAATTCTGGGCTCAGCCGAGTCCTCCAACACAACCCTGTCCAGGCTGACAGTCATGTTGTTCTCACACCTCACTGACTGACTCTTCCAGTGGTGGAAACCAAAGGTCATGTCCTGCAACATGTCCCACAGCAGCACCTCCTCACCCACCCAGCACTGGAACCCACCCTTTGGCAGGCCAGGGCTTTGCCCAGAGTCCAACACCCACCAGTGGTGGTGGCACAAGAGTTGCCCGGAGACCACCAGGTGCTCATGGCCCCTCATTCCCTCACCTCCCTTCTGGGAATGGGGCACAAGGGGGCAAATTCCCAAGAGCAAATAAAAGCAGCTGGAGGCTGCAGGGGGAGGGAAGGTGATGTTCACCCCTGGGTGCATCCCCAGCCCAGGATGGGAGTGCTCTGGGCACAGCCCTGCAGCTCCCCCACCAGCCAACACTCACTCTTTAGCTTGGAGCGCACTTTGTTCGCCGTCTTCTTTATGTCAGACATCAGCTCCTCCAGCTCCTCCTTCGTTTCTGGGGAGAGAGGAAAGAGCAAACATGGATGTGTTGGAGACACCACGAAGATCTGCTGCCTGGGCCTGAGGTGTGTGGAGACCTGAGCTGGGAGCACTCCCATCCCATGACTGGGAGTGTTACCACCTCCAGACTGGGAGCATTTCCAATCCCAGACTGGGAGCACTCCTGCCTCCAAACTGGGAGCACTCCTGCCTCCAGCCTGTGAGTTCTTCCACCTCCAGACTGTGAGAACGCCCATCTCTGCTCTGTGCTGGACTCTCCTCACAGTCCTGAGACTTCCTGGAGTTGCCTCCAGCTCAGGGGTCCCAACACAGGACAATGGGGTTAAACTGAATGGGGGTGGCATCAGGTTGGACATGGGGAAGAAATGTTGGACCAGAAAGGTGGTGAGACCCTGGCACAGGTTGGGCAGAGAAGCTGTGGCTGCCCCACCCCTGGGAGTGTCCAAGGCCAGTTTGGACAGGGCTTGGAGCAACCTGGGCTGGTGCAAGGTGTCCTTGCCCAAGGCAGGAGATGGAGCTAGATGGGCTTTAAGGTCCCTTCCAACCCAAATCATCCTGTGAGTCTGATCTCATTAAGGTTCCTCTCCCAGAAACCAGTATTCCTTGAAGGAGCTGGGATGGGCAGACGTGTCCCTCACCACCCCATGCTCCAGGAACTGCCAGACCCCCCCAGACACAGCAGCAGGGCTGGAGTAGGGGTACAGCTCCAGTACCCAAGTGTGCCCTGCCAGTGCAGCTCTCCCTGCTGCCACCCCAACACTCCCTCTTGATTTTGATGAGATCAAGACTTGATTAAATAAAACATTGTTTAATAGAGCTGAGGCACATTGACTGAGTTATGCCAATGGCTCTGATGCCAGCTGCCACTCACAGGCACAATGAGAACATCCTGATGATGGGAATGTGCTGGGGGAAGGTCCCCTTGTACTGGAGGCTGTTCACAGTCCTGACCCAGAGCTATGAGCTTCAGCACTATTGGGAAAAGGAGAAAAGGGACACATCTGTGCATTCCTAAACCCCCCAATATTTGCTAGAAAATGAGCACAAACACAGAGACAGGAGGAGGTTATTTTCCGTTTGAGTTCTCATTTAAGTGACTAATTATCTGGTTTTTTCTCCATTCTTGAAAGAACTTGTAATAAGAAGAAGTAAATAAATAATATGAAATTGTAATAATAAGAAATGAATAATTGTAATAATAAGAAATTAATAATTGTTTCTTAATGAAACAACAAACCAGCTGGGGCTGAGTAATTCCTTACAACCATCCAGGCTGGGGAAGCAGACAAAGACCCAGGAGCAATGGGGAAAAATGGACATGGGAATGGGCTGGGAGTTGGGATTGTCCACCTGGAAAGAGGAAAGCCAAGGGGGTTCCTGCTGCTGCCTGCAAATGTGCTGCAGGGGGATGGGGAGAAGCTGGGGCCAGGCATCCTGCTGATCCTTGGAGGTGACCTTCAGATTTCTGCTGAAACCTGACACTGCACAGGGACAGGACAACCAGTGCTGGGACAAGCTGGGACAAGCAAAATGCAAATTAGATATTAGGAAAAAAAATGGTCATGGAGACAGGCAAACACTGAAGGCAGAGAGGCTGTGGGATGTCCATCCTTAAGGATATTCAGCATGTGGCTGGGTAGAGGTCTGAGCAACCAGATCCAACAAACCTGCTGGAGGGGACTGGGCCAGGGAGCTTGGAGCAACCTGGGCTAGTGGAAGGTGTCCCTGCCCATGGCAGGGTGGTGGGACTGGATGAGCTTCAAGGTCTCTTATGATCCCACAATACACTGCCATGATGCTGCCACTGAGGACACACAGGGAAAGTGATGAGCACAGTCCTGTGGTGGCCACTCAGGAAGGGGACAACACCACACGGATGGATGGATGGATGGATGGATGGATGGATGGATGGATGGATGGATGGATGGATGGAGAGGACAGGGAATGGGAGCTGGGTGCCTTCCCTCCAAATATTTCCAACTGAGCAGCAGGGAGGACTCTCCTCCTGGCTGGCTTTGAGTCACAGGCCGTGTGAGGATTACTTGGCGGCCTGGCAGGCACAGGCTGCCCAGACAATTATTTTCACAGCCACAGCGTCTGTTTAAGTGACTCACTCGGATCTATTTAACCATTCACAGCGAGTGACATCCAGCCACAGGGGAGCTGAAGAACCACAACACTGTCATGCCATGGGTGGTGTCACCCCACGCCACAGTGGCACTGGGGGGTGAGATGGGATGTTTCAGAGGGTGGGTCAGGCTCCCCACATCCCACAGCACACCTGGAATGTCTGCTCTGCTACAGGAGGAGCAGGGATGTCCCCGTGGCCACCAGCACCAGGAGCAGGCAGGTGCAGCAGGCAGGAGAGCAGGCAGGAGAGCAGGCAGACATAGTCCTCTACCCCTCACAGCTGAGTGCAGGCACTGTCCCTGCCTGCAGCCGCTCCCCTGGGCATCGCAGTGACAGTGACTGTGCTCACACAGAGCTCAGCCTCACTCACTCCTTGCTGGGACTCGGAAACCTTCACCTCAGCAACCTGCAAGTCTTTGCTGGCAACAACCAACCAACGTCATTGAGAAAGGCACAATTCCAAACTAATCCTCAGCTGAATTACCTGGCAAAGCAGGGAAGAGGGATCTTTTGGGCAAAGACTTAACTCTTTTAATAAAAAATTCAAGATCCTGAGCACAGTTCCTTGAAGGAAATTTAAGAAAATAAACCTTTTTGTTTGTTTTGGCACTTCCAATTGCGGAATATTGAGTACTTTTTAAAGGTGAATGCAAAGAGGAAGCACAGACCTAGAAGCCCCACAAGGATATGGTGTCTGTGAGCAAACCATAAGGAATCCTTTCTAGGGATCTACAGAATTGACAGAGATATTTTCCATAGTGTTTTATGGCCTTAAAGCTACACAAATAAAACCTGTTTTAAAAGACACCAGGGAGGAGATTGTCTAGCAAAGCCCTGCATCTGGGTCAGGGCAATCCCCAGTACCAGCACAGACTGAGGGATGGATGGATGGATGGATGGATGGATGGATGGATGGATGGATGGATGGATGGATGGAGAGCCACCCTGTGATGAAGGATGTTCCTGCTGAAGTCTCACTTGCCAAAAGACATATG
This sequence comes from Sakesphorus luctuosus, assembly GCA_013396695.1. NCBI lineage: Eukaryota > Metazoa > Chordata > Aves > Passeriformes > Thamnophilidae > Sakesphorus > Sakesphorus luctuosus. The sequence continues at coordinate 65,490 of VWZD01002249.1, read as the reverse complement.
GGACATCAGTGACCTCTGTGCAGTCCTTCAGTTCCCAAAGGCTGACGTTTATTCTTGGAAACAGAGCTCAGAGTCTGACATTGCAACTTATTTATTCAAGCTATGGAAAACTAGAAGAAAATCATCAGACACTGACTCAACCCTTCCTGAATTTTCTTGTTTTTTCAGCTCTGCCCAACACAACCAACTGCAGGAGGTGTGACAGAATGGGGAGCAGGCAGAGGGGGACAGGAGAGAGCTGCTCCAAGCAGAGCTGGGGCTGTCCCCTCCACACAGGAGCAACACAAGGAGCTCCAGCTGCCTGCTGAGCTGCAGAAATAGGACATGGTGAGGTTGTCCATCTGCCTTCCCCAGGAGCGAGGGCACAGGAGATGTCCAGTGCCACTGGGAAGGACCAACAGCCCTGGGAGTTTTAACTTCCTGCTTGCCAGAGGGACAAATCCTGCTCAAAGCGCAGCAAGGAGACACGCTGCCAGGGTTCAAGGTCAGTGCAAAATGTCACCAGGCTTTTACAAAGGACATAGGACAGAGATGATGCACAGAAAATCTGAAAACCTTTAGGGATCCCCTAGGATGAAAGGTGCTCCTGGAAATGCCTCCTCTGTCCACCTGTGTTTTTGGGTGACACATAATGGATTGAACTGTAGTTTTTGATTTCTGATGTCCACCACTGCCACGCACAGGTTGTGCCAGGGCTGAACTACCCTTTCCTTGAAGACATTTTTCCCAATATCCAACCTAAAGCTCCCCTGGCACAACATGAGGCCAGTTCCTCTGGTCCTGTCCCTTGTTCCTTGGGAGCAGAGCCCGACCCCCACCTGGGTCCCCCCTCCTGTCAGGCTGTTGCAGAGAGTGAGAAGCTCCCCCTGAGCTTCCTGCCATCCCACTCAGCAGCAAACCCAGACCCACAGCTCATCCCCAGCATCCTCAGCCCAACACATCCCACGTCGCTATTCCAGCTTCCAGCGGGAGGTCGCTGAGCTGGCAGGAAGCAGCAAGGACCAACAGCTCCAAGCAGGGGGAGTTTAGGAGAGCTTTTAATTAAAAGCAGGCAAGGGACCTGATGGAAGCCCTGATGGAAGCACAGGATCTGGTGGGCGCTGCAGGTGGCTGCACCCCCCGGGGACTCATCCCAGCTCCACGAGGGGCACCCAATTAAGGCAGCAAATGTATGTGAGCGAATGGCTGTGGATGCTGCTCCCACCTGCTGCAAACGTGCCCATCTGTCAGAGCTTCCCAGCCCTGCAGCATCATCCCCAAGGTTCTGGGGTGTCCAGCTCTCTGGGAGCAATTAGCTGACTGATAAGCAAGCACTCCTTCTCTTTCCAAGCTCTCCTCCAAGCCCATCCATGCACCCTGTTAGCTCCAGGTTGGCACTAAACACCACCATGCCATCTCCAGTGCCCACTCCCTTCCCACTTGGAGCCACACACAAACCCCCAGCAGCACCAGGATGGACAGAGGGCACTTGGGATGCAGTGCTGGGGCTCACAGGGACCAAAGCCACCCCAGCCCTCCCACAGGCACTGAGGGCACAGGTACCAACTAAAGCTCCTCAGCTCTACTTTTACAGCACCAATCGCACTAATTGTCTTACCCTCCTTTAATTCTCCTGATCAAATTCCACTTCAAATACTCCATTTTTTTTTCCCAGAAGCAAGGTCGGGTTAATCGGTCAATAATTACCCAGCTCATTCCCTCTCCCTTTAAAAAATTGACGCTGTTCTACCTCCTGCTCTCCTTGTGCCTGCCAGGTATGCCAGGAATTATTGGAAATCAACACTAATGGCAGAGGCACCATCTTACTCAGCTCCTGGAAAACTTCCCAATCAATACCTTCAGGTAGCCTGGATCCAGTAGCATCTATTTTTGGTATTGACTGTTTAGCAACAACCTGATTTACTGTTGGAACGTTGGAATTTAATCAGCGTAAGACACATCATGTGTTTTCTCAAAAAAAAAGCATTTCCCATATGTTTGTGTCCTTTCTGCATTATTCTCCCATTTTCCTTTATTAATGCACCAAAGTGGTTCAAAAATTTCTGCTCTTCTTTAAGCACCTCACAAAGACTTCAGCCTGTCCTTTGAGATCTTGGGTGGGTTTTTCAGCTCCAGTTTCTGTCCCACTGGGAGAGAGTGGGAAAATATTCTCCTTCTTCTCATCATGTATGGGAAAATGGAGATGAATGTAAATCCATGGCAAGTAAAGCTCCAAGAGTAGGAGGTGCAGAGAAGTGGCAAGAAACACTGAAGGATGCAGGGAGGACAAAGAGCTTTCAATTTATTTCCATGAGCACTTGACATCAAGGAGCAAGTTTGGATCATCCAGACCACCAGGAGTCCCTGAGCAGTGGGGCTGCACAGGGGTCCCTCCCCCAAGCTGTGACAAGGGCATTCCACACTCCAGCTATATAAATATTTCTTCCAGGACTGAGGAACACAAACTGGTTGGATTTGGGATCACAAAGGAGCAATTGCAAATCTCTGGGGTTTTTAATTGGTCTTGTAGCATCCTAAGGCACCTCATCCACTTTCCCAGGACCCAGGACACACCATGGCTCTTCCCAAGAATAGATATACCCCAAATGCTGCATTTCAATTTTTCAGGATGAGAAAGCAAGTCTGTGCCCACAAGGGGCCCCTTGACTGAGCATCCCAAAGGATGGGGGAGAAGCAGGGCCTGATGTGGGGACTGGGTCCAGCACAAGAGGGAGGGAAGTCCTTCACCCCAGCACAAGGTGATGCAGATCACCCACAGCGAGCCCATTTGGACAAAGAGACACTGGGCTTTGTGTGGAAAGGCAGCCAGCCAGGGAACTGAGGAAAGGTTATTTTTAGAGTTGCATATTTCCATGATAAAGAGCAAGTATTACCTCTGGCTAAAAAGAAAACTTTTTCTAGCACTGGTGGAAAAAAAATGACCTGAAGGAGATCTATCCCCAAGAGCTTCAGCTGAGACTGCACTCAAGATGCTGCTGTTGGTACCCCAAGCAGCATGTGTGAAATAAAGACCCAGAAAACAGCCATAAAGAGTTCATACACCTGAGTCTGCCCAATCCAGGTTTTTTTCCCTTAAAGAAAATGGCCTGATTTATATTTTTACATGCTGACTGAAGTGCAGGGAACTCTGTGACTTCACTCAACTCACCAGGTCCCAGCAAGGACAACAAACAGGCAGGTCATGGTGCCCAGGAAGGGCTTAAGGTCATCCTGCAGCCACTGCCACCTGCAGCCATCATCCCTGACCACTGGTGGTCTGGCAGCTTCTTCAGATTCCACTACCTCATGGAAATGGGATGGCCCAAACTTTCAAGCTGGAAGGTATCACCCACAGGTTGCCATGAAAATGTGAAGAGATCCAAATGGCCCATTCACAGGGAAAGGTCAAAAAGGTCAAAAGATCCACCTCACAGCACTGGGCACTTGCTCAAGGACTCTTTCATAGTCATGGTCTCATAGGTTGGTTTGGGTTGGAAGGGACCTTAGAGACCATCTTGTTCCACCCCTTGCCATGGGCAGGGACACCTTCCACCAGCCCAGGTTGCTCCAAACTCCATCCAACCTGGCCTTGGACACTTCCAGGGATGGGGCAGCCACAGCTTCTCTGCCCAACCTGTGCCAGGGCTTCCCCACCCTCGAGGTGCAACACTTCTTCCTTCTGTCCAGCCCAAAACCTTTTGCAGGTGACTGTAGCAGCAAGGCAGGGTTTGGTTCATCCATCCCCACCTGCACACATCTCCAAACACCAGAGTGAGCCAGCTCTGTGCCTTCACATGAGATACACGTGCTGGGCTGGGCCCTCTGCCACAATCCCTGCCCAAGGCTGCCCCACTGCCTCGCTCTTTTGCTTGCTGATTTACAGCAATCACAAACAAATCGTTCCTGACCCAGCTCTGGAGCAGGGAACAGACAAGCTGCTGGCTGGGGACTGCCATCCCCACACAGGGAGAGCAATCGGCAGCCTCTGAGCAGACCCCCCTGCCAGTATCGCCCAGCTCTGCCCAGCACCTCCCCGTCCACCCACCCTGCTGCTGCCATGGGATCTATGTGCTGTGGGAGCTGTGGGAGCTGTGGGAGCTGTGGGAGCCGTGTGCCACGGGAGCTGTGGGAGCACCGGGATCCACGGCAGTGCCGTGGGATCTGTGGGAGCTGTGTGCCATGGGAGCTGTGTGCCGTGGGAGCTGTGTGTTGTGGCAGTCATGTGCCATAGGAACCATGTGACATGGGAGATGTGTGCGAGCCATGTGCTGTGGGAGCTGTGTGGTGCAGCAGTTGTATGCCTTGGGATCTGCATGTTGTGGGAGCTGTGGGAGCTGTGGGGGCTGTGTGNTGGCAGGCAGTGCCGTGGGAGCTGTGGGAGCTGTGGAGCCGTGTGCCATGGGATCTATGTGCTATGGGAGCTGTGGGAGCCGTGTGCCATGGGATCTATGTGCTATGGGAGCTGTGGGAGCCGTGGCCGTGGCAGGCAGTGCCGTGGGAGCTGTGGGAGCTGTGGAGCCGTGTGCCATGGGATCTATGTGCTATGGGAGCTGTGGGAGCCGTGTGCCATGGGATCTATGTGCTATGGGAGCTGTGGGAGCCGTGGCCGTGGCAGGCAGTGCCGTGGGAGCTGTGGGAGCTGTGGAGCCGTGTGCCATGGGATCTATGTGCTATGGGAGCTGTGGGAGCCGTGTGCCATGGGATCTATGTGCTATGGGAGCTGTGGGAGCCGTGGCCGTGGCAGGCAGTGCCGTGGGAGCTGTGGGAGCCGCGGCAGTGCCGACGTGCTCCCCGGCACGCCGCTGCAGCTCCCGCTCCTCCCCGCACAGCGTCAGCCGCGGCGTCACCGGGGAGCCGTCGCACTGTCACCGCACTGTCACCGCGCTGTCACCAGCGGCCCTTCCCACAGCTCAGCCAGCATCGCAGGGGAAAGCTCCACTCCAATGGAGAAGGGAACAGGGAATCCCAAAAGCAAGGAGTGCGTCCAGGGAAGGGCAGCAGAGCTGGAAAGGGCTGGAGCAGCAGGAATAGCTGAGGGAGCTGGGAAGGCTCATCCTGGAGAAAAGGAGGCTCAGGGGGGACCTTCTCGCTCTCTGCACCTCCCTGACAGGAGGGGAGAACCGGGGGGGCTGTTCCCCTCTGGCACACCCAGCATCCCCTCAGGATTTTCTCTTAGCATTAATTATTACACATTAGGAACCTGCAAGGATTTAATAGCTCATTCCAAAGCTCTTCCTCCTCCATTCAGTATCTCCCTCCTGCCAAGGCAAGGTGGGACCTTCTGCTTTCACACTGAAGATGCTGTGGCAGATGAAGCCCCCAGGCATCCCAACAGCATAGAGAGATGGAGGTCAGGACCCTTCCCCACACACCAGTGCTTTCCACGGACAGACCCAAGTGAGAGGCTGGGTGGCACCAGAGGGGAGGACACGGCTGGCAGTGGTGGCTCTGCCCCTGCATCAGTTTTTATCCAGCACTTCCCCAGGGCTTGCTCTGCTGACACTTACCGAGGGGCCATCACAGCACGGGGCACTGGCCCCGACCGCGCACACAGCAGCAGTTTGTCTGCACCGTGGCCCGGCTGTGCCCGCTCCCTCCTGACATTTCAGTAGCTCTGCGGGAGCTATTTCGGTCTCTGCCAAGGGCACAGCTCCGACACAGGCAGCCACAGGAAGGGGGAGGCAAGGGGGATGCAGGAGGAGAAGCTCCCAGATGATGTTCATGGCAGAACATCACTGCTGTGTCTTGGGGCCGACCTGCCCTATGCCCGGCCACAGGGGCTGCTCAGGGGCAGGGCAGACTCACTTCCAGCCTGCCCCAGGAACTCCACAGGGCTGTCCTGGAGGAGGGTATGTAACAACCCCACACAGGGAAATCAGCCCTGCCAACCCCCTTCCACTGCCCCCGGCAGCAGCAGCACCTGCACGTGCCACTGTGGTTGGGCACAGGGTGAGTCTGTGCCAGAGCAGGAGCCGCTCAGCAGAACACCTGGAGCCTGCACAGCATTTCAGAGAACCACAGAATCATGGAATGGTTTGGGTTCGAAAGTACCTTGAAGACCATCCCATTCCAACCCCTGCCATAGGCAGGGACACCTTCCACTACCCCAGGTTGCTACAAGCCTCATCCAACCTGGCCTTGGACACTTCAGGAATGGGGCAGCCACAGCTTCCTTGGGCAACCTGTGCCAGGAGCTCACAACCCTCACAGGGAGGAATTTCTTCATAGTATCTAATCTAAATCTCTCTTTTAGATTAAAACTGTTCCCCCTTGTCATATCACTATCTGCATGTAAAACATTGCTCTCCCTCACAGGTGGGTCCCAACAGGAAGCCCTTCACCAGCAAAGTTAATTCACTTCAGGCTGCTGGAAGAAGCAGCTCAGCTTCTCCAGGGAGAGAGCAGGAGCTCCCCAGGGTGCAGGTGCTGTGAGCAGGACCCTGCTCAGGGCTGGCACAGTGATGGGTCCACCCAGGAAAAGGAGCTATGATGGCAAACACTGACAACTCCATTTACCAGCGTTTTTTCAAATAAAACTGAACAACAGGACAAACATAAAAGAACAAGATTGAGGGTGTAGATGTTGCTTCATTATCTTTCCTAATTAAGAGCAAAAATTACACATCCTTCCCCAGATAAATCTTGAGAGCAGCTCCATTTGACGTGGCTCCACCACTGCAGAAGTGCAACTGCTAAGCAGGATCTTCATAAAACTCAGAGGAAAATAAGGTGGGTGATGTTCTGCTTACATTCTCCAACTTGCTTTCCCACCAGGCTGCTTTCCTGTAGCACCAGCAGCTATTAAAAGCCCTCACAGTACTCTCAAGGCACAGAATTATCTTCCAGATTGGGAGCTCCAGATTCCTTTTGGTCATGGTGAGATATATAATCCACACATGGTGCTGATACCCACTCTAAGCACCGTCTCTGCAAGAACCCAGATGGATGCCAAGAATAAGACACTTCTTATAGCTGAGGCATTTTTAAGAGACGTTAACATGCCTTGCATAAACGTGTCCTACTTTCTGACTTGGGTTGAACACACATGAGTCACTCAGCTGCATCCTCCTAAAATCCCACACCTGTACAGAAAAATCCCACCTCTCTCACACACCCAACCTGCTCAGGAAGGAGAGGGTGACAAAGTCATGGACATGTTTTAGCATCATGGTTCAAAAAAAAAAATGCTACTCCACATCACTGCCCAACACTCCAGAGTCACCTTCTACCGTCACCACAGGCAGATGCTTTTCAAGGTGACCCCATGTTCAGGAGGGACTTGGCCCCAAAAAACAAGGTGTCAGCACGAGGTTTCAATTGCTTGTCATGAAAATCAGTAGGTGAAGTGACAAGAAGCGACGCGGAGGCTGCGTGCTCCTTCCAAGCACAGGTACAACGTGGAGGACGTTCCCCACCACACAAGGACAGGGCTTTGCTGCCTTCAGAAAGCAGATTTAGCACCTGACTGACTCTGCTGTTCCCCCCACAGAAAGAGGAGCCTTTCAAGTCTCAGTATTGCCACCCCTTCTCCAAACCTTCTCACTCTGCTAAAAAGGACAAGAGAGGAAAGGGCTGGCGGAGGTCACACCAGCCACAGTTTCCCACCGGTGGCTTTGGCTGACTGAGAGAACTCCAGAACTTCAGCCTTGTTTCTTCAATGAAAAGCTTCAAAGACAAGTCCTGGCAGTCTGGGAAGAGCAGCTCCCTGCAGCTGGGAAGAGCACGGCAGCATCACAGCTCGTTCCAGTGAGCCAAAGGCAAAGGGAGCATTGAGAAACCCTTCCAGCCAGTCTGCTTTTGACCCAGAAACTTTGGAGGAGAAACTTGTGTTTTTCTGTCCCCTGATTAACTGAAATAACCACAGAAACAAACTGCACTGTCTTCCCATCTCTGCTTCTTTGCTTGTGATAAATGCTAATGCACCCTGAGCTGCCCCAAGTGCTCTCAGGGCTCCTCCAGAGACCCCTCAGGGTCAGCTCCTTCTTGAACCCAAGGTTCCCCTGATCCTTTGCATGATTACATCTTTTAAGGCAGCACTTAATTTAAGATATTAAAGACCAATAATTGTTTCTACTGGACATTAAGACACAAAGATCAAAACACTGAACTGGAAACCCTCTGACACAACCTGTCCGGCTGTAAAAGCCCAACTGTTTATTGCAGGTTTTGAAATATTTATGCAACTCTAAACCTTTTCAAGTTGCAGTAAAAAGGCAAGCAATATTCCAGGCATTGACCACAGGCTCAGACTGGGGCTATGGAGGTGACAGCTATGGGGACACCAACGAAGAAGCCTTTGGGTTGTAGGAAATGGCACATACACCTTCTCTCTCTCTCTCTCTCTCTCACACACACACACACACACACACACAGAGAAACACACACACTCAACAGCTGCTTTGGAGATACTTTACATCAAAGCAGACTAAAACAACATCAAGGGCATTTCACAGATTAATAGACTCATGTAATCACTGAGTGGTTTGGGTGGGGATGGACCTTAGAGACCATCTCATCCCACCCCTTGCCATAGGCAGGGACACCTTCCACCAGCCCAGGTTGCTCCAAGCCCTGTCCAACCTGGCCTAGGACACCCCCAGGGATGGGGCAGCCACAGCTTCTCTGGGGAACTTGTGCCAGGGCCTGCCCACCCTCACAAGGAAGAATTTCTTCCCAGTATCTAAAGTGCTACTACCTAAGTGCCGCTTCCAGCCCTGACAATCCTTTGCAGTTATCAGAATGATGATGGATCACCCTTCTTATTAAAAGTGCACAGGGAGGTGGTTCACTGCAGGCTGGTAGTAAAGAGGATCTGCACAAGATGGTCTTCAGCTGCCCACACATCAGTATTTACAGACCAGAAGCCAAGTCCTGACCTGTTGGATTCTATACCACTTGATTAATTATTTACCTCAAAGCTAATTAATCATCCATTAACTCTTCATGATCTTTTCGACCAGTAGGGCACATTCAAAACTGGCTCAACAAATGCTTCCAACATCTGCAGCTTCATGTGATTAAGAAGAAAAATCTTCCATGGGAGGGCCCCAGGGCAGACATTAGAGGCCATGTCCCAGCTGCATTTTATCTTCTTTCCCTGACAAGTCTCTGGCCTTGCCTGATCCTCTGTTATCCATCCCATGGTGCTCATTACTTCTCCAGGCAGCACATTTTTTCTTACTTCCATCCAAAAGCAACTCTTTTATTTACATTTTTGCTAATAAACTGATAACTTGATTAGGAAAATACAGTTCTGCTCCACCTCTGTGGGGTCTGGAAACTCATTAACAGTGCTGAGAGATAAGGTGCTTAAAACTATTAAGCAGGCTCTGCTGGCATTAAAAACAAGCTCAAGATTTGTGCTGCCTGCTCTCAAAAAACATCTCTCTGCAGCAAACCCCAGGAACTGAGGCAGGATTGGCAGGAAGGGCTCCAGGGACACGGAAGGAGATGTGGCACCACGAGGGAAGTGACAGGGCTATGAAGAAGCTGCGTTCTCCTCCAAGAACCTTCAGACCCAGCCAGAGCCTCCACAGCCATCCTGCCTGAAACAGTAATAATTCCTCCCATTTCCCCAACCACAGAATGACTTGGGGTGGAAAAGCCCTCTGAGACCACTGAGTCCAACCATTCCCCCAGCACTGCCAAGGCCACCACTAACCCATGTCCCCAAGTGCCACATCTACATGTCCGTTAAACCCTTCAGGGATGGGGACTCCACCACTGCCCTGGGAAGCTGTGCCAGGGTCTGACCACCCTTTCCATGATGAAATTTTCGTCAGTATTCTGAACCTCCCCTGGTGCAACTTGAGGCTGTTTCCTCTGGTCCTGTCCCTTATTCCCTGGGAGAAGAGCCTGACTCCCACCTGGCTCCTCACTCCTGTCAGGGAGTTATGGAGAGTGAGAAAGTCCCTCCTGAGCCACAGACCTTCACTGTCACTAACACAGTGATGGTGTGATGTATACTGAGGTGACAGATTAATGTCCTTGTCCCTACCAGCCAGCATCTGTAAACATCCCATATTCAGGCAGCTGAGCCTGGAATATCCACCTAAAACCCATCTCTTGTCCCTCAATCACAAGCCAGGATTTTATGGCAACACCTCCTCAGCCCACGTGTCCTTATGTCACCGTCTCCAGAGGAGACTGGTCTAAACACAGCACACCATCACCAACTGGAGAGGAACTGGAGCGTGCTAACAACATGACAAGTGCCTGCAAGGAGAGCCCAGCACTCCACTGATGCAGGAATTGCATCCACGAGCCAGCCACGTTAGGCAGAAGGTCTCAGGTGTGAGAAAAATCATCCAGCAGCGCCACATGCCATGAATCCATGCCCATCCCAGACCAGCACATCCCCATTGGGGCAGCCCCAGTGGGCTGGGTGCCCCAGCTGAGCAAGGGGGTACCCGGGGTGTGGGCACTCCTGGAGTGTGGGCTCACAGCTCCATCCCACCCGGAGCACACGGAGCTGTGCAGCATCTGGACCACGCACCGGAGCACCCACAGATTATGGGCAGGGCATCCCAGCCCTGAGAATTTCACAGCAAATTGCAGGAGTAGAAGCCAAGTGACAGGTCAAGGGGAGTTTTTGCTCCCTCTGAATGATCTCCAGCTCATAAAAGCAGATGGAAACAGCAGCACCTTTTCATGGTATTTCACTTCCCAGTTGCTCCCCGAATTTGTGACTTGCACCTGCCTGCTGATTTCACTTGGAAATACCTCAGAGCCCCTTTCCACAGCTCTGCTCTGGCTGAAGGAACAAAACCCAGGACTGGCACCCACAAAATCACTGCCTGAGGGGCAGGGGCTGCAGGGCTGGCTCTGTGCTGGGCAGCCCAGTGACAGTGGCCACACACAGCTGTGGGTCCCCTGGGTCTGGCCAGCACCAGTGAGGTGGGTCCCTGTACAGCTGGGCCAGACACACCGCTGGGGCTGGGGTGTGGAGGAAGGATTTTGGGATGAAGGGGGAGCAATGCAGCAAACCTGACATGTGCACAGCCCCTGCAGAGTCCAGAGGGCACAGGGATTCAGGAGCCACAGCCCAGCCATGCAGCAGGTTTGTGCTAGGGCTGTATCTGAGAGGCTACATCTTCCCTTGGACAACTGGAGGCACTCTGCTCCCGGTGGGAATGGCTGCTCTCCCTGCCCCTCACTGCCTGCTGGAAGCTTGGCCATGACCTTGGAGGTTCAAACTAGTACAGAGAAGAGACAGACACTGGTGGATGCAAGACAGCTGAATCACAGCTGCAGTGAGCTGGCACTGAAGAGGAGCTCGTGCCCAGAGGGAAAGCTGGGGACACTCAGGGAAACTGGAATTGGAAAGAGAGGGGGTTGATGGATGGACTATAAATGGATGGGGAATTGGCTGGATGGCCACATCCAAATCACTGCAATCAATGGCTCAATGAGCAAGAGGAAACCAGTACCAAGTGATGTCTCTCAAGGGACCATACTGAGACCAGAACTGCTTCATACCTTTATCAGGACATGAACAGTGGATCGAGTGCACCTCCAGCATGTTTGTGGATGGCATTGAGCCAAGTGGTGTCATTAATGGGAAGGAAGGGAGGCATCCAGAGGGACCTGGACAGGCTGGAGCAGTGGGGCCACAGGAATTTCATGAGGTTCAATCAGGCCAAGGGCAATGTCATGGGCTTGGGTGAGGATAATCCCCAGTGCCAGCAAAGACTGGAGGATGGATGGAGGTGGATGAATGGATGGATGGATGGAGGAATGGATGGAGAGCAGCCCTGTGGAGAAGGACTTTCCAGCTGAAGTTCCATTCACCAAAAGTGATTTAAGACATCAGTGACCTCTGTGCCAGGAGTCCTTCAGCTCCTGAAGGCTGATGGTTTTTCTTGGAAACAGAGCTCAGAGTCTGACATTGCTTATTTAATCAATCTAAGGAAAACAAAAGAAAAACCTCAGACGCTGACTCAACCCTTCCCAAATCTTCTAATTTTTCCAGCTCTGACCAACAAAACCATTTGCAGGAGGTGTGACAGAAGGGAGGGAAGGATGCAGGAGGGATGGATGGATGGATGGAGGGATGGTTGGATGGATGGATGGATGGAGGGATGGATGGATGGATGGATGGATGGATGGATGGATGGATGGATGGATGGAGGGATGGAGAGTACCCTGTGGAGAACAACTGAGGTGAGAAATGGTACATGACCTGGCCATGTGCACTTGCAGCCCAGAAAGCCAAGTGTCTCCTGGGCTCATCCCCAGCAGTGTGGGCAGCAGACAATGCAGAGGATGGTCTCTCTATGCTCTGCTTTCCTGAGACCATCTTGGAGCTGCCTCCAGCTCTGGGGTCCCAGCAAAGGACAATGGGGTTAAACTGAACAAGTGTGGAGTCAGGTTGGACTTGGGGAAGAAATGTTGGACCATGAAGGTGAGAGAGTTCACCTCCATGGTGGGGAAGAAGCCAGGGCACACACTAGTATGGGCTGTGGAACATGCATGAAGCCAAGCCCTCCATGCCAGTCCCATAGGACATTCTCCTACTCCCACATCTCCTGTGGGCAGAGAGGAGGGGAAACCAAAATAAACTCCAAGTCCTGATTGAGCTTTTGGACAGCTCCTGGCCCCAAACACTGCCCAGCTCAGGAAACAGGAGGTCTCAGTGGTACCCAGTAATGTCCCACAGATGCCTGACTGGGTGCCTGCATGTGGGTGGCCGGGCTGGTGAACACCAGTGTGCCAGCTCTGCCAGTGGGATACTAAGCCCCTGGATGGCAGGCAGGCAGCTCTGGGCAGGCAGCAGGGCTCTGCCTGCACAGGCAAGGCCTGGCAGCTGCCAGAGCAGCAACCACTCCTTATCAGCAGCTCCCAGGCACTTCCAGGAGGCAGAGCCCTTGCACCCAGCTCCCTGCAGGGCTCCCAGGAACAACAAATGGGCAGCAGTGCCCCCGCGGTGATTAATCATCTTCCTGGGACGCAGGGAATCGTTATTTGCCACCCCCCAGTGCAGCTGCTGCTGCGCCCACGCGCAGCCGGTGGCACCCCCGGCTCCACCGCGGTGCAGGAGGGGGCGGCGGGCACAGACCCCGGGGAGGGGGCTGCAGGGAGGGGGCTGGCACGGCCTGGCAAGGACAGTGGGCAGGAAAGTGGGTGCAGCGGCAGGGCTATAAAACACAGGGATTTGGGGCAGAGTTCTGGAGGAAATGGGAGGTATTTGCTGTGTGAAGGTTTTCTCCCCAAACAAGCGCTGAAATGATTTGGAATGACAGTCAAACACTCGATTACTGCAGTGATTCTGTCAAACCTACAGCAGCGCTGAGAGAACTGCCTTCACAAAGGAACAGGATTGCCACAGAATCAGGGAATCATTTAGGTTGGAAAAGCCCTCTAAGATCAACGAGTCCAACTGTTAACCCAGCACTGCCAAGGCCACCACTAACCCATGTCCCCAAGTGCCATATGTCTGTTAAATCCTTCCGGGGATGGCAACTTCAGCACCCTGGGCAGCTGTGCCAGGGCCTGACCACCCCTTCCATGATGAAATTTCCCTTCATCTGGCTCCAATCTCCTGTTATAAGGACCAAGAAGGTCCCCTCCAAGCCTCTTTATCCCCAACCTGAGCCCCTCAGCCACTCCTCATAGAACTGTCTCTCCAGACCCTTCCCCATCTCCATTCCCTCCTCTGGACACACTCAGCCCCTCAAAGTCTTTCTTGGAGTGAGGGGGCCCAAAACTGATCCCAACATTTGAGGTGAGGCCCCACCAGTGCCCAGCACAGGGGGACAGCCCCTGGTGTGCCCACAGTGGGATCCCCACAGGTGATGGTGGAGACCCAGGAGATCCCAGGAGTTCCTGGCCACCCTCCTCTTCCTGCCTGTGCCCAGATCCTGCTGCTCCTGCACTCAGCATGCCTAGAAAGCACCAGCCTCCCCTGCATGAGAGTAATCCTGGGAAACAGTAACAGGATTTAGGGCTTGTTCATCTCAGCCCTCCTAAACCCGTTGCTGCAGATAAGGGATTATCCCCAGCGTCAGCACCAAGACAGTGCAGGTTCAGCAGCAGAAGGCTGAGCTCAGCTGCAAAGGGACCAGCGCTGGGGCTGGGTGGGGGATGCTGTCCCCAGGGTCTGCACCCCCTCTGCCTGCACAGGAGGGCTCAGTGCTGGGGGACACGGCCCATCCAGCGGGGACAGGCTCTGAGGGGCATCAGTGCTGTGCCAGCAGCGGTGACACAGTCAGGGCAGGGCAGGGCAGGGCTGGCATTGCTACCACGCAGATGCCAGGCTGCCACCCCTGAGCCTGCCATTCCTTTCTCCCAGCACTTCCCAGAGCAGCATCACACTTCGGCTATTTCACCCTTCGGCCTTGACGTCCCACTCGCCCACCCCCCTGTCAACACCAAGCCTGAGAGCCAAAAAAGCTTTGGGAATCCCAGTCATGTTCATGCCATGACGAGAACAGGAGGGATGGGGAATGGATGCTGGAAGATGAGAGAAGCTCAACCACAGGCCAGAGGCAAAAGCAAGTGACACCCAGGAGCAGTGCCACTGCAGCACTTGTCCCTGTGGCTCCCAGCATCCCACCTGCTGAGACAGAGCTGCAGTCCAGCTCATTGCCCACCATAGCACTGGCTCTCTGGCTCCTCTTCTCCCCTTGGCACACAGGGGCCAGCTGGCACCAATCACTCTGAATCCAGCAGGGAGAAGCAAGGAGAGCCTGAGGACACTGTGTGCCACAGGAGCCCCGCTCAGCCCACTGCACCCACCGCTGGCTGGGGGAGCCCTGGGCTGGGGCCGAGCTCTGCCAGCCTGTGCTGAAGGGCACAGCTGCCATATCCCCTCACGTTTTGGTTCCTTGCTCTTATCCCTCCCTCTTTCTAACCTCCCTGGGCCAAAGCCTCAGGCTGCAGGAAAGGGCTAACAGCCTCGTTGTGCAGCCAGGACCACCAGCATGGCACAGCTCGCTCACCCCATCACCGGGCCCACAGCCATGGCTCAAGGACCAGCCAGGGCTGGGAAAAACAAGGGGAGTGGGGCCAAATTCACATGCAGACACGAGGAGACAGCAAAGAGAGACACAAAGGTACCATGGGCAACAGGGTTCAGGACAGTGATGCCCCTGGGTCCCCTCACTCTCAGAGTCACATCCCGCTCTGTCCCAAACCACCCAGGACACAGCAAGAACAGGGGCTGTGGTCCCATCCTGGGTGATGCTGCTGCCAGACACACAAAAGCCAAGGAGCCACAAATCCCTCTTGCAGGTGCATCAGCACCTCTGCAGCAAGGATGGGCTTCTCCACTCCACAGCCCCCTCCCTGCTGCCCATCATACACCAGGCTCTGGGGTGCAACAGAGAGTACAGTCCAAATAAGATGAAGTTTTCCAGCAGCAGCGATAACACTTCTTCCAGGAGTGTCACTAACCACTTGGTCTAAATTAAGCCCCAAATAATTACAGAGCAGCTGATTTTGATTTTTTTTTTCATGTTGCCATGATTCAGACTCCAGTTAATTGATATTTACTCTGCAGTCAGTGTGGTGGATCCTCCAGCACTGCTCAACGTGATGGAGCACACAATGGGTGCTGGTGATCCCAAGGCTGGGCTGTGGGAAGGGGCTCCATGGGAAAAGGGAATCTCACCTGGGATAACACATGGTACACTAAGGGGACACTGGGAAGGCTGGGATTGTGCAAAGCCTGTGCAAAGCACCTGAGCTGCTGCAGGGACACATCAGGATGAAGCCAGAAGGGCAAACAGCTATTTAAGCTAAATATATTTGTTCTTGGGCTGACGTTGGTGCAAAAATCAATTGTAAACAGACTCAGGCTGGAATTGAGAAGATGGGTCCTGACCACCATCCCAGAATGGCCCTTCAGTGAGGATTACTGGCAGCAGAAACACAACCTATCCAAGACAGAGCTGCAGCAATGCATGCAAGGGTGGCAACAAGCATCTATGTGACATGGGGACAGGATGCAGCACCTGAGGCAGCCTGAGGACAGCGTGGCACTGCCACAGTGGCCACGGGCAGCATCAGTGCTGCATTGCTTGGGATGCCCAGGCCAAGTTAAATTGAACAAGAGCATGATCAGGTTGGACACGAGGAAGAAATGTTGGACCAGGAGGGGCTGGTACGGGTTGCCCACAGAATCTGTGGCTGCCCCATTCCTGGAAGTGTTCAAGGCCAAGTTGGAAGGGGCTTGGAGCAACCCAGTCTATTGGAAGGTGTCTCTGCCCATGGCAGGGGGATTGGAATAAGATGATCTTTGAAGGTCCCTTCCAACCCAAACCATTCCATTCACCACTCTGAATCTGTCCCTGCCTCAGGCCAGACCTGAGCTGGATGTGACTGGGGCAGGGGCAGCTGCAATAAAGCTGCAGACAAGAGGTGAGAGCAGGAAGTGAATGGAGGCACATGTTGCTTTGCTTTTTGTCTCCAGGACATGCCCAGGCACCTTTTGCTTCAGTTTGTCTCCTTGCCCACCTGGCATATCTCTCAGCCAGGAAATGGTCTGCTAGGAATTACAGAGGCCACTCTCCAAGGAACTCAAATCTCCTCCAGCAGCCAGAGAGACTGAACAAGTTACCCTGGCCTTACACCTTCGTGTCCAACACTACCACCTCGAGCCTACACAGCTAAAATTATGCAGCTGGAGGTCAAGTGTCCACGGAGCTGACCCTTCCCTTTTGTCCTGGTGCAGCTGTAATGGACCTGCTTCCAGGGCTGAAATATTTCTTGGGTCTCCCGAAGCCTGCAGAGATGGGCTGAGCTGCCAGGCTGCCAGGCACCACTTGGGATTTGAAGATTTACGTTCCCAG
Organism: Sakesphorus luctuosus; assembly: GCA_013396695.1. Lineage (NCBI taxonomy): Eukaryota > Metazoa > Chordata > Aves > Passeriformes > Thamnophilidae > Sakesphorus > Sakesphorus luctuosus. The sequence continues at coordinate 48,721 of VWZD01002249.1, read as the reverse complement.
AGGCAATTCATTGAGCAAACAGCGTCCCTTACATAACCCAGCACGGCGGAGCAGCCACTGGAGGGATGCCACGCTCGGAGAAGAGGGATGGCAAAGGAATCCTGCCCAGCCACTCCAGGAAAAAAGCATCATTTCACTCCTCGCTGATTGGAATGCCACCCAAAGCCACCTCCTGTGGGAGGTGACCTGGACCGAGGAGGATCAGCCTGTTCCCAGCGCCAGGAGCAACAACGGGTGTCGCAGCTCACCAGGAAGGGTTTTAGGAATGGGTTTACCAGGAGCTGTGACTCAAACCTGGAGTGGCAGCAGCAATGGCCCCAGCCCGAGGAGGAGCTCAGCCCCTCAGCTGCTCCCAGCCCAGCCCAGGCCCCGGTGACACTGCCCAGCTCAGAGGGGACAGTCTCTCTGTGTCCCTGAGGGGTCTGTCCGAGCTGCCAGGCACGGGCAGGGGCTGTCACCTCACACGCTCGGTGGCAAAGCCAGCCAGCTGCCCACCCACTGGGCTCCAAAATAAGCCCAGGCAGCAGTGGCAAGGCAGATCCAAGAACAGTGTGTGCAGCCAGCAGAGGGATCAGCGGGGAGGGGAGGGCTGAGCCTTTCCATCAGACACGGATCCAGTCCCACAGCTCTGCTGCACTCCAGGCAGGTGGGGAAACACAGATCTCACAGACACCTGGACCTCAACTTCTCCTACGCCAAGGGCTTGCACCTGCCTAAGCACAGAAGTAGATTCCAGTGGGATTGTACCTCTGCTCTATTAGTGAGCCTAAAAAGTCAGCAATCCACCCAACAGCCACTACACATCCTCCGTCCAACCCTTCACTCAGTGCTCCAACAGCAACTTGGACTGCCCATCCATCACTCAAAACTACCCACCAAGCTCTGTCCTGATCTGCTGAAGCCCCACTCAAAGGTTCTCCAGCTCCAGGAGGGACTTGCTGGTGCTGTTTAAGGAGTTTGTGCCTCTGATGGAGAAGCTACACCCACACCAAATCAAGCTGCACAGCACATGTGCCTCCAGGCAGGAATGAGAAGTCCGTGACTTCCTTCTGATTCCCTGCAGGAACATTTCCCACCATCTTGCAGTGAGGGTTCTATATGATGCTAAAGTGCTTAGAGATCACTAAGAAATAACTGAGGTGCTGTTCCAGAGGGCACAGGCAGCATCCCAAATCCCTGCAGAGAACAATGTCTTGCCCTGAGGGCCATCCCAGGCATCCTTCCTTGCCATGTTAAACAGCAAAGATCAGTGAGCCCATCCCAAACCCAGCCTTTCACCACCTACTCTTTAGTGCCCTTTGGCTCCATCCCCCTCCCATGCCTCTTGGGAACCTTGTTTCTGGATTTCCAAATTAATCTCAATAAATTCACTGCCCTGGGTTACAATAAACCTCTGCAGGTTAATTAATGAGCAGGTTCTCTGCATGCTCAGGGGGAACACAACAGAGTGTGGGTGAGGCTGCCAGCACAGATAGACATGGACCTGGCAGAACAGGTCCAGAGGAGGCCACCAAAATGGTCCCAGGCCTGTGACAGCTCTGCCATGGAGAGAGGGTGGGACAGTTGGGGCTGTGCAGTTTGGAAAAGAGAAGGCTCTGAGGAGACCACAGAGCCCCTTCCAGTGCCTTAAGGGGTTCCAAGAGAGCTGGAGAGGGACTTAGGAGAAGGGCCTGGAGTGGCAGGACAAGAGGGAACAGCTTCCCACTGCCAGAGGGCAGGGTTAGATGGGATATTGGGAAGAAATCCCTCCCTGTGAGGGTGATAAGGTACCAGCCCTGGCACAGGTTACTCAGAGAAGCTGTGGCTGCCCCATCCCTACAAGTGTCCAAGGCCAGGTTGGAAGGGGCTTGGAGCAACCTGGGTTGGTGGAAGGTGTCCCTGCCCATGGCAGGGGGTGGAGCTGGATCATCTTTGAAGGTCCCTTCCAACCCAAACCACTCTGTGATTCTGAGTCTAATCACCACGGATCAATCCTGCTGCACGTCCTGGGCAGACCACAATGTTACAGAACACTGATTTCCAAACAATGTGTGGGCTCTTCTTTTGCTGCCCAAGCAGTTCTTGGCATGACAAACTGAATCCTCTACAGTACCAAGGCAAGGTAACACTGTAAAACAAAACCAGAAGTGTTCCCAACGTCCTGGAAGCTTCTGGAAGCCACAGCAATGTCAAACACATCTTGTTCACTGCAGATTTCAGACTTTTAAATAGATTATTATGCTTTTAGGCCATGAGTGCCCTTTGCAGCCCCGAGCAGACCCTGTGCCACTGCAGCAGCCAGGAGCAGTGACAGCTCTTCCCTGAAAACCCCCAAACAGGAACACTGCAACATCTTACAGTGCAAGCACAAGAGCCTGGAGGATGATTGAGCAACAGTCTGGGACACGTGAATTCCTCCCTGGAGAAAATCCCTTGCTTCCAGGCTTGGCTAAGGAAATTTTAGCTGAGGAGCAGCTGCCAGGAGAGGGGAGCCTGAGACAGCTTAGGAAGGGCCAGTCCTTCCAAGTAATTACAGTATCTACTGATCTGACAAGGGCTGGACTCAAGCAATGCGAGTGCAGACACCCTCCTGGGACCTCGAGGAAACATTCCACACATAGACATGGAATTGCACTGGGCAAACGAGGTGAAGTGGATGGGAGGAGGGTAGATGGCAAGTGAGAGACCTGGTCTCAGCTTTCCAGCCCCTAAGAATCCCTCTGTGTCAGCAGAGCAGCACTCAGATCACAAAAGCAGCATCTCTGCCAAGGACAAGGGCTGCCAGCAGCTTGGAGCCATCCCACACAGCCCCTGCAGCTCCCACCACCCCTGTGACACCACCATGAGGGAGGTGGGCAAAGGGGAGCTCATCTGGGTTCCCAGGGACATTGAAGGCTGGGTTTGGGGCATCAGAACCATCCCAGGGCTGTCTCTGAATGGGTGAGCCCAGCCAGGGTCCAGCCCCACCCTGCAGTGCCCAGCCCTGCCCTCCCTGCACAGCTCAGCCCCTTGGTCCCACCTGCTCTCCAGCCAGGCATTTGTAGACACTGAAGCTGGGAAGTCTCTGCTGATCCCACCACCCCCAGGGCTAGCCCCCACCTGGGGACTCCTCAGCACCTGCACCTCTAACTCTGCCAGATCCCCCAGACTCCCAAATATTGCCCCTTGGGTGCTGTGCTCCCTAATTCTGGTTCCTGGCAACAAACCTCTTCTCAGGAACACAAGTCTGGGGAAGAAATAGGTGTGGAAGAGACAGACTCTTTGGCCAACCAGCAACAAAACATCCTCAGGAGAGAGACACAGGGTCCCAAGTGCCCACCCTGGGCTAAAAGGGGAGCTGCACCATTTCTGGGCCAAGCAGGTTCTGCCCCATCCACAGATCCTCCTGGGCACCCTGTGCCAAGACAACAGCCAAGCAGCACAAAAACAGCCACTTGCTCTTTCCAGCCTCCACACTGCCCCATTCCTTCAGAAATCCCCCCCTTTGGCAGCCTCGCTGGGCTCTCACCACCTCACAAGGTCTCAAAGCCAACAATTCCCCCTCCACTTTCTCCCCAGGCAGCTCCCAGGCCTCCTTCACCATCCAGACACAAGGCATTCTGCCTGGCTCCAGCTCCCACTCAGTGCCCAGCCTGGCACAGCCACGTGCCCGTGGGACACACAGAGGTCACTCACTCTCATCGGGGTTGGGTGAGGCAAGGATGGCACTGTGCTTCCTCTTCACTTCCTCCACGTTCTCCGAAATTTTATCGATGAACCCTCGAATTTCTTCCACCTGTGGTGACAGACAACAAGACAGGTGGTCTGTGAGAGACCTGGGCTTTTGGAAAGCAGAGGGATTACTGAAGCCTATCCAAAGCAACTATGATATGTCTGAACCACAGCAAACGTCCTCCTGGATGAGTATTTTCCAGCTGGAAACTACAGGACCACTGAGGAATCAGAGCTTCCCATCCCAGAAGCCAGCTCTGCAGTCACAGCAGTGTAATTAATACAGACTGCATGTCCTGTATCCTTTGTGATGCACTGAGAAACTTTTGGGATTTATATAAATCAGCACCAGACCTGATTTCCCAGACTCTGCTCCTTTGGCACAACACTGCTGAGGCTGCCCAAGCCAGGCTGGTCCCACATTGCTCTTCACTCCAGGGGATGAGAAGCCCAGTTTGGTCCTCACTCCCCAGCCCAGGGAGGCCACATTTCCCAACAAATTCATGCTGCCATCTTCCCTGCCCTTCTGTACTACAGGGAGACACCAGCACTGCCAGGAGGGGAAACCTCTCCTGTGCTCTCTGCCTGCCAGGCTGCCCACCCTCCAGCTCTGTCTTCTCCTTTGGCTCACACCACCTCTTTGCTCATCTTCCTCCACCTGCACATCAGATTTATCCCAGTCCCCACTCCATTGCCTGCACAGATCCACTTTAACACCCCCCACACACATGCCATGCTAAGGGTGTGCTAAAAATCCGCATGCAGATCTTACAGCCACCCACATGCCAGAAGACAACCTCTTGTTTGGGAATGGGAGGCACAAAATTAAATGAATCCCATGTGGAGGCTGCTGCTCTGCAGAGGTGCCCTGGGGAGAGGTCTGAGCCCCGGGTGAGAGGCTCCCCTACTGCCATCACCTGGGCATGCTGTCCTGGTGGGTTCTGGAGGAGCAGGAGGAGCAGGAAAGCATCCATATGGTCAGTGAGACCACCACAGCCCCAGTTCTGCAGGGAAGCCAGTTCATGACATTCAGCACTCAAAGTGTAACCCCCAAGGACCTCGAGCATCAGCTGAGCAGCACCAGCCAGGGCAGGACCCTCATCCCCATCCCAAGTGCTGCTCCCCACTGGCAGTGGGAGCCGGGAGCACAGCCCCATAACCCGTTCTGGAACCAGCAGAAAGGTCTGAACTAGCTTCAAAGCTGCACTGGATGAAGAAACCTCTCACCTGCTCAAAGAACTCGTCCATGAAGCGATCCCGGTCCACGCTGACGGTGACTTCATCATCATCGTCACTGTCCTTCGCCTGCAATGACAGGGGAGAGAGAGGCATCAACGAGTGCTTCCTGCAGAGGTCACAGCTCCATTTCAGGAGCATCTTCCGCTTCTCCTTTGCTCACTTGCTCCCAGGATAAATGCCAGCCAGAGCGTGGGACACCTTGGGTACTGCCACACCAAGCACCAGGGACACTGAGAGAGCAGAGGACAGACAAACCCAGCAGTGAGGGAGAGCCAAAACATCCCAGCAGCCAGTGGCCCATGGCACAGCCCCCACGGGGAGCACAGGACAGGGATAAGGACAAGATGGGGAACAAGAGGGATGCCACCATAGGAAATACCAGGGATGCTGGAATGGGAAACCACAAGGGATGGCATGATGGGAAACACGAGGGATGCTGTGATGGGAAAACACAAGGGATGCTGCCATGGGAAACACAAGAAATGCTGCCATGGGAAAGCAATGCATGAGGGAAGCTGTGATGGGAAACGGGGGATGCTGCCATGGGAAAGCATGAGGGATGCTGCAATAGGAAAACTGTGAGGGATGTCACAAAGGAAAAACATGAGGGATGCTGCAATAGGAAAACTGTGAGGGATGTCACAAAGGAAAAACATGAGGGATGCTGCAATAGGAAAACTGTGAGGGATGCCACAATGGAAAAACATGAGGGATGCTGTGATGGGAAACACAAGGGATGCTGCCATGGGAAAACACAAGGGATGCCATGATGGGAAAATGCAAGGGATGCTGTGATGGGAAACACAAGGGATGCTGCCATTGGAAAACACAGGGGGATTCTGTCATGGGAAAGCATGAGGGAAGCTGCAATGGGAAACACAGGGGAAGCTGCAATAGGAAACAAGAGAGATGCTGAGATGGGAAAATATGAGGGATGCCATGATGGAAAAATATGAGGGAAGCTGCCATAGCAAAACACGAGGAATGCTGCCATGGGAAACACAAGGAATGCTGCCATGGGAAAGCATGGGGGATTCTGCCACGGGAAAGCACGAGGGATGCTGCGATGGGAAACACGAGGGATGCTGGCATAGGAAAATAAAAGGAGTGCTGCAGAGTGCAGGAAAGGTGGGAGTGAACAGATAATACAACAGAACTAGTAAAGCCCCAGCAGGCAAATGAGGGGTTGTCCTTGTCTGCAGAAGCATGTGTGTCATTGTCACCAGAGCTGAAAACACCTCCTGTCCCAGCGAGGCGGGGGACGCCAGCTCGCAGGGGAAGGAAAAATTACAGTCCTCTGCATAAGGAGACATTTAAAAGATTATTATCCAAAGCAGCTCCATGACGGAGGGAAATGGAAAATTAACAGGGTGGAAAAGTCCCTTCTTACTCCATCTTCACAGGGGAGGAGTAGCCAGTGGAATGGAGATTTAAGACAGGAATGTCTCTGCTCATCTCATAATGGTCCCACTTTTGCAGACAGTTACACATCACCTCATGGCCCCTTTGCAGAGAGGCAGCCACTATGGTCTCCAGAGAGATGCTTCTTACATTGAAATAAACCAGATGAAATATCTGTCCTTCCTCCTAAAACTGTCTGTTCTCCCTACAGTGACTGATTTGGGTGGTATCACCCAGAGAAGGCCTCAGCTTTCAGCCCTGCCACTGCTCGTGGCACCCTTAGTCTTGGTAACCCATTCATGCTTCTCCCATTCATGGTTATCCCATTCATGCTTACCCAGAGCCCACATGATCAAAGTTGCCACTATTCCAGTGAAAATCTCACCCTGACAAGGAAAACCAGGCACATTGCTGCCCTTATCCACCACTCTGGGGGCACAGAAGACTGTTCCCTAAAGCCCAGAATTCAGAATTTGCCCATATGAGGTACAGTACTCCAAGTGTCACATCTATGCATCTGCCAAATCCCTCCAGGGATGGAGACTCCACCACTGCCCTGGGCAGTCTGCCTGACAACCCTTTCAGTGAAGACACTTTTCCCAACAGTCAACTTAAACCACTCCTGGGGCAACTTGAAGTCATTTCCTCTGGCCCTGGCCCTTGTTCCTTGGGAGCAGAGCTCGACCCCCATCTGGGTCCCCACTCCTGTCAGGGGGTTTCAGAGAGTGAGAAGGTCCCCCCTGAGCCTCCTTTTCTCCAGGCTGAGCCCCCCCAGCTCCCTCAGATGCTCCTCCTCAGACTTGTGCTCCAGACCCTTCCCCAGCTCCATTCCCACCTCTGGACACACTCTATCCAGCACCTCAACGTTTCTCTTGGAGTGAGGGGCCCAAAATGGACCCCAGGATTTGAGGTGCCTCAGGACTGCCCAGCACAGGAGGACAGTCCCTGCTCTGGTCCCACTGGCCACCCCAGTGCTGGTTCAAGCTGGGGCCACACAGTCCCTGCAGCAGACACTGCCCTTTGCATCAGGCAGAACCAGCTCCTTCCCTGAAGCTTTTTGCATTCCAAATTCAGCAGTTTGCTCTCACACCAAGTCCACACCATCTCTCCCACCTCCAGCTGTCACAACACGGCACTGAGAGCCAGAGCACAGCTTGGGCTCTGGGCAGAGCTGGATGTACAGCCACATCCAACAGCCCCCACACCTCCCCAGGGCCAGGGGCAGGATTTGGCTGAGGGCTCTGTCACACCCCTTCTGCACCCCGGTGTCACCAAACAGCCCTGTCCCTCACCTGTCCTGTGTCATCATTGCTCCAGCCTTGCTCAAGCCAATCTGAGCACAGTGAAAACTGTCACCCTCCAATTCCAGCCCTGCTGCTGATTGTGCCATTCCTTCAGCCAGCAGCGAGCCTGGATGTAACCTCAGGTCCACTTGGGGTCAACAACTGGTCCCAGAGCAATGCCTCCATTGCTCCCTGAGCACCCACAGCACACAGGCAGGAGGCCTCACCATCCAGGAGATCACAAACCATCATCTCCTAGAGCCAGGAAGAATGTCTGCATGGATGGATCCTTGCTGACTGAACTACCATCCATGTTCACATTCCAGTTTACACATCACTTGGAACCCCTCTTGGCTTGTGCTGTGCTCCATTTTAAGCACGAACTGCCTTCGATGAAGGCAGGTGGTGCCCAGAGCCCATTGGATGGGCAGTTACACCAACCTCCACCAATGCACCCCCAGGATCTCAGGCAATGCCAACAGATCCTCAGGACACACATTGTGAGTGATGGAAGATGCAGATGACAACTCAAACACCACCCTGGACACACCTCAGGTCAGCAGATCTTTCTTCCCCCAACCCTGCTCAGCCTCTCTGTGTCAAGGACAAGGACACCCCCAGCAGCCCCACAGATGGGGACATCCATGTCCTGCCTGCAGCCTCTGCAGTCCTGGCTCATTGCCTGAAGGATGCCACATCCCTTCCTGGTGCCATCCCTGCTGCCCACAGGACCCTGCCATACCCAGATACCCTGAAGGAAGGGGACCCACCACCCAGGGAGGGGGTTTCTGCCAAAGCCACACACAGCCCGGTCAGAGGCACTCGTGGTTGAGGGCAGCTCACCCCCAGGCATGCAGGGGCTGAGGGACAGGCAGGGAGATGTTATTTAGGGCAGGCAGTGGACAGAGGGAGCAGCACAAAGCCCAGCCGGGAGCCCCGTGAAGAGGAAATTACATGGATGGAGCCTGCTGGTCGGGAGGGCACATGTCACTTGTCACTCCAGGCTGGAGAAGGGCACCATCTGTCCAACATACGTCACTGGAAACACCCTCGGTGCCACGCCGCCTCCGACCCCCTGGTGCCAGGCACATCACCAGCCCCACTGCCCCGATCCCGCAAGGGAGGGAGGCAGCACCTGAGGAGTGACCAGGACTGGAGCAGGAGGAGATGCCACCAGGTGCACAGCTCAAAGGATGCAGGGCACTGAAGGATCAGCTGCTCCCAGAACCTTCCCTCCATGCCAGGCACACTGCCAGCCCTCACAACTCTCACCCCAAGCTTGAAGTGTCCCCCCATGCACTTGCTGCCAAAGTAGGGATGAAACTAAACCTTTCCAAAGGAAACCTAAAGTGTCCACCCCGCCAACAGTGTTTTGGCCTCACGCTCCCCAGCTGTGAACATCCCAGGTTTCCAAGGCCACCTGGAAAGCTCCTGTCTCAGTCAAACTACCTGCAGATGCTGCTCAGCATGAGCAGCAAACAATTCCCAAGCCTGGGCTTGCTCGCCAGCGACAGGCGAGAAGCGTCGCTCCCAAAGTCAGGCACAGCATCCTCCCAGTGCCCCTCTGCTCCTGCCTCGGGCACTGTCAGGCAGCACCACGAATGCTGGGGCTCCAGGCTTTGCTTCCACACAGGGTAGCTGAGGATAACCCTTCCTTTGCAAGGTTTTTATTTCTCCAGGCCAAGCAGCGGGCACGGTGCTGGCAGCAGGGATGGCTCTGGGAGCCGCTGCCTCCCCAGTGCCGCTGAGCATCGGCAGGGAGATGGGGAGGGCAGGTCAGCCAGAGCTCCTCTGGCAGCTCTCAGAGCCTCAGAGTTCAGGGTGCCCTCCACAAGAGCTGAAAACCCCAGAGGAGGCAGAGCAGAGCTGTGATACCCTCCCTGACAAAGCGGAGCAGTGGATGGGAAGACATCCAGAGCCCTGGAGCATCCCAATCCCAGCTCTGTGGCTTTTGCAACCAGCACACTGCTAATAAATTTATTAGTGAGCAGATCACATCCCTGTGGTTCCAACCCAGCCCACTCCTCCACAGGCACTTTTTGGAAGAGGCAAAGAAGCACAGACCACCCAAAAAGACATCATGCCTGCTCCCCTCTGAACAGCAAAGGTGGCAGGGGGAGCTGTGCAGGGCACAACCAGCAGTGACCACACACAGCCTGGAGCTCCTGCCCTCTCCTGTCAGCGCAGCAGATGGATTTCACCATGTCCAAATGCATCTACAGAGCCAGAGCAGGCAGCAGAGCTAGGGCAGAGGAGCAAAGGGCTTGGCAGGAGACATCCGTGCCCCAAACAGTGAGCCCTCGCCTGCCCCCAGCACCCCACAGGGCTGGGGGCTCACACCACGCCGCCTCCCATCCCCACCGGAGCCAAGGCAAGCCTCACAAAAGCACAATGGAAGGAAAAAAGCCACACCAGCTGCCACCCCCTTTTCAGGGACCACTCAGCCAAGCAAAGAAAGGCCTCATCCCCGAGCTGCAGGATGCTGCTCGCAGGCGTCGCTCCCAGGCTGCATCTGCTTGTTTTTATTTACGGCCACCTCCGCGCCGCTCTGCCCAGCCGGAGAGATTCCAGCCATCTGGAATCTCATCTTTGACTCGCTCCGAGAAACGACGCCCTTTGAGCGCCCAAACCGAGGGATGCTCCGGGGAGCTGCCTCCGAGCGGCCGCGGGTTGTGTGTCCCCACACAGAGTGGCACATGGGGACCATCACCCAGCACCACGGGGGTCCCAGCCCCAGCAGCATTGCCTCGGTGCCCGTGTCCGAGCCCACCGAGCCCAGGGCAGCGCTGTCGGCACCGGGAGCTCCCACGGCAGCGCGTTCCGGCGTGCGGCTGCGCAGGGAAGGACGAGGTCAGAATAACTCAGCAGCGAGAGGCACCGACATCTCTCTTCTCAGCCATCTCACAGAGCCTACAGGACACGTAGGAGAGCGTAGGGATGGCCAGATCTCTGGAAACATCCCAGCCTGGATCTGCGAGGCTCGGCAGCACGAGGGCAGTCAAGGCAGCATCACCTGAACGGGCCCCGGAGCACCCATGGGTGTCCCAGCCCCTCACCCTGGGGCTGCCCGGACCCCCCACACCTCAGGGTTTGCTTTAAGGGTCTGCAGCAGCCCCAACAGGCCCTGCCCCAGGAGTCCAGGGCTGAGGTGCTGCTCTGGAGGGGTTTCAGGGAGGTGGTCAAGGCTGAGGATTAGGACTGACAGAGGAACTGCTCCCAGAGAGATTCCTGGAGAACTGAACCAGCTGACACCACGGTTTGAACTACCCACAGCCCCAGCCCTTTTGGCAGACTGTATATATGTAGTACAGCTGTGCACCACCATAAATTGGCCATTCCATGGCACACAGGCCCCAACCAGCCACGTCCAATTCCAGTATCCAATCCAGCTGGCAGCCTTCACCAGTGGTGTTCCCCAGGGACCAGTGTTGGAGCCACTCCTGTTTCATATCTTTATCAATGAAGGGGATGAGGGGATCGAGGGCACTCTCAGCAGAGGACAAGTCGGGTGGGATGTCGATCTGCTGGAGGGCAGGAAGGCTTTAGAGGGGGATCTGGACTGGCTGCTCCCAGGGAACGAGGGACAGGACAAGAGGAAACGGCCTCAAGTTGAGCCAGGGGAGGAGCAGGTTGGATACTGGGAAAATTTCTTCACTGAAAGGGTGGTCAGGCACTGGCACAGCTGCCCTGGACAGTGGTGGAGTCACCACCCTGGAGGTATTTAACAGATGTGTAGATGTAGCACTTGGGGACAGGGGTCAATGGTGGCCTTCACAGTGTTGGGGGAACAGTTGGATCCCACAGGGCTTTTCCAACCTAAACCATTCTATAACTCTAATATTCACCAAAACCAGCTCATACTTCCCATTAACAACCTTTTTATGAATAAAAATTCAAGGCATAAATTACTTCAGCATTCAGCAACATCTGCATGAGTCAGGAGGTGTTTCCAATTTCCAGCATTAGCAGTGGAAGGGAGAACATGATTTCCAAGAGTTTTGTCCTTACGTGTTGGCTTTCATTGCTGCAGAATCACATTCCCAGGTTTTGGCACAAAGCCCAACCCTTTCATCAGGGCTGTGGTCACTCTTAAACTCAGTTGTAGAAGCAAGCAGGTAAAATTCCACCAAACTCTGAAGTGACAGAGGTGCCACCAGTCCTGGAGAGGGCACTAAGCTGAACTCACTGACCTCCTCCAGTAGCTGTGGAACATGGACAGCACTATGACCTACTGGAAAAGAATCAGCAATTCACAGCCAGTACTTTACAGATTCACAGGCATGGCTAAAAAGTAATTTGGTGAAAAACAACAGGATGACTTAATTCATCTGAAATTAATTTCTTAACAAGTGGCACCACCATTTTTACAGCTCCGGTACAGACCAGAGCTTCCTGTGGACAGCAGAATGGGCTGCAGCCACAGCACTCAAATCCCCTCCCCACACCACTGTGTATTCACCAGGGTTGGCACTCACAGAGGTCTCTGTCAGGATCACCACTGACACCAAGCCCTGGGGATGCTCCTCAGTGTCTGTGTGACTGTCCCAGGAAGCTGTGTGCAAAAGGGAAGGAAAGCCTGAGGCAAAGGAGGTGATACAGGTGGCACCACAGCTCCCACAGCTGTGTCATCAGGACCAACACATGAAAATCAAGGGACTCTGTGAACTGGTAATCCTTCAAATCCTACTGCACCACCTACAAAGAGGCACTCATGGAATCTGCTGGTTTGGAAGGGACCTTCAAGGATCCTCCAGTCCAACCCCCTGCCACAGGCAGAGACACCTTCCACCAGACCAGGCTGCTCACATGGTCAGGAATGCTCAAAGGTGAGAATGACATTTCTTTGGTGCTCTTGCCTAGACCCTGTCAAAGAACCTCAGCATCCTCCAGGTGAGACACTGATACTCCAGAGGCAAACATCCTCCAGAAATCCAAAACTAACAGTTGTTTCATACACAAACCCAAAGTCTGGCAGGACTTGAAGGAAGACCAGCAATGGCAGATAAAGAGTTGGTATTAGCAAACCAGCAGCACACAGCACAGCAGCAAGCTCCTGAAAACTCACAGGACAATGTGAGCAGAAGACCTTATTTTTCAGTTAGTTCCCATGAAAAGAAGCCTGAGTCTGTAAGTATTCACTAGAATATGAAACACTGCACTGTTAACAGAAAGCCCAGCCTCATCCTGCAGATTCCAACACTGCGTGGCCAGGTCTGTCCCCTGCACCTGGGGTGGACACCAAGGTGCCAGCAGCAGGGAGGAGGCACCTCCATTAGAAGGAGAATGCTGGCCTAAGATGAAATGAACACAATTTGTGCAGGAGATTTGGAATTTTATGACCCAGTCAGGACCCAGTTCAGTGGAAGATGTCCCAGTCTATGGCAATGGTGTTGGATGACATGGTCTTTGAAGGTCCCTTGGTGACTGAGAGGAAATGTATCCTTATCCTGAGCTCTCCATAGCTGCTGCATCAGAAGGACTTGCCATTCTCCTCTGGATGCCCCCAAGGACATTTTTTGGCCAGCAGATGTCTTGGGCTCCACTCACTATTTCCAACACTCCTGCAAAAGCTGATGGAGGAAGAGCCTCTCCTGCCAGAGGAGTGTGGCTGCATTGCCATGGGAAATAGTCAGAGCATCACTGAAGAAGGTTGAAATTTGCTTCATGTGGAACCCGAGCACTCAGAGGTCTGTCTGCTGTGGCTGCCCCATCCCTGGAAGTGCTCAAGACCAAGCTGGATGGGGCTCAGAGCAATCTAGTCCAGTGGAAGATGTCCCTGCCCATGGCAGGGCATTGGAATGAGACGATCTTTGAAGGTTCTTTCCAACCTAAATCACTCTGTGAGCTCACCACACACCACAGCCTGTCCCCTGCTCACAGACATAATTTTGGGGGGCAAGGCAGCACCCCCAACTGCAGCATCAGCCGCATCCCTGCCCACTGCAGACAGCGGCTCAGGCAGCCTATGGCACATGGCCCCTGCCCTCTCCCCTTCCTCCAGCTCAGCAGAACTTTCTACTCCTCGTGCTTGCAGAGTTGCCTCATTTCATATTTTCCCCAGCAAAGACAGCCCTGCTGGCTTTGTGCCTGGTCTGGTCCTGACACAGCATCGCTCCGTCTCCGTTTCCCACGCCGTCCTCTGCTGCCTTCCCCTCCCCACACATCTCCTGGAGGATCATCCTGCAGACACCACGGTCCAAGGACACTCAGCTGTCCCCTGGTGCAGGTGTGCTCAGGTCACCTGGAGCCAGGACAACACTGCATGCTCTGTCTTCCTGGGTCTTCCACTCGGGCTCACTCACCTCCTTTTTGTTAATACACGTAATTTTCTGGAAGCAGCAATTTATCACAGTACTTAGCTTAATGAGCCTTACTGTACATGTTCTGCCTGTAGTGATAATTTTGCATATTTCCTGAGAAATTCTTGTTAACAGGGAGATACATGGCAAAACAAACATTTGTACAGCTTCCGAGCAGCTCACACACAAAGACACTGCAATTAAAGCAACGGGAATGAGGCTGAACCCCTTTGGCTTCAGCCCTCTCAGACATCCAGCGTGCAGCCAACAAACCCGGATGCACTTACTGCTCTTTGGTGCCCACAGACTGGCACCAGGTCTCAGAGGGCCAAGAGTATTCCCGTGTTCACGTTGACTTCAGTGGGATCACCAAACCCCCACGCACCAGACCTGAGGCTTCACAGCACATACCAAGGGACCCTGAGGCTCAGGATCCCCACCAAGGTCTGTCTGTCCCCTCATCCATCACCCCCTGCAGACACCAGTCCCCTCCTGGGCTGAGGACATGACACACCACCCAGAGCTGACCTACAGGCTGGGCTTTGCCAGCTGCCATGTTTAAAGCACATCAAAGGGTTTTCCCAAATTTTGGTGTGCCCTGTCATGGTGCGTGCCCGCTGCTGCAAACCATGTCCCTACAGCACGGGGGCACCTGGGACCCCACAGCTGCTGGGGAGCACTGGAACATCCCACTCCAGAGTGTGAGGGACTCATCTATGTCGCCCCTGTCACCTTCCTCCATGCCTGGCCAATAACCCCTGGACTCACAGGTGTCTCACCTCACCCCATCGCACCCCAGGACCCCCAGGACACAGACAAAGCACCTTCCCTGCCCTGGACCCTGAGGGCAGCCATGGTGCATGACCTGCCATGGCAGTTCTGCTCCACCAGCCCCAAAAAACGAGCATTCCAGCATCACTGCCCATCCTGCCATGCCCAGCCAGAGCCAAGCCACCGGCTGTCACCCACCATGTGACAGTCCCACTCCCGACTGAGAGGGACCCAAGCCCAGCTGAATTATTTACGTGACCCTTTGGGTCGAACAGGAGAGCTCGGAAGCACGCAGGGCAACCCAGAGGGCTAAGAAAAGGGAGGAAGATGGCATTTAGACAAGGAAATACATCCATCTCCAAGGTGTGTAGGGATTTCTGCAGCAGGGGGGGCTCTGGAAGAGATGGAGACAGACAAGATCCGATTTGTGCAAACAGCAACTGTGGTCGACTTCACAATTGTGTCCCCAGGAGAGAAAGCCTCAGTGGGAGCAGCACGGAATTAACGGGAAGGGATGGAGGGAGGCCTGGCAGCGAGTCCTGGGGCACCGCTGCACATCCTGCCACTGCAGGAGGGGAGAGGGTGGATCCACAGAGCTGGACCTGGAGCCCACCTCGCTTCCTCTCTCCTTTTATTTTTAATACCCACCTCCTGCAACTCCCACGGGCAGGAGGCAGCTCTTGGAGCCGGGATGTGGCTGGCGGGAGCCAGCTGGGGAGGGCAGTGTGATGGCACAAACACACGGGCATCAAAGGAGAAAGGCACCCAAAAACAGCTGCTGGAGAGGATGACGGGCACAGGAGGAAAGGACCCCAGAAAAAGATGCCCCTGCCCACAGCTGGGTGGTTGGATTGTACAGTTCCTTCTAACCCAAACCACTCTGTGATCCTATGACACTGGCACATTTCCCTCACTTCCTCCTGCTCTCAAAACATCATTCATAATTATTTTACCATTTAGACCTGTGTCACGGCCTGGAAATCCAAATGGTTCACCCAGACTGAGCTGGCCCCTCCCTGGCAGGACAGAGCAGCATGGGACTCTAAGAATCTGCCCTGCACACACCATCTCATCGGAGCTGCTTTTAGAGGTGTTGGGGAAAGGGACCAGCTCCAACCCAGCTCCAGATGGGCAGGAAAGACCACCCATGGCCAGAGCTGTGGCATCTACACAGGAGCAGCAGTGAGCAAAGCTCTGCTCGGCCTCATCCCAGGCATCCTGCATGGCCCATCCTCAGCTGTTCTCCTCTTCAACAAGAGGACATTTCAGCCACAAGCTAAATTTCCTGTGCCTGGTTCACAGCAGGCCTGGGGACACTTTGCCCACCAAGGGCACTGGATAAGCCCCCGTGAGTCTGATCCCAACCAGAGCCTGAGGTTCAGAAAAGAGCTGGGATTAGCATTTTGAATTTCAAGTACCATTTTAAAAATCCCATTAAGACATGGAGCTCTTGTTCTGCACAGCAGTGACCGCCCTGCATCCCCTCCTCTTCTCCAACAATGCCAGCTCTTTTTATATTAATCCCTCTTTTTTATCCTCCCTGGCAGAATTCAGACACTGCATTAATACAGAAAGAAGCGGCCCAGGCTATTAATGAGGCAGCACAGAGAAAACAAGCCCAAACGCTCCTGACTCTGTCCACTGCAGCATCTCACTCCTCCCTGGTGCCTGTCACCACAGAGGCTGTAAATCCACGCTGCAAATCCACGCTGCCCACGCAGTGCCCCGTTCCCTGCAGCCCTGCCAGGGGAGCACCCACTCAGATCCGGGGCATCCGGATGCTGGGAAGCAGACCTCCATTCCCAGGAGCCCCCCAGGAAGGATGCTGCACCCTCAGCACGAGGCTGGTGAATAAGGAGCAGCAGCGGGAGTGAGGCGAAAACACGTTTTATTTTTCTGACAGTGTATTTAAAGGAATGGAGAGATTCTAAAATACTCCATGGCATCGCTTCTCAGCCAGCAGCGGCTGCCAAGAGGACATTCACGAGGCTGGTTTTTACTATTATTATTAAAAAGCCTATTTTCCAATCCCATTTCACAGCCTGCGCTGGTGGTGGAGACAGAGCCCCATGTTTGGGTGCTTTCCAGGCAGAGCCGGGGGTGCAGCTGTTCTTTATATAGCCCCTTCCTCCTCCGGCATCCACAGCCACCCCTGGGCATCAACAGTCACCCCTTGGCATCACAGCTGCCCAACCACCCCGACAGCCACCCATGAGCCCCAAGAGCCGCCCCTCGGTCCCTTGCTGGCGTCAGCCCAGCTCCATCCTCCTGGCGTTTTCCGGACCGAGCCAAACTCCCGGCCGAGCGATCCCGGTGGGATCCCAGCCAGCCTGGCCACCCAGGACCGTCCTCACTGCCCCTCGCTCCACAGTGTGCTCCCCCCCACGGGACAGATCCCCCCTCGCTCCTCTCGATGATGAAGTCATCAAAAAAACAGCAAAAAAACCCAAGAAAAAGCAGCAGAGCGAGGGCCGGGGGGTGACACGGGGTGGGGGCTGGAGCATCGCCCCGGGATTCAGGGTTCTGCCACGCTGGTCATCCCCGCTGCTCCCACGCGTGGACAGGAGCAGCCCCGCGGCCCCGTGGGTGCAATGGGGGTCTGGGGCACGGGGGGCTCCTCCAGCGATGCCCCACGCGCGCAGCCGCCGCCTCGGCCGGCTCGTGGGGCTCGGGGCTCCGCGGGACTCGGCACCGGCTGCGGCCGCACTGACAGCCCCCTCGGACACCGCCGGTGGCGGCTCCGGGAGGTACCGGGCGGGATCCCCGCGGAGCAGCGGCCCCGGGTGCTCCCCGGCCCCGCCGCAGCGGCTGCGCCCGAGGATGAACACGCAAAACGGGAGCCTGCCGCGCTGTGAGCTGCGCGGGCACGGGAGAGCGCGGCGCGGTCACGGATGAGCCCGACACGGCCACGGTGAGCGCGGCACGGCCATGGCGAGCGCGGCATGGCCACTGATGAGCCCGGCACGGCCACGGGAGAGCGCGGCGCGGTAACGGATGAGCCCGGCACGGCCACTGATGAGCCCGGCACGGCCCCGGTGAGCGCGGCACGGCCACTGATGAACTTGGCACGGCCGCGGTGAGCGCGGCACGGCCAGGGATGAGCCCGGCACGGCCCCGCCGCCCGCGGGCAGCCCTCGCACAAACACACGCCTGTATCCGGTTTTCCCGGCGGTGATGTCGCTCGGCCGCCGGTACCGCGCAGATCGGATG
>VWZD01002249.1:0-27877 GCA_013396695.1 Sakesphorus luctuosus | reverse complement strand
CTCAGGTGGGGT
The DNA here is from genome assembly GCA_013396695.1 of Sakesphorus luctuosus. Taxonomy (NCBI): domain Eukaryota; kingdom Metazoa; phylum Chordata; class Aves; order Passeriformes; family Thamnophilidae; genus Sakesphorus; species Sakesphorus luctuosus. Next base: position 27,865 of record VWZD01002249.1, on the reverse strand, counting down.
CGGGGGGGGTTCTCAGGAGTAGCCACGGGGGGGACACAGGGAAGAAATGAGGGACATGGGAGGACAATGGGGAGACATGGGGGGACATAAGGGGGACATGGGGGAGACATGGCGGGGACAGGGTTTAAGTGGTCGTTTTGAAACAACTACTGGAGGCTGATGATTGGCTCAATATATTTAAATGTTGTCCAGGGGCTGGAGCAGCAGAGGAAGGCTCCTGGCAGCGAAGGGAACCTCTGGGCTGCTTTGCCTCTCCCCCCCTGCTGCCATTTTAGTAATGCTCATTGTCCTCCCCAGGTGCAGCCCACTTTCTCTGCAGTTAATGTCAATATTTCAATGCAAGGCAGAGTGGAGCTGACCCGAGAAAAATCCCACTTCATTGGATCAGTCAAGAAATAAGTGCCCATGTGCCCTGTTCCTGCACTGGAATGATTGCTTTGGGTTGATTGAATTCTCTCACTGCCTTGGTTCGAGCAGGTTTTTAAGTGAACCCAAGCACTGTGTAGGCTGGAGGTGCTTCCCTTTCTCTCTCATCTGTCAAAATCGTTTTCTAGAGTAACACAAAATATCAGGAAGGACTGATGGAATCAGACTTTGCTGTAATTTATTCACAAGTGCTCGTACTTAAAAATAAAATCATCTGACTTTCACAACAGTTGGGAGGATTTCTACAATGTGTGAAAGTGAAACTTGTCTCGGAGGTGTGTGATTCTGGATTGGTCCAAGCTTTCCAGACCTGAGAAGGAGAGGATCCTTTGGGAAGGTGGGAAAGGTGCATTTCCCGTGACTTAATGTGACCTTAAAAAGCCAGAAAGGTCAAGCTGGACATCAAGGTCTAGTCCCAGCTTTTCCTCAGGCAGCATCGCTGTCACTTAAAGCCTGAGAGATGTTTTCCAGCCTGTTCCTTACATGAAGACAGAGACTACAGATCCTGCCTATCAGATGTTTTACTTTTTCTGGTGGAGATTTTCCTGTGCAGAGCACTGGCAGTGGCAGCTCGTGCCTGAGCCTGTTGTCAGGCTGGAGGTGTGAGGAGGAGGAAGGAGCCTGTGATTCCTGCCAGGTGGTTATGGTTTCTCTGGGAAGTTCCTGTCCCACACTGCCACTGCCTGGGAGATCTTGTTCCCACTACTCATGTCCTTGTGAGCACTGTGATGCTCTTACAGCTCTGGACAAGGCATCAGGAATGGGAAACCAGACAAGCTGCAGACCAAGGGAAAGGCCACTGTTTCCTGCTGCTGCTGCTACTGAAAACACAGCCCTTGCAATGTCTGACTTTTTCCACTACAGCTATGCTCAAAAGGGTTGGATTGCCTCCCTCTTCCTCTTGGTCACCTCTTCTTTTCCTTTTTCCTTTCCCCTCTCCTGTCTTTTTCAACCAGCCCAGGCCCAAAGGGCACAGATCTTCCATATTTTCCATCCCAGTCCACCTTTCTGGGTGTCCTGCCTCAGCTTCTGCAGGCTGTGGCACAGTTCCCCTTCCTCACATCATCTCCTCTCTACTCACTGATGTGAACTGGCCCCAGAGTGGGGACAGCAGTACTCAGAAAAGCCATGGCACAGCATCGTCCTGTCCTTGGACACGAGGGATTACAGCCCCTGTGAGCTGTCCAAAAGCAACTTTTTAGTGGCTGTTGGCATGGAGACAAGCATTTGGAGTAATCACCGCTGGCATCATCCCTGCTGTCCTCGTGCAGGGAGGGGGAACATCTGGATCCACCTGTGACTGTAGTCACAGAGGCCTTTCCCTGCGCTGTTCCTGCCCTCCCTGGCACATCCCTGTGGGCACAGGCAGAGGGGTGCTGAGATAAGATCCTGTCTCTCCCTTGCCACAGGACTTGGCCTGTGTTCTTGGCAGGAAGAACTCCTCCCTGGCTTCTCCAGCACTGCTGTGCTCAGTGGCTCCAGTCTGTCCCTCCCTGAACAGCTTTCCAGTCTATTCCTCGACAAATTACTTCTGGCAGCTGCTCCAGGATCTCTGTCCTGTGCCTCCAAAGGGAATAATGTCCCTGGAGTGACAGCAGTGGCTGCAGAATGAATGAATGAGCAGCTTCAGGTGGTTTCTGAGCTGCAGCCAAGCTGCAGGTCTTGCAGCCCCCACTCAGGGCTGAGCTCTGGATTTCCATTGTGTCTGCACTGGCAGCCTCACTCTGAGCCAATGAGGTCACCCCAGAGCCTTCTCTTCCCCAGGCTGAACAATCCCAACTCTCCCAGCCTCTCCTCATGGCAGAGGTGGCTCCATCCCTCTGATCCTCTTGGTGACCTCCTGTTCCAGCTGTGCACACCTGGTGGACTCACAACCTGGCCTGCAGCTGGCTGGGCTCAGAGCACAAATGCCAGTTGTGATTAAAAGATCAGTGACATTTTCATACATGTACATGTAAATTTGCTAGTTTAATTTATAAAAGGGCAAATTCAAAGAACATTTGCTGAAGGCTCTCTCCAAACCAGCATTTATCAGCACCACTTTATTCTGTCAGGCCAAGGAGGCTGCAAGCACAAAGGCAAAGAACTCCAGAGTCTCTTACTTTGGAAGAATTGCTTGCTTGGTTCTAATAATTTTTAAATTTTCCTCTCTTGAGTTTTAAGTAGCAAAATAATATTTTTATGAAAATCTTACTGCATCTCTGTGTAACCCTAACACTCAATACACCAAATCCTGCCATGTAACTGTGCTGGGCAATGAGTCAGGAACTTGATCTCATAAAAAAAATCCACCTAACAGGATATGCCATTGGCATCATCTCAATAAGAAAGGTGTTTTTAACTTTATTGATTAAAAAAATGTGACTCTTGTACAAACCAACATAGCACTGTCAGTCTGAAGGGACTCTCATCCCTCTGAACTTGAGACAGGAATAAAAATAGGGCAAAAGAAATGAGAAAACAGAGGAAACTGGCTACACACGAGCTTCCCCAGGAAGCACCAGAGTGTTCTGCAATCAGAGAAGGAACAATGAAGCACAGCTCAAATGAACAGCTCGAGCAGTTCAAAGTTCAGCTGCTGTGCAAATGTTATCACCTGCTCTTGCTGCCTGCAAACCTTCCAGCCCCAGCCAAAGCTCTGTGATGAGCTAAGAGGAACGTGTGTTTTGTGTTCCTGAACAAAGAATCCTCCTGCTCATCACTGCAGAGCCAGAACTTCTGGGCATACACAAGGAAATGCAGAATGTAACCCTTTTGTCTGGTTCTCCCTCTGTCAAAAGTCCTTCCTTTGCTTTCATTTCATATATTCCATGTGGCAGAGAGCTCTCTCTCTACGAATGAATCAGTCTGGAGGCAGAAGTGAAAAAATTCATTTTACTATGGATTGCTCTATAACAATTACCAGCACTTCTCAAGAAGTTATCTACTCATTTCATTAATATCAAACAGCATCCGTGCCTTGACCTTCAACATCACTCTCTTCTTTAAGAAGAAAACTAAATTTACCAAGTCATCTCAATTTTTCTCATTATTCACTATTATATCCCTGAAAAGATGTTACAGGGTTCAAAGGTGCCATGTCAGTATTTCACTCTGCTCAGCAGAAATGGGAACAATTGGCTCTATTGTTACAGCCCGGTAACAAAGAGCCTTGCAAAAAATGTGCTCCTTCCACAGGTACCTGTGGAAATGCAAAGATTCTGGGTCTGGAGGTGTTAAGATTCCTTCCCCCATCCAGGGAAAACAACAAAGGAAGGGCTTCTGAAGCTCCCAGGAACTGTGCTTCCTTCTGAGGGATGGGAGCTTGGGTTGGAGGGAGGATGCTGAGTGCTCCGGGCAGCAGAGGTGATGTCACAGGTCCTGTGGCTGGGCCATGGAGGAGGCAGAAGGGCTGATGAGGTCCTGAGGAAGGCTCTCCCGTGCCTCCTGCATCCGGCGCCGTGCCCGCTGGAAAGCCTCTACAACACAGAGGGGACAGCAGGGCACAGTGCAGCAGGACAGCCTCGGGGCAGGGATGTGGCACCTCTCCCGGGGCAGCAGTCCCACTTCCTACAACTAAGTAACATCACCTGGCCCGTGCTGCTCTCTGTTCTCCAGCACTGCCTTTGCTCTGCGCACAACGGGATCAGGGACAGGGCCTGTGCCCCAGTGCCACCAGCTGTGCTCAGTGCCAGGCAAGACTCAAGACTGGGCAGCCCCATCTGTGCTCTCACACAGTGGTTAATCCCTCCTGCCTGCTCAGAGCTGATGCCTCCCAAAGTTTCCAGCTTAGAGCAGAATATTAAACCTCTGCCATGGCCTGTGAGAGCTCACAGGGAGCAGAATTACCCCCTCACACCCAGTAATGGATTCTCCTGAAATACCCTGCCCATTCTGTAAAAAGGGGGCAAAAGTGAGAGCATCACTGAGGCCCTACCCAGAACGTTGTAGACAGAGCTCTGCCGGCTGAAGCCTCCCAGGCGGTCCAGGACACTCTGCATGCGCTGCCTCAGGGCACTGCTCTCCAGAAAGGCTCTGCACAGAAGCACAGCAGCAGGTCAGGGCTGCCAACAGCAGCACCAGGGCTGGAGCTCCTGGAGCTCCCTTGGCTGCACTCACCTGGACTGCTGCAGGCAGTGCAGCCGGAACGTGACGCTCCCCGTGGTCTCTGTCCGGAAACCAAAGCGGCTCAGGCGCTTTCCCTGAATGGATGGCACAGGTTAGAGCAACCCCACAAGGAAAACAAGTGTGTCCCTGCAGAGCACAAACTCCTGTGGGCACAGCCTCTCCCCTCCCTGCAAGGACAGACAGTTCCAGGCCATGCTGAGGGCAGGACATAAACACTTGCAAGCTGACAGTGCAGTGCTGGGGGAAGGTTTCAACAACTGCATCAGGGCCTGTTCTTACACAGAGCTGGCACTAAACCTTGCTCATTACACCATCAAGCAGCTCTGTAGTTTTCTTAGGATCATGAAGTTTCTGTCTTCCTCCCACTCATGGGCTTCTCACTTTGGGAAGCTGTTCCAGGCACAGTATAGCCCTGATTCCTCACAGAAACCCAGGGAGAGTCTGTAGCTGGTACTAAATGCTGATCTGACACTTTGCAGACAGGGTTAAATCAAGGTTTTTGTCCCTGCTCCCCCACTTCTCTGAGCTGCTCACCCTTTAGAATGCACAGCTCTGCCTCAGCATTTGCCCATTCCTCTGTTCAGGATCACAGGTCTCACAAAGGAGACATTTCTACAGTGAGAGGGACAGGACCAGCAACTCATCCTTGTTAAATGTGGTCCATGCTGTCCACAGACACCCAAACCCAGGAGCATAATGTCCCACCTCCTGGCAAGAGGCTGCCCTGCAGCTGAGCCCACCTTGAAGGTCGATGGTATCCTGATGTAGGTTAAGTCCTCCAGCTCAGGAGATCCCCCAATGAAAAACCTCCTCATCTCAGCCACTGTCCCCACCTCCACAGGGCGCCACGTAGGGATGGTGAGCTCGTGGGCACCTGGCTCAGGACAAGAGGACAGCTTAGCTGCTGTGACCAGTGATCTGCTCAGAGTCACAGAGGGCCAAATGCTGACCCAAACCACAGCTGGCTGGAAATGGAAACACTGCATAGTATCAAAAATGTTCTACAAACATTTGCCCCATGAGTCAGTCCCTTCCAATCACACAGACTGTGCTGAAAGTACCCCCTGCTCACCAGGAGCACCTTCTCACAACACGAGGGGGTCACCCCAGATCCCATGTGGGACTCAGAGGGCTACTGCCATTGTAAAGATGGACATGCAGCATCACCCCAGAGCTTCATCACACATTTTGTGATGGAACCACAAAAGGAGCAATGACAGTGATACATGATGTGTCTCCAACCAGGGCAGAATGGTGCAGGACGCATCACATCCTTCTCTGCTGTCCCACAGACAACTGACTACCCTCTTCAGTGCACTGAATCCACTCCCAAAAGAACCACTCAACTCCTTGTCCCAGTCAATTAACACAATGTCCCAAGGATGCTTTACCTGGAGATGCTGGCAGCACCAAGGACCCGTATCCCTCCACACGATACCTCTGCCAGTAATCCAGGGACAGGACCTCGAAGTAGAGAACAGGCCACTGAGGGAGACTGTCTGCAAGAAGGAGAGAAGGTCACTACTTTGGTAAGGAGACTATCAAAGTCAAAGAATCACAGAATCATTAAGGCTGGAAAAGACCTCCAAGAACATCGAGTCCAACCTGGGACTGGTCCCCACCTTGTCACCAACACGGAGCACTGGGTTGTCCAACCTAAACCTCCCCGGCACAGCTTGAGACTATTTCCTCTGGTCCTGTCTCTTGTTCCCTGGGAGCAGAGCCTGACCCAACCTGGCTCCCTGCTCCTGTCAGGGAGTTGGAGAGAATGAGAAGGTGCCTCCTGAGCCTCCTTTTCTCCAGGCTGAGCCTGCCCAGCTCCCTCAGCTACTCCTGGTACTCCAGACCTTTTCCTAGCCCTGTTCCATTCTCTGGACACACTCCAGCACACTTCCACCACAGTCATTTTTTTTATTTCTTCTACAATGACTACCAAAGATAAATCTTTGGTAAATTATTTTCCCCTGTAAAATCTGAACCCTCGGATTTGAGGATGAAAACAGAATTATGGATGTTAAAATTAGGGAAAATTCTGTAACAGCAAGTCCAAACTGGGTTCTCAATTATCTTGGAGCAGACAAGGCAATCTTTCATGAAGGATCTGATGCCAACCAGGGGAACCTGTTTATCTCTGGCCTTTCCCAACGTTATTGGGGGATTATAGCCTGGATTCTCCTACAGCTTTCCAAGCACTTCTTTTTTCCACAGTGAAACAAACTCACTGTGTTTCTTCTACGTTGAAAATTCATTAGTGTTGGTTGAATACCCAAATCCAAAGTGTACACTGGATTCAAGTGGCACAGCATGCCACAGAGCTGTCCCCAGCAATTGCATCCACAGCAATGGCACTGGTGAGGAAGCAGCAGGAGCAGGCAGCAGACAAGCCCAGCTTAAAACAGAGCTGAAGTTCGAAGTGACATGAACTATACAAGCATTATACAGGTCACTGAGCGTGTCTACAAACATAAGACTCAGCACAGGGTTTTAGTTGTGTACAAAAAGGCTGCCTGGTTCTCCTGCTGCAGGAATGGCAACACAGCCCAGCACTCAGGGTTTGGGGCAAGCCAAGATCCAGGTGGGATTGCAACTGGATAAAGCTGCCTATAGCAGGACATCAATGGATTCATACACATGCTAAGTGATTCCCGGGCAGGGCAAACACAGGATGTGTCCAGGGGCTGTGCAGTGACAGGGTGAACCTTTGGTGAACCAGAAACATTTCCCTCTGTTCTTGCCTCAACGGGCCAGGCAGCAGGATGGGTGCACTGGGATCAAAGGATTTCAGAAATACAAGGAAACACACCTTCATCTTCTTGGGTGTAAAACATGTCCACACTGAAGGGGTAGCAGAAGTGTGCCACCTTATCCTGGAAAAGGAACAGGACAGAGATAAGATTCCTGAACAAGATAAATCATCACCAGCATTGCAGGGGGCACAGAGAGCAGGGAGAAAGGAACCAATGGTGGAAGGCAGGTAAATTATGCCCAAACATGATCAGTCACATCCCACTAACAAACACCTGGCTGGGGACAGACCTGGATACACTCCCTAGTGCCATGTGGATGGAACAGGCTGTTAAAAATAATGGAAAAGGGGAAACAGTAACACACTTCAAATGACAACTCAGTCATTTGCATAACTTCTGGATTGCCACAATCTTTACAGGAGCCAAGACAAGCACAGTACCTCAAACAATGGTATTATTGAAATGTATGACAATTAGTTTTGTAATATGCAAACTAAATCACATAAAAGACATCAAAAAGCCAATAAAATTCAAATTTTCTAGAGAGGAGCTGGTGACAGAACAGAACCAACTTCCCAGATAAGAAGAGTAATTCATTTTGGGAAATCAGTATAGAGACTGTGTGCATTCCTGCCTCAGGCAAGCCAGAACAATGATTTGTTAACTCAGAGCACTGGAGAACACAAAAATCAAAGCTCAGAAGGCAAAACCAGTCATCCAGAAGGAAGAAAAAAGTGAGGTTCCAGAGACTGCTTTGGAGTCGTTTCATTTGGTTTAGTTTTATTAGGACAGTAGTCCCCAGGAAAAATGCCAAGTGTAATTAGAACAAGGAGAATCCCAAACAATCACGTCAGGACGTTTTCCGTAGTTTGTTATACATGTTCCACTCCAGAGACTGCCTGTTCAAACTGCTCTGCAAGTCTGAAAGTGTCCTTACCCAGCCCACTGTCTTGGTGGCACAGGTCTGTGTCACTCCTGAGAGCTGCTGGAACGGGGGGCTTGACCACTCTGGGGGAAGAGAAGGTGAATGCAGTGGTGAAGGCTTGGGGTGAGACCAAACTCACAAACCAGAGCTGCAAAAAGGACAATGTCAGTCCTCAGTGACTGAGGAAACAAGTAACATCACAACACTGAATTTAAAGAATCACAGAATCACTGAGATGGGGAAAGACTTCCCAGACCACTGAGTCCAACCTACCCTGTCCCAACCTTGTCCCCCAGCCCAGAGTACTGAGTGCCATGTCCAGTTGTTGCTTGGACACTTCCAGGGGTGAGGACTCCACCATATCCCTGGGCAGCCCCTTCCAATGCCTGACCACTCTTTCCATGAAGAAATTCTTCTCAATGTCCAACCTGAACCTCCCTGTCCCTTGTTCCCTTGATCCTGACCCCCCTGCTGTCAGGGAGTTGCAGAGAGAAAGGTCCCCCTTGAGCCTCCTTTTCTCCAGGCTGGGCCCTTCAGCTTCCTCAGATGCTCCTCATCAGACTTCCCCTAGGCATGTCCCACCCTGCCCTGTTCCAGGCACTGGCTGCTCCTCAGAACACCCTGTGAACTGTCCACAAAAAGCAGCAACTCATCTCAAAAGAAAAGCAGAACCTCATCCAAATGTACTGAGTAGCAGAAGTGGTTTCCTTTGGATAAATATCCAGCCAGAGCCATAGCTCCAGGGGAGCTAAACATGCACCAGGATGTGCATGTCGTGCTGGGAGCTTTATTTATCCATCAAAATGTACTATGTCAGTGTCAGTACAAACCAGGGTGGTGAGCACTGAAATCAGACAAGGTCACTGCTGTGATGGAGAGGACAGGAAGGTTGTTCTCTGCAGGATAAGGAATGAACTTTGGATAGACTGGCCACCAGTATCTCTGTGTCCCAGCCTTAGCTGGAAGTGATGAGAGGGGAAGATGTTACTTTCTCCCAGGCATGAGTTTAGTTCAAATAGTTGAGTTCTGCCATCTTAGTTCTGAACACCTCTAACTGGATCCCAGACCCAGCATTAACTTTTGATGACTCCCAGAAGAGATGGTTTGATCAGACCATCTCTGCTTCATTCCTTGAACTGCTGTGATGTGGTTGGAAATGGGAATACTTACGGTTAGGCAGCTCCAGGAAGAAATGCACATAAAGGTTGTCATACTCATAGCCTTGAGCTGAAACTGAGAAAAAAAAGAGAAAGAATTTCAGCTGTTTGCTTCAACACAAACTCCTCCAGCACGCACTGTAGACTTCTGGGAGAGCCAGCAACAATAACCTCAGGGACAACCAGTTACTGCTGGAAGCTGGGAAAAGCCACGGTCTTCAAATTAATGGATGACCCTCAGAGAAGATTCCCTCTCCAGACTAGCTCTGTCTCCATATCACCAACTGCATGAGGGAGGTCATGTATTTATTTGGTTTATTTGGGAAATTAATAGAGATTATAGCAATCTGCTCTCCTTTTTTTCAGATTTAGTCTTCCTAGAACAGCTGCAGTATTTGTAATCTCTAACTTGTAAATGCCTCTGAAGGGGTTGGTCTGCAGAAACAGGGAGGAGAGGGAAGTGAAGGATTCTAGGGAGAGAATCAACCCCTCTGGACTGGCCTATGATCCAAGAATCCATGGATCCTTCATAGCCTCAGCCATCCCAGCACATCCACATTTGTTTAGAATAAGGACTCACCTATTTCTCCATTCACAAAAAGTCTCAGAGTACCAGGAAGAGGCTGGAAAAACGAGCAGAAAAACAAGATAAGAGCTCAGTGACCACTGGTGGAACCTCGACAATCCCCTCCCAACAGCATCTCAGACAGGTATTTAATGGCTATTTGGACATGAATGATTTACTGTGCTGGCCAGGGAGTGAAGAGTCCCTCTGGGGAGAGGCTCTAAAGAGACCAAATGCCCAAAATCCCAGACTGCAGGAGTTCACTATTCCATAAATCAGTCTCTTACAGACTTCAAGATGGATATAACACATAGTGAAAGGTTACTTGCAGACATCATAGTCCTGTTCCTCTTGCTCTTGCCCAAGGTGGGGAAGCAGAGGGAAGCACAGGATGAGCTCAGACACTCTATCCAAGAACTGGAAAGTACAACTTCCATACTTTGACAAACAAAATTTGAACAAAAAAAGATTGCAGTTTGGGTAACTCAGTGAGAAGGGAAGTTATGCATGAGTCTAGGGCTGAAAAGGGGCGTAAAGTGGCACATAAAGGTGTTTGACACTTAAGAAGTTAACAGCAATCACTGGCCTAGAAGGTATAAACCCTCCTTCCTTCTGAAAATACTCCAGTCACAAGCCCTGAGGCACTGACACAGCCTCACAGAGACTGCAGTGTTCAGGATGGATCTCTGCAGACCCCAAACCCACTGCAACTTGTCCCTTCTCACCCAGTTTGCTGCTGGAAGCCCCAAAGTAAAAGCTGCCAACACTCCTCCCAGAATGAAACAGTCTCTGGAGATTGTGGTGTGAGTGGCAGCCACGTGAGCCAGGTCACCAGTGCCCAGAGGCAGCAGAGGCTCCAGCCCCTGCCAGGAGCTTCTGGAACTCACCATTTCAAACTCTGAGCCCACGAGCCCGTTGAGGTAATCCCTATGCCGACTGTAGAGCTGGAAACAACAACAACAAAAACGTGTATTTTGATTATATTGGTTGTTATATCAAAAATTGTGGTGGATATAATTTAAACTGAAGTTGCTGCCAGGCTTAGCGCATGGCAGGGTGGGGTTTAATTGTTACAGCAGATACAGAGAATGTAAGTATCTAATAGAATAAAGATGCATAACTGCTAACCCTGCACAGAACTTCAGCAAGAGGAATACCAAGGGAAGAGTTTGCCCACTGCTCAAAAGGGAAGGAAAAACACTGACAGGTGACACGAGAAAGGCACAAATTTGGGTGGTTTCTTGCATCAGTTCTCACTCCATAGATCACTGCAGGCAGAGGCAGGATAACTACAGACAAGGTGTCTATAAAGAGTAAGGAATGACAAAGCCAGGGAGTATTTGCTGGAGTTCTCAAATTCCTGGGCACGATAAGGCTCCCTGCCAGTGACATTTTGCCCCCTCAGGTGTGCACAGCATTAGCAGTTACACCCGTATGAGGGTCTGGGCTGCCTCTGTCACTCAGAACTAGTGAATACACTCAGTGGCTCGTCCTTACATCTCTGAACATGCGCTGCTCACGCTCCTCCTCCTCTGGCTGCACCTGGGCAGAGGCATTCTCGATGGTGTATTCCCACACCTCTCGTTTCTCTCCATCCAGCTCGATCCTGCAGAGCCCCAAAACACACCAAAAAACACCCCCATTATGCAGAGAATAGGCACAGGCACCAAAGGGGCCCTCCTGACCCAGCAGTGCCCCCTGACCCAGCAGGGACCCCTCCACCAGGCCTCTGCAGTGAGACAAAGGCATTCCCAGCTCTCTCCTTCATCCCAAGAGCCTGCCAGCATCATTCCCTCAAAAAAGGGAGACTCGTTTGTGCCAACAAGCACAACAAGGGGATGTAGTGACAGGACAAGGGGGAATGGCTTCCCACTGAGCAAGGGCAGGGTTAGATAAGATATTGGAAGCAATTCTTCCCTATGAGGATGGGGAGGCCCTGGGACAGGTTGCCCAGAGAAACTGTGGCTGTCTCATCCCTGGAAGTGTCCAAGGCAGTTTGGATGGGGCTTGGAGCAACTTAGAGGAAACAGCCACTCCAGCCCCCAGTCCCAGCCCCAGGACAGATCCCAGCCCTCTCCCACTCACCTGTAGGCTCCCTTGGTGCCAGTGAAGTCAGGTTTCACTGTGATCACACCGTTGCCATCCACCTTGATTGTGCAAAGAACATGTTCATACTCCCTGTGACCAAGCCTAAAGGAAGAAATCAAGAAAACACAGTCTAGGCAGTGAACACTGACATCCTTGGAACATTAGAGCCCTGGAACATTAGAGCTGGTAAAGGCACACAGAGATACAGAAGGGAACAAACACACACATACTTTCCTTGAAGCATTTTGGAGGGATACATTCAGCTACCTCCCAAATAAGGAAAGAGGAAGAAAGGAATTGCAGCCTAGGTTACTGAGCTCTTGTAATTGTCTCCCCTTAACTAGTGAAAGAAACAGGAGATTTGAGTAAGGCGGGAAGAGGGGTTTTCTTTTGGGCAAGTAAGATCCCTTCAGGATTTGACTTACTTTCCACAAGGTCCCAAGTCCCCCATGATGTACATGGTCTGGACAGGTGTGTTAATCACATGATTGTTCTTTATAAATTCTTCTGAGGGTTCCCAAGTGATGATTTTTGACTTCAGAGAACTCGCTTCTCTGTGAACAACAGAACAGCACCAGTCACAGCTCAGCTCAGGAGCACCAACCTCTCCATGACAAGGACTCACACTGCTGGATTCCACGTGTGACACAGCTCAAGCCTCCAACTTCCCAGACCAGGCTGATCCACAGCTGGGGCACCAGCACCAGGAAACGTGCATGAGCAAGCTGTGAGCCCCACTTTGCACTCACACTGGCTTACGGTCCTGCCTTCTCCTCCTCACATTGGCCATCCTCTCAGCCAGATATGATGGCACCTCATGTTCCGAGTCAGTTACCTTCTGGCAGAGCTGGAAGACAAAACAGACAGGAACTAGCTTAATTGTACTGGGGCATCCTTCCCAAACACAGTTCTCCTCTTGCAGAACAGGTATGAACACACTCACAGGCAAGCACAAACTTCTCATGACTGTAAAATTCCTTCAGACTCCTGATGGCAAAGCACAGCACCCTCCACCCTGCCAGCTACCTACAGAGCAGTGCTACAAAGCTGAGTCCCTCTGACCTGTCCCAACCATCACCCTGAAGCAGGGACATCCCACCCCATGTCTGGGGCAGCAGGTGAAGCTGCTTTGCAGCAGTGTTTTCTCCTGCACTCAGGTATCTGCCTGGCTTCTGCAGGGCCAAGAACCAACAAATGTTCCCTCTGCAGCAGGCCTGTAGGTTTTGATGGACACTGAGTAACTAAGAGCTGGTACCTCCTCCAGATTGGTGAATCGGTCGTGGTCGGTGTAGGTGAAGATGCGACAGTTCTTCCGACCTCCAGCCTTCTCCAGTTTCCGGATCTCCTCATGGTACTGCCGGTCCAGGGGAGTCTGGCAGGCTGTCTCATTCAGGTACAGATCCACCTCAAACTGCCAGCACCACAGGTAAAGCAAAACAGCTGCCTTTCACCAGAACTGGCAGAGCCACAAACACTTTGCAGCTGAGGTTTCCAAAGCCACCCCAGAGACAAGACTGTTTGGGAATCCTGGCAAAAAACCCGAGCTCTGGAGCAGCTCTGACACTGCTCAGGCATGTGGCAGCCAGCAGCACCCACTGATGCCCACCTGGAAGGGCTTGGACACAGCAGCTCATCCTGAAACAGGGGACCCCACAAGCAGGAGCAGAAAGGTGTCAGGAAACCTCCCCAAGCCTGTCCAGTTCTGGCCTCTTCACTACAGGAGGGACATGGAGCTCCTGGAGTGGGTCCAGGAGGGGCTGTGTGGATGATGAGAGGACTTGAGCCTCTCCCTTATGAGGAAAGGCAGAGGGAGCTGGGGCTGTTCAGCCTTGAGATGGCTGAGAGGGGACCTCATCAATGGCAGTGCCTGCAAGGAGGTGTCAGAGGCTGTACCAGGCTCTGCTCAGGCTTAGCCACAGGACAAGAGGAACGGGCAGGAACTGATGCCCAGGAAGTTTCCCCTGAACATGAGGAATAACTTCTTCCCTGTTATAAGTAGAATGATATAAAATAAAAATGTGTGTATTAAATAATCATTATAGCAGTATGATCCAGTGTAGAGTAGCCAATTCTATTAACATTTGCTGCACGGCGCTGAGTTTCACTGCCTCTTGGCCTAACCACAAACCACATTGCTTAAACTCGTGATGCTTGCCTAAGCTGATTAATCTGCTAACTCAGCTTATAATGTACTAAATAAAGAAATGTTTGTATGATTTAAGACATGTATGTAAGGAATAATAACTACTCAGCAAAAGAAGACCCTTAACCGCAAGATGAAGCATCTGCAAGAGGTCAAACGGAAAATCCCCAAACTACTAAGAGGGGAGGATCGACAAGAAAAGAGGAACTTAAAAGAACTATAAGAGTGGCTTTTGAAATGTTGTAATTTGCTTGTCTGGTGCAGCCTGAGGGCCCGCCCAGCAAGCCCAGCGCTATGATTGCCTACTTACCTTAATAAATCTTTCAAAAATCAATTAAAAATCGATGTTGGCTCAATAATTCGGCCTTTACCTATGACATTCCCTGCGCAGTGACCGAGCACTGAGCAGGTTGCCCAGCAGGGAGGGTGTGGAGTCTTCTCCCTGGGGATATTCCAAAGCCGGCTGGACACACACACAGTGCTGAGCACCACGCAGGGGGTCGGACTGGATGCCCCCAGCGATCCCCTCCCACCTGCACCATCCCGCGAAGTCCCTCTCGGCGCCCGCGCACCCACCTGGCTGAAGAGCTTCTCCTGCCACCCCACCTCGGCCTCCTCCTCCTCCTCGTCCTCCGGGGGCCGCCGGGTGCCCGCGGCAGCGGCCCCGATCACAGCCAGCGGCACCGCGGCCTCTCCGGCGGCGCGGGCGGCCCGGCCGGGGCGTTCGGGGGTGGTGAGGGGCGGCGGCACCTGCGGCAGGAGCGGCCCGGCCGGGGAGACGCGCTGGATGCGGACCCTGCGGGGAGGGAGCGGAGATCAGGGTTGTGCGGGCCGCCGGGGCGGGCCGGGGCGGGCCGGGCCGGGGCGGCGCTCACCGCAGGCGGAGGTTGCGGACGGGATCCCGGGAGCGATACACGGCGGGGTCCCGGGAGCGGTACCCGGAGGGGTCCCGGGAGCGGCACACGGCGCTGCCCCCGCCCCGCACGGCGCCCGCCATGGCCGCGCTCCCTGGAGACGGGCGGGCACGGGGGGCAGCGACCCCGCGCGGCCGGTCCCGGTCCCGCACGGAGCCCGCAAAGCTCCGCCGGAGGGGGGTCCCCACATCCCTCCCAGTGAGGGTCCCCACGGCCTCCATGGTGGGGTATCTCCCACATCGCTCCGTGTGAGGGTCACACAGCCTCTTTGTGAGGGATCTCCCACATTCCTCCACAACAGGCTCCAGGACAAAGCCCCCCATCCCGACAGCCCCACGACAACAGTGAGGGGATGTGCTGCCCCACCACCCCCAGCCCAAACCTGTGTGTGTGAGGAGCTGCCTGAACCTGCCCCTCCCTGTGTATTCCCTACCCCATTCCTAATCAGTCCATGGCTGCCATGGAAAGGACCTCTTCATGGAGACCACCAGCACCCTCACACTGCTGTCGATTTTAGGAGCTCTCCAAACAGACACAGAATCTAGTTTAGAAAGAAGACATTGTTTATCCTGTGCAGGGGGCAGGGTGGAGGTTCCCACAAATCAAGCACACCCAGGCTTAAAAAGTTACATCTTTTATACAGTAACATTCACACGAACTCGCCTATCTAATACACACCCTGCACCTGCCTGATGCAAGTTTATTTGGGTGGGGCAGATTGTCTTTCTCATCCACCCTGACTCTTCGCAAGACCAGACAGGTCCCAATCTGCTCTGCAGCGTCCAGAGCCAACCATGGACACTGCTACACAAGGGATATGATATCACAATCAGAAACTGCAGTGGATACCCGAGATTTCCTTATTTTAACGGGACTCTTGAAGGGTTCAAGTCCACCAGCAGCTACATTAGAGTGTATTGTTGACATCCTGATTCTTGCTGTCACGACAAATGTGGCATCAGCAGTGTGGCTTTTCAAACTCTGATTGTCAAAACCCGGTTGTGAATCTACCACCAAGTTACATCTTTTCTTTCTGTCTCAGCTGCCAACTGTTACTACAGCTTTGCCAAAGTCCATCTGTAATGTGGTGTCTATAATTCCTTACTCTGATATCAGATTTAATAAAGCCGGATAAATAGTGATATGATACTGTTGTATTTGCCTAGGGTAAAAAAAAAAGGTATTTGATGGACATATTTTACAAATTTTCTCAGCTTTCTGCTTTCTGTAATAAACGGCTTTTTCTCACTCTCAGAGCTCTTACATTGGTAGCGACTGGCGTGGAAGTGGAAACTTATGCTAGCACTAAATAGAATACTTTAAAAAATTAAACTACTTGACATACAAATGCAACGCCCCCTGCGTGCGCGGTGGAAAAACCAATGGGCGGGAAATTCGCTCCTCCAAGTACGCGCCAGGCGGGACCGCGCTGGGAGTTCCTCGTCGGGAGCCGCCGCGAAACCCCGCACAGCGCCGGGACTCACCGGGACTCGCCGGGACTCACCGGGACTCGCCGCCCCGGCGCCCGCGGAGCCCCTGGAAGGTCCGTCAGCGCCCGGGCCGGGGCTCCACACTCCCCTCGCCGCCCTCCCAGTGACCCCGCGACCGCTCGGTCGGTGCCCAGCGCTGTGCGAAGCGGGCGGAGCAGAGCCCCAAGATCGAGCCGAACCGGCGGCAGCGCCCGGCGAAGCCGCCTCCAGGGCCAGGGTAGGAAGCGGGACTGAGTGGGGTGAGTGGGCAGAGCAGCCTGTTCCTCGGGGGTGGGCCTGGGCATAGCACCGCTCCCCGTGTCCCGCACCTCAGCAGCCACTGATGGTCCTGCAACTGGCCTGGTGGCACCGGTTGTGCTGCGCCTCTGCTGCACTCCCAGCCTCTCCTTCCCTGCTGGGCCTCCTCCACAGAGGGACCCTGTGAAAACATTCTGGAGACCCACAAACACCTCTCTGCTCGAAGAGGCGCCCCTGGAAGCCTGTGTTCCCTTTTTTTTCCAGGGGATGCGCCTTGGACGAGGCTTTAGGGCAGCGGCTGCGGCCAGAGAGCCCCAGCAGCTCGGCACGAACCCGCCGCTCTGGCTGCCTTTGTACCAGCCCGCTGGGACCAGCCTGTGCCTTGCCAACAGTGATTTTCAGTTTCGTTTTCCAATGTTTCCTCTTTTTCCAGGTCGTCTTCGCGCCGCTGCCGTGTGTGTGTGCCGTTCTTTGGGTGCCCAGAGATGGGCAGTAGAGCTGGGGAAGGGGCTGGAGCACAAGAGCGGTGAGAAGCAGCTGGGGGGCTCAGCCTGGAGAAAAGGAGGCTCAAGGGGGACCTTCTCGCTCTCTGCAACTCTGTGACAGGAGAGGGGAGCTGGGTGGAGATCAGGCTCGTTCCTTCCTGCCAAGGAACAAGTGGCAGGACCGGAGGAAACACCTTCAACTTGTACCAGGGGAGGATATTAGGGGAAATTTCTTCACCCAAAGCGATGTCCAGCCCTGGCAGAGCTGCCCAGGGCAGTGATGGAGTCTCTATCCCTGCAGGGGTTTAACAGACACAGAGATGTGGCACTTGGGGACATGGGTTAGTGGTGGCCTTGGCAGTGCTGGGCAACTGTTGGACTCCATAGTCTCAGAGGAAATTCCCAACCCAAAGGATTCTCTGACACTCAGGAACTGTTTTTAATAATGTATCCTTTCAGCAGCAGGATGGCCAGCCAGGAAGAGCTGCCACTGATTGTCTGCAACACCAACTATGCCGATGTGGTGGTAGATATTGGAAAAGTAGTTTTAGGAGAAAGTGCCAGAAAGAAGACCTCTTTGAATCAGAAAAGACAACGAAGGGACCTTTCCATAGCAGTGTGTGCGTTGCTGAATTCAGGAGGAGGAATAGTGAGGATGCAGAGTGAGGACAGGAATTACTGCTTCAAGAAGCACGGCATTGGTCTGGACATAGAGACCACCCTCAGGGATTGCATCGGCGGCGACGAGATCTGTGAATACTTCGAGTGGATGCAGGAGGGGAGTAACCTGCTGCTTTTTGTTAAGACATGGAGCTGTGGAGGCCTGGAACAAGGAAGTGCAGCAGCCACAAAGCTACGTCTCTGCAGCTTGAGCACTGGTTTGTTTCGTAGGTCCGGCACTTCTGTTCTCCCTGTGAAATCAAGAGAAGCTCCTGGATTCCTGAAGAAGGAAAACTCTGCCAAGTGCCACAATGAGAATGGGCTGAGTATCAAGAGAGCTCGGCTGAGTTATTTTGGCAGAGCAAATGAGACTCCTCTGAACATCCAGGAACATGACATCCAAGATGCTGCAGCCAGGTTTTTAAGGAGAGACAAAGTGCTGGCTGGGGAGGTCCTGGGTTTCACAGAGACAACTCATATTGAATTTAAGGAATACAGTACAAAGAATATCTTGGACTACATTAGCAAAAACCTTCCTAAATATGTCTCTGCCTTTGCAAACACTCAGGGTGGATATTTATTTTTTGGTGTGAATGACAGTGGTAAAGTCACTGCAACCCACAGTGATGTGGAGAAAGAAGCCTTGGAACAAGCAGTGGCTGAGACCATCCTCTCATTGTCTGTCTATCACTCCTGTGGCTCTGAGGCTCTGGGAGTGCAGTTCCAGACACACTTTGTGGATGTCTGTGACCAGGCAGGATGTTTGCAGGGCTATGTCTGTGCTGTGCACGTTGAACAGTCCTGCTGCCCTGTGTTCCATGGTGACCCCGAATCCTGGATGGTGATGGATGAAAAGATTGAAAGGCTGAAGGGTGGGAAGTGGATGGAGCTCATGAAAGCTGCAGACCCAGGTAAAGTCTGCATTTACATTAGAGCCAACTTCATTGCTGCCTTGGGATGTAAATGTTCAGGAGAAAAGACCAAGGTGCTTTGCTGAGTGTTGTTACCAAACCCAGAAAAGGCCGTTTGGCCCAAGGCACAGCCCCAGGCACTGACAGGACAGGTGTGGCCACCGGCCTGCAGTGGCACCCCACTCGCTGAACCAGTTCAGCAGCACTTCTAGAAGCACTCCCAACTGGAATAAGCCTACCTTGGTAGGGATCCCACATGCCTCTAAATGAAGTGGAAAGATTTGGGATTGCCCAGAAGCTTCCATTACTCTTAGTCAGAATTGCACTAAACACTTGAAGCTGACTTTGTGTGCAGAGGTGCTTAGAAGGGAGTGATATCCTGGTGGCAATCTGGCCCCTGAGGAGCCAAAGAGGGTTATTTTGAAAAACATAACAAGTCTTTACTGTGGTGCTCCCCATGGGGAGCACTCTGTGCAGGTGCCCAGTGTGGCTCTGTAGTTGTTAAGGGCTGTTTGGAAGGAGCAAGAGCTGCAAGGCTTGGCTTGGCACTTTGCCTTTCACTGTGAAACCCCTCCCCTTCCAGAGCTGGGGTCTCAAACTCATCCCAAATGGGGTCTAGATCTTGTCTTGGAACTATAAAGCCACCTTGTAGAGAGAGCCCTCTTTCTTCTACAGGAATCATGGAATGCATTGGGTTGGAAGGGACCTTAAAGATCATCGTGTACCAACCCTCTGCCATGGACAGGGACACCTTCCTTTCAGACCAGGTTGCTCCAATCCCTGTCCAGCCTGGCCTTGGACACTCCCAGGGATGGGGCAGCCACAGCTTCCCTGGGCAAGCATTGGAGTCCTGCCATTCTTGAATGTTTAGGCAGCATTTTCTTCGATAGGATTGCAAAGGGAGGATTTAACTTAATAAATTCAGTTACTCTTTAGTGCTGTGTTTATGAGTTCATATGGAAGGATTTTGATGGATATAACATACATTTATTCCCTCAAGATCTATCAGATTTGGCTGATAAATTCAGGACTGAGCTCAGCCTGGCAAATGGCCCTCCTCTGATCAAGCCAGTTTATTCCCCAGCTGGTCTCCAGTGTGCAGCTGAACTCCAAAAGCATCTCTACCCAGGTAAGATATTGTTTCTGGATTTGTTTTCTTAATTTAAGCTTTTAGTTGACAGAACTTCAAGGAAAAAAGAATGATTTAAATACCAGATTTTCAGCAAAGCACTGTTTGTGTGTTCTTAAAAGATGGTACTGCTCTGAAAATGTTGCTTTCCCTGATGTCTCAGATGCTTTGATGTGTTCTCCTATTTTTGCCACTAAGAATAGTCCCTAATGCACAAAATTGCTGAGAATATCCCTGGGGTCCCAGGGCTTTGTGCACTGTCTGACCCCTGTTATGCTCAAGTCTTCTCAGGGAGAAAAAAGTGAGAACAATATATTGTGAGCATAATTGAAATCTTATTAATGAATCACTTTCATGACCCCATGGTATAACATCTTCCCCTCATAACTGCTGTCTTGAGTAAATTATTGGGTGTATTTTGCTTTTCTAATTTTTTATTGCTTTTGTTTTTTTCTAGTGGGTTCTGATGAAATCAAATGGATGCCAGAAACCATCTGTACTGACCTGTTCTCAGAGCATCCAGGACTAAAGGATTTAATGAGAACACAAATCCCTGAAGATACCAAGGGGGTACTGATATTTTCAAGGAGTTGGGCTGTGGACATTGGCTTGCAGAAAGAGCAGGATGTTGTGTGTGATGCTCTCTTAGCAGCTGACAATGAGTATCCAGTGTTGTTTACTGTGGTCAGGGACACCTCTCGTGTCACATCTGGGAACTGGAGAGAAACTGCTCGTGCCTTAAAGCAAAAACTGGTCAATGATGGGGGATATACTTCAAGAGTGTGTGTGATTCCCAAGATCCTGCAGCTGAATGACACAAAGGGCCAGATGGAAGTTGAAGAGAATGATGTTCCCTGGCAAGAAACCCTGTGTGATTCCACCTGCCTGTACCCAGAGAGTTACCTCCTCACGCCCAGGGACATCCCTGCCTTCCTGCGGGCACTCGTGATTGTTGTGCTGGGCTTTAAGTCCTACCTAAGTGACCATCTTGGCTGTGAGATTTTCAACCTTCTCACTCTCAAACAGTATGAGCTGCTCTCCCAGAACCTGCGTAAAGTCAGGAAGCTGTTTGTCCTTGGTCTTCCTGGAACAGGGAAAACAGTTGTGGCTTTGAAGATCATTGAGAGAATCAAAAACACTTTTCACTGTTCTGCGGCAGAGATACTTTACATTTGTGAAAACCAACCCCTGAGGGATTTTGTGGGGTAAGCAGTAATGGGTATTTCCTCTTTATATTCTCTCATTGCATCCTCTCTGCCTACAGACCAAGCCCGGCTGATTTTACCTCTCTTTGCCCAATTTCTAACTTTGCCTGGAAAAAACACACAACCTTCACCTCAGGGAAGATCTTACTCTAGAAAGTGGGGCTGAGCTGAGTTCTGGCCCAGATCCAGTGCCCAGTGAGTGCAGTGAGCATCCCACACTGGGGATTGCAGGATTGTGTTAGACCTTCCAAAGACAGTGCCCTCAGTGTAATGGTCAGTTGGGCTCGTGCCGACCCCAGAAGTGCCCCCGTCCTGTTCTGTGCTGGGCCTGCTGAGGGCTCTTGTGCAGCTGTGCCAGGAACTGTCCTTGGACCTGGGATGTGTAAACATGGAAAACAGAACCTAACAGCCTGCTAGGAGAGGATTGGGGCAGAGCAGTTCCCCAGCCCTGTTCTCGCTGCATTTCCTCCTGTGCCAACATGGGGAGCTCAGCAGCCACCACGGCAGACAAGGCACACGACATCAGGGCATCACAGCCCTGCCCAGTGCCACAGCAGCAGGTCCTGGTCCCAGCAGGTAGCAGAAGTGTTGCCAGTCCCTGCTGCCCTCGGGAGAAAAGGGAACCTGTCTTTCCATGGGAAACCAGGCATGATGGGAGAGCAGGACAGAGGGACACCCTGTGGAGCCTTGCCATGGGGACCTGTTGAGAAAGGTGGGCTTGGTCTGCTCCTGGGGTCCACCCAAATGTGGGGGGGCTGCTGAGCAGTGCCTGTGCACAGCCAGTCCTTGGAATCAATGTTTCCATGGGGAAAAGGACACAGTGTGGTGCAGCTGAGATGGGCAGTTTGGCATTGTCCGGCAGGATAAGCCCTCCAGAGAGATGGAGGCAGTCAATAAGGGCTGGTCACATCTACTGTTTATTTAACATATTCTTTTCTTGGGTTTCTGTTTCCTTTTTTGTAGAAATAATTTCTGCCAGGCAGTGACACGTGTTACCTTCCTGAAGGGGAACTTCTCACACGTGAAACACATCGTGGTTGATGAAGCTCAGAATTTTCGTCGTGATGAGGGAGACTGGTACCAACGTGCCCGGTCGATAGTCAAGAAAACAAATGGCATTTTCTGGGTCTTCCTGGATTTCTTCCAGACCACTTACCACTATGATTGTGGTCTTGACTTTTCAAAAATGTATCCTCAGGAACGGTTGACCAAAATGGTCCGGAATGGCAAGGAAATATATCATGGCATGTTATGTCTAATGCAGAAAATCCTCAAAGCACGTAGCATTGATATGCCCTATGAATTGCTGGGAGAGTTGCTGAAAGAGGCTGAATGTCCCCATTCTTTGTCAGGTTACTTCTTTAAAGAAGAAAATATAAAAGCAGATCAGTTGGTAGGGTACGTGACGAAGCATTGCAAGAGCTACCTCGAGCAAGGCTATTCCCTGGGTGATATCGCCGTCCTGTGCAGCACAGTGCCCGAAGCTGAGCAGTTCAGCCTGGATCTGCAACCTGAGCTAAAAAGACAAATTAGCAAGTGCAGGGTAAGAAAGCCCTTGGTAGCAAAGGATGTTTCAAAAGACGTCATTGTTGTTGACAGCATCCGACGCTTCTCAGGCCTAGAAAGGAGGATTGTCTTTGTCATCCACCCTTACGCTCCTCGAGATCAGGTAGCTCAATGTCTCGTGCTCTCTGCAGTGTCCAGAGCCAACACCAAAGTCCATTTGCTTTACCAGTAGGAAAGATATTTTTAAGAGGCTCGTATTCAGATGATGATTCCTATGGCTCTGGATGCTGGAATGTTTCACTCAGTCTGATATCAGTGACATACAGAAACCTAATATCACAATCAGAAACTGCAATGGGCCACCAAGATTTCCTCATTTAATGGGACTCTTGAAGGGTTCAAGTCCACCAACTGCTGCAATAGACTGTTGTAGACAGCCCAGTTCTTACTGTCATGACAAATGTGACATCAGCAGTGTAACTCTTCAAACTCTGTCAAAACCCTATTGAGAATCTACGACCTAATTATGCCTTTTCTTTCTAACTTTTGTACAATTTTCTCAGCTTTCTGCTTTTCTGCAATAAAAGGCTTTTTCTGACTTTGAGATCTTGCGTTTTTATGTGGCCAGCGTTCCAGATCAGAAAACAGAAGGGCTTTGCAAAGGCCCATGTTCCTGCACTGATAGGAATTTCCAAGGAATTGGAATTTCCAGTGCAGGCAAAGGTCTGAGGAGAAGAGCTAAACCCTACCAGGTGTTATACCCGAGGCTGTCAGTGCCAGATTCAGCTGGCACGTGTCATGGCAGGGCTGTGGCACACTCTGGTCAAGGTGCCCTTCTGCAGTACTTGAACTTGTCTTCAGCAAAACATTCCTGGAGTAGCAGTGAGGGAGCAATTCCCAGCCCTGCAGACCAGACTGGTATGGGAGAGAAGCACCCTGTGCACGGGGACCCTTTGGGTGGGTCCCTGCTGGCAGAGCTGTTGGGCACACAGACCTTGTGGGCAGTGCCACTGGACAGGAGCATGGGATGAGCAGATTTCTGGGCAGGATACAGTCCATGTCCAGGCTGGCTCCAGGGCTTCCAGAGAAGCCAAGGTGCTGTCTGAGGAGGTGGTACATGAGGAGGAAGAACACAGGCTTCCAGGGGCACCTCTTCGAGCAGAGGATCCGTCATACAGGGGCTTTGAAGATCATTGAGAGAATCAAAAACACTTTTCACTGTTCTGCGGCAGAGATACTTTACATTTGTGAAAACCAACCCCTGAGGGATTTTGTGGGGTAAGCAGTAATGGGTATTTCCTCTTTATATTCTCTCATTCCACCCTCTCTGCCTACAGACCAAGCCCGGCTGATTTTACCTCTCTTTGCCCAATTTCTAACTTTGCCTGGAAAAAACACACAACCTTCACCTCAGGAAGATCCTACTCTAGAAACTGGGGCTGAGCAGAGCGGCGGGTTCGTGCCGGAGCTGCTGGGGCTCTCTGCCCGCCCGGGCTGCAGCCGCTGCCCTTAAGCCTCGTCCAAGGCGCATCCCGCTCCCCGCGGCCGATTCCTGCCGGCCCCTCGGGACCCCCGCTGGCCCAGCCCGGGGCTGGGGCCGCTGCAGAGTGCGGAGGGGCCGGCCCGGGCTCCTCTGCCCGACTCACCCCAGTCAGTCCCGCTTCCGACTCCGGCCCCGCAGGCGGCCCCGCCGGGCGCTGCCGCAGGCTCGGCTCGGCTCGGGCTCGGGGCTCTGCTCCTCCCGCTCCAAGGTGTGGGGGACCGGCCCGGGCGCTCACCGACCTTCCCGGGGCTCCCGGCGGCTCCGCGCTGTGCCAGCTCGGGCGCGCAGCTCCTTCCCAGAGCCGCAGCGGGCGGGGCTGCCGATGACTAATCCCCATTGCCAGGCGAGAACTTAACAGCAGCCAACTTTTCGCCGCCTGCTTTCCCTTCCCGTTCCCGCCCACCGTACAGCGTACTCTGCATCTGTATTTCAAATAGTTTAATTTTAAAAATACTNGGATGCAGAGCCGAGACCCGCCAGTACCTGCCCTTCGGGAGGGGAAAGCGCTCCCCTCTCTCCCAACACGAATGGCTTAAACCAGCAGCTTATTGCACAGCGTCCCAGCGGGTCCCTGCCGGCCTCTCCCCGCTGCCCCCACCACCGCCTGTGCCCACCACCCAGTGGACACATCACCTGGAGCAGGTGGAAGGCGGCTCTCCCCTTCCCAGTGCCCAGGGGAGGGCAGGCAGGGCAGCCACGAGCAGGCAAACAGCATCTGCCAGAGCCCCGGGGACCACAGAGAGCCCTGTGGAGAACCCCTCTCCCCACACCTGCAGCCCACCCAGCGGAGCCCCCCAGCTCGAGGGCAGGGAGCAGGGAGAGAGGGAGCCAATAAATAGAGGCAGATTTGCAGGTACTGGCGGTGCCCTGTCCGTCTGGCAGGGCAGGGCAGGGCAGGGCAGGGCGGGCTGGATGCGAGTGGTGGGAGCCTCGACGCTGGGGAAGGGGCAGGCTGGGGGGAAGCGCCGGTCCCGGGGGGCTGGGCGGCTCTGCCAGGGGCTGGCGAGGGCGCCGGGGTGGGCAGGCTCAGCTCTCCGAGGCCGTATGGCACACAGAGTTCTGGTCAGCACAAAATCTCTTGAGAGGCGGCGCACTGGAGTCCTCCTCCTCTTCAGTTACCTGCAAGAGCCAGAGCTCATGGGCAGTGACACCGAGCCATGCACACCCCCCAGACGAGGCTGTGACACCCTGGGGACAGCCCGGGCTGTCACCTGTGTGCAGACCTCAGGGTACCAGGAATGCCAATGCACTCCAGCCTTGGAACCTGCCGAAATCATCGCTTCCCACATCCCCACATCCTTCTCTGACATTTAAATGCCTGGTGTGAACCAGGGAACAGGTCGGGAATCCAGAAGATTTGGGGAGCTCCCAGGGGCACTGTGGGACTGCAGAGCAAGTCCATCCATGGAGATGTTGCTGCCACAAGGAGCAGCAATGAGGGGAAGGGCCAAGCTGGGTCTGTGTGCATTTCGAGGTGGTTTCAGTGCCCCTTCCCTTACCTGAGTCTCAAGGGGGACTGGCTCTTCCTTTGTGAGAGTGGGAGGCTCGTCTGCCACTTCCGAGGAAGGCAGGGAGGGCTCTGGGGAGAACAGGAGGATTCATAAAAATGCAGACCCAGCACCCAGCTCAGAGCTGAGCCAGGACAGAGCCTCCAGCAGAAGACGTAAGTCCCAACTGCCCTCTCCACTTCCAGCAGTGCCTCAGTCACACATTGGACCACCAACAGCTCCAATGAGGCCTTCCCCGTGCCCAGCCTTCCCTCTGCTCCCTTCCCAGCCCAGCACACACCTTCCAGGGTCTCCTGCCCCAGGGTGGGGGGCTGCGAGTCGTCCGTGCGGAAGTCGGACGTGTGGGCAGGACTCATGGACTCGCTCTGCTGGGGACTGGGGCTGGAGTTGGGGCTGCTGTCCACCTTGAGCTGGTACACGTCAGACAGGGAGCTCTGGTTGCTGTTCTCATCTGCAGAAACAGCACCTGGTGAAGAAGAGCACCTTGACCCAAGGGCATGGGCAGCCGAGGGTGGCACTGCGAGCCGGGGTCTCCCCAAGGAGGCAGAGCACAGTCAGTGGAGTGGAACAGGGGACTCACTGTCCTCCACCAGCACAAGGGCTGCTGGCACAGGACTGTGCACTGGGACACTACAGGTATCATGGACAGAACTGGCCACAGGACAGGTGAGAAGACTGAGCAAAGAGGGAGCAACCCTGGGCTGCGCAAACAAGCAGGAGGCAAAGGGGCTGCACTGCCACATCTCATGTCTGCAGCCCAGGAATGCCCTGGAACCTCCTGCCCACATACCAGGGTTTTGTTCCTCCTGTTTGTGAGGCAGCACCAGGAGCCACACTCAGCACCTGCCTCTGAACAGGGAGGCAGGCCTGGCACACCCCTTCCCAAACTGCACAGGCAGTACACCCTCACTGCATCTCCTGGAAGGGCCAGCACATTCCCTGGTTTTCCTCAGCCACACCAGGAGCTGAGTGGAGAGCCTGGGCAAGGCATAGGCTCTGCTCCAGCACCAAGTCCAGCACCTGGACTGCAGCACCTGGACCAAGAGCAGGCTAGGGACTCCTCTTCCCCTTCACCCTGAAGTCCATGGAAGTCACTGCTGGAAGCAGCAGGCTTGGCTGCAGGCTCTCCCCAGCAGGGAATGGAAATGGGGAACAGGAATCCCCTACTCCTGCAGTTCCCCATGAAGCTTCCCACAGGCAGATCTCAGGAACAGCTGATTAAGAAACAGCTGATTAAGATTCTTTGTGACAGCAAAAATGAACAGTTTGGGCAGGAGCAGTCCAGAATGGGATCACCACAGCCCCACAGGGCAGAAGGGTGCTGCTCTTCCCCATCCACACAGCACACAGATCCAGCAACGCCCCTCCTGCTGTACGGCCTTGGAGTCTTTCCCTAGGTCAGAGGGAGCTCAGCCAGACCCACCTTGGAACTCCAGGAGGAGGGAGGAGTTGGCAGAGGTGTCAGCTGGGAAGCCATTGGGTTCTCTTGCAGTGCTGCCGCTCGATTTGGATTTCTCTTTCTTGAGGAGAGAAAGAAAAGCACAAATACGGGGTCAGAGGAGCACAAGCAGCTCCAGAAGAGCCTTTCCCCTTTCCATCTCCAGCAGGCCAGACGGATGTGCTCAAGCTGGCCATTTCCCTTCCCTTCCCTTCCCTTTGGGGGCAGTTTTCAAAGTGGGAGGCAAAACTCCGGCTGTAGAGGGCTGAGAATTGGGAGAGAGGAGGAGCCGAGAGCGGCTCAGGAGGGATGGGGTGACTCAGGTTGGCTGATGGGGAGCTCAGGGGAAGTTCAGCAGGCGCTCGGAGGGGCGCTTCTGGGGGCTCGGTAGGGGTTGGAAGGGGCTCAGAGGGGTTCTGCAGGGGTTCGGGAGTGGGCAGGGGCCCTCGGTACTCGGGGGGGCTCAGAAGGGCTCATGGTTGGGCTCGGGGCAGAGGGCTACGCGAGTCTCGCCTGGGATACCCACCTCCTTGCTGTCGGCCACCGGCACCCACTTGAATATCCGCAGGGACGTGTCTCCCACCGTCACCCACTTCTTCTCCCTGCAGGACACGGCGCTGCCATGGGCGGCCATGGCAACAGGCCCCGCCCCCCGCCGCGCTGCGATTGGCTCAGCTCACC